>OX422207.1:849964472-850498151 GCA_949130495.1 Sambucus nigra
CTCCTTCAGCCAAAACTCGTACTTCTCATATTTTCCATACAAGTCGTGTTGATGTAGTGTCTGCAAAACCTGCCTCAAGTGCTCGTCTTGCTCCTCCTCATTCCATGTGTCATATACGAAGGAGATGACAAATTGATCCAAGAACTCTCTCAACACTCGGTTCATTAGGTCCATGAATATGGCGGGTGCATTTGTCAGCCCAAATGGCATGACTCTGAACCCATAGGATTCATATCTTGTCAAGAAATAGTCTTCAACACCTCCTACTCCCTGATACACACCTTATGGTATCCCGATCCCAAGTCAATATTTGAGGAGGAAGTAGCTCTCCTCAACTAATTGAATAAGTCATCCGTTTGGGGCAATGAATACTTATTCTGTGTCTTGACGTTATCATCTTATTTTATTACATCGATTTATTATCGATGTAAAACATTCAATATCACTTCTTACGTCACATCGTACGGTTCTACTTACTGTGAATAGGAATAAAATTAAAGTTAAAGATATGGTTTCCCTTGCGGATGGAAACCAGGGTACCAAACTCGCGTACTAAAGACCAACCATCCCCGGCTCTCGATGTTCGCTAGATTTCATGCCTGGGATGTCTCGCAAAGAAAAATTCAAATAAGGAACACCCCTGATACACTACTAACTAACATTGTCAGTCAAAAAAAATTCTGGTCCTCAGTATTTAACTCGTGTCGCATATACCTGCTTCCTGCAAAAATTAGCACATCTATTCTCCTGTTACGAACGAAATATTCATCACCTTAATCTACTAACTTGGCATTAGGCTCTTCAATTTACAAAAAAATTATTCCCATGCCCAGAACTATTTCGCTATATCCAGAATCACTTGAGTAAACATCCCTACCCACTGGATTTGGTATAATCCGATGATATACTCCGCAAGTCTCTGTAGGGCACAATACCTATATATATATATATATATATATATATATATATATATATATATATATATATATATATATATATATATATATATATATATATATATATCACACAAGTGGCTTCGTTTCCTCTCGGATTGCAGTTAGCACAAATTGTTTTATAACCAGGACTAATGAACACCTAAAACTACTCTAATGGTCTATCAATACTCAAACTTTAATTAACCAGTTCGAAATTGGGATGCTAATACATTCTACGCTCATGTTTCTCAAGTAGTACAAGTAAGCTGTAACACACACAGGTTATTCAAGATTTTCCTTGAACCTAAAAATAATCACTATAAATGATAAAGTATCCTACCTACAAATGCGGGTGGTAGTTGTGGTAGTAGTGGCATAACTGCATATCGGGAATTATAGATGCGTCCATACTGTACTACTTGCTACTGCGTGAAGTCTGTGTTATTGGGGTGAATATCCCAGCTTCCCCAGTTTGGCTATTCTATGGGTTCGGGTGGACACCCAATGACTGTTGCGGGTTCTTTCCTTTCCTAGGGAAATCTCAACGGTAGTGGCGCCGTTCGCCGCATATAAAACACTTATGAACAGAGTTTCTGCTCTGCTGGCCCTGCTGAGCACGCTGCTGGCCTTGATATTCTAGTAAACTTTACTGAGTTGGTCGAGGCTGCCTCTAGCTCTTTGCGGGAAAACTTGGAATTTGTGGCCATTTCTTCCACACTTAAAACACCTCTTGGTGGTAGACCTCTTCATTTGGCTTTTTTGGCTCTGGCGAGTTTGGCTTTTGCCGCCATTTCTATTATCCTCTTGGTCTTGACGACTCTGAGGCACTTGTCGCTATGGAGGCTGTATTTTCACTTTGCTGCTAACCTTAGTAATCAAATTCTCTTAATTCCTTTGTTCCCTATAAGTTGTACACTGTGATTTTGGTACTGAAATATTGCGGTAGTCACTACTTGTACCACGATATTCGCTGTCTCAGTGATTTCCGCTCTTTCTTGATGTACTTGAGGTACTTGTTGGTCTTATCCCACACTCCTTTAGTAGTGTTAGTTTGTATCTTCCTCATGAGTGACATCTGAAATTCAAATGAATTATATAAGTTCGTCGACCATACATAACATTGTAGCAAAAGTACGTATTCTCCAAAACATAACAAAGCGTGTAACAGTCCTAATTTAAATTAATACAAAACTTGATGCTCTGATACCACCTGTGACACCCCATCTAATTAAATACCGGGTAGCCACTCCTTGACTTAAATTAATACAAAATGTCAAGTTTGTTCAGTTCATAGCGTTACTGTCAATTTTTTTTAAATAATTACTAGCCACCTAATATTTAAAAAGTGAGTTGCCAAATTTTATTAAATTAAATTAACACCAAACCATTTAAATTAAGCTAACCATACAACATACACATCATCACCATAACAGAATAATAATGGAATAAATAAAATGACTCTGGAGTAACACTCCCCTGCATAACCCAAATACTGAATAGATCCCAATACAAAAGTCTGAATTAAATAGATAAACCCAAAACTGAAATAAACTAAATGTATGAGAATGGTGTCTCTAAATGGAAATGGGGGACATGCCCTATCAGATGAGTAACCCTGAGTAGAATCAAGTGCAGAATGTGGAGGCGTCTAATACCGAGATCATGCAATTTTCACAGCAGCTACATCACATCAATGTAATGGAACTCCTATGTTTGGCGTCCCTGTGGCTGGGCACCTAAAAAGGTTTTACAAGAAAAATAGATTTGAAAGAAAACGGGCCAGAGCCCGAGGTGAAAACAATTTCAAAATATAGCAAGTGTTTAATTTCATTAAACAGTAAATATTTTATACACGTTAGTTACGTACTCATACATGAGTTACTCACCCCTCAACTAGTGTGCATGCCTAACGTATACCCTTGACCCATCCTAGTTATGCGGCTAACTAACAAGTTTGTACCACTACTTGTCTTTACAATATAATATAGGGGTCTACTCGTAGTAATCTAATATATTTAGCGTATAAGTCACCCTTACATTAATCAAATTATTACATCAATTACGTTATAAATTCTCACATTTTTAATCCCATTCAAATATCTCGATTATTCGTATTCACAAATTTAACACTGAGCCAGTTATAAGTACAAGTATAAGATTCTCAACTAATAAAAAGAATATGGAACCCATAGTCTAAGTTGCGGTTCCCACATACTCTACTATTGAATCCCGGTACATCACGTACATAAGGACTACTCGTTCTGAATCCCTCACGAACCGTTTCAATAAATAAAATCACACATATTGGAGGCGAACATAGTTCACATACCCACGAGTCACGCATATACCTACGCTTCCATGGTCAGCGTACTTATTAACTCAGAAATAAGTCATTCACAACCGAATGTCCTTAAGGTACCAATCTAAATCCCCTTATAGGAACACAAAGATCAGGTGGTCCTATTTCGAAAGCCGACCTCCCGTGATAGCAAGTATGGTAGGCATGTCATAAACACAATAGTCCATAAACTAAGAATTCACAAAACTTAGGTAATTATATTATTAAAGGTATATTTCCATCCCTATACCATCAGTCTTATTCATACGTCATTATCATTCCAACTTATATATAATATGTTCTGCCAATAAATCTCACGTCGTATCATTTTGAGTACTTAAACCTATCCCGAAAAGGTTACTGAGTTTCCTATGTATCCCACATGTCAATTCAGTCCATATTTCTATCACAAACCCTAACTTATCACTCATATGAACTTAAGTCATGTTCTCGCATTTTATAAATGGTAATTTACTCGTCGAACACTCGTAAGTCCAACACTATGTTATAAACCAAATCTAATATGTTCCGGGCTTCAATTACATCCCTACTGGTCTCCCTAAAGTCATATGTATTCACATAATCCCCACATACAACTTTCAATGGCCGGAATTGCTTAAATCCAGAAAGGGGTCACAGTTTCTGGGGACGTCAATCGATCGACCTATGATTGTCGATCGATCGAGCCTAATCGATAGATCGACCTATGAATGTCGATCGATCGATCCAGCAGGTGCAAGTTTCGAGTTTCTTCATTTTTAGTCCTACTTTTGTCCCAATTATTCGTTACAAGATGTTAAATCCTAAATTAAGCATATTGGGTAATCACACAATCTAATTACATGATTCTTAACATTCCAGAATTCTTAAATCATCATCAATTAGACTTTTCTTAGATTAAATCATCCTATTATCATGAAAACCCCTATTTTTCTATTTTCTTCAAGAATCATCGTACATCTCCTCATAAATTCGTATTTAACTAAGCATGGTTTATGGTTTCGTTAATAGAATACTTCCAGAATCAAACTACATATAAATCCTACCCAAAATTAAGGTTTTATCTCCAAGTTTCATGAGTTTCAATATTTTTCATGGGTATCATCGAATCCTACACTATCGTGGATAAATTATTCGCTGGATCTTAATGGATTAAATCACTTGCCTGGAAATTCGATGTTCTAATCCTTTGATGACGATAAGGGTTGGTTCTCTTTCTTTCACCGGTCACAAATTCGACGATAGTGGTGGTGTGTGGTGGTTATGGACTTGGAAACTCCTGTGGAACTTCTCCTCTCTTCTCACGTTTCCCACTACTTGATTTTGACGGATAATGGACCTAATGGCCCTAATATTGACTGATAAATAAAGCCTATATTTCGTGGGTCAATGTTGCCTAAAATTGAAATGACTAAAATATCCTCCTGGGTTACCAGTTAGGCCTAAAAATGCCTCGAAACCCAATCTAAACCCCCGGCTAATGTTTTAGGACTATTAAGACCCTACCGGACACGTTGGCAAACTCAAAATGACCATACGAATGATACAAAAATAATTTACTTTTAAATTCATTTAAAATGATTCCTGACTCGACTGACACGCGCGCCCCAACTTAATTTTCGAATTATCGTATTTATGACTCGCGATAATTTTAATAAATTCAATAATCATATATTACCATATTCACTCAGTAATATTCAACATTATTATCATAATCAAATACCAACTCTCGTCTCGGTAGTATTTAAATCCGGATTAATTTTCAAATAATTATCCCATTTAATTTAATTAATCCCATTAATTAAAATCGATGAAATTACGGGGTATTACAGTGTTGATGCTGGGAACCTTTGTCACCGCTAGGTATGGGCCGTGAACTGGTATACTGCATATGGATCGCCCCTCTTATGTGTGTTTTGTGATGTTTGACTTGGATAAGAGATTCCTTCAGACCTGCCGATAGAGCACGAACGAGACACCACTAGTAGATGCCTTTGCATGTCGCATATATGTAAGGACATATATATATATATATATATATATATATTACTTGGATTTAAATGAAATTAATTTAATTGTCTAAGAATGAAGACAGTAACTTACAAACCATTATGTTATGCAATAAATTAGATAGAGGTTGTGTCACATTTATAAGTAACCGGACTGGGGTATTTGGGCATAAATAAGTTGAGTATAGACAAGAATGATTTCTCATACTAGTTATTAACTATATCCATCCCTATCAAAGATTTCGAGATTTATTCCCATTAATTGGGAAATATCATATTTTCGCTGAGAGGTGAGATTTTACTGTATGGGAGTGACGATGGAAGTTTTCTTACTTTGAATCAACAGTACTGTGGAATTTTAAATTAAATAAGTTGATTCTTGCAACTCTAGGTCACTGACCCAAAATAAAAAAAAAATCCCCCCCACCAGGTTTATTCATACAGGGATAGCGTGACTGCAGGAATATCAGACTTGCTATCAAGAGAAGTTCCTCGAAGATTTAACTACTGATTCTAGATCAGGTTGTTACTTTTTCCTACCTTTATTTATTTGGATTATCATAAGGGCATAAGCCTGGGGTCATTTTTATTATGAGTCGAGATAGTATTTGTTCATGTTGATTTTTATTTTGATGGATGTGGATATTGGTTTTATTATGATTCAATGTTATTTAATTTAGTTTTAATCCAAATGCGATTCGTTATATGAATTTTATTATGGTCGATGCTTAGAATGATATAGATTGTATAATAAGCCCCAACTTCTGTGTATCGCGCCTGACCATCCTTTACGTGAGAAAATAGGGGTTGTTACAGTGTCGACCATGAGGGAGTGGGGAGAGCCCATGACACCGACCGAGTTTCGAAGTTTCCCGAGGCTAGCTGGATACTGTAGATAATTCATTTGGGGTTTCTCAAAGATTTCAGTTCTATTGATGAATCCGACTCGCATGGGGGTGCCATTTGTTTAGGATGACCATTGTCATTTAGCTTTCGATGAGATAAAGGACAAATTGACCTCAATACCTATACTTGCACTACCTAGGGGAGGCGTGGACTACCGTGTCTACACATATGCATCCTTGCAGGGACTTGGGGGTGTATTACAACAAGAGGAGAGGGATATAGCTTATGCATCTCACAAGCTTAAGCCCCAATAGATAAATTACACCACACATGACTTGGAGTTACCAGCGGTTGTGTTTGCCTTGAGGATTTGGAGGCATTATCTTTTGTAGGAGCAGATTACGTTGTTCATGGACCATAAATCACTTTGGCATCTGTACACGCAGAGGGATCTGAACATGAGGCAAAGGAGACGGTTAGAGTTCTTGAAGGATTACCAGCTTGGTATTCAGTATCATCCTGGGAAGGCTAACGTGATGGTAGATGCGTTGAGCAGACGACCTATTGGGAATATAGGGGAGGTTTGGAAGACAAAGTGGAGAGAGCTTCGACATGACGATCTGATTTCTAGGGCCTGTATATATGTATTAGCTGTCATGCCCGAGATTGTTATGAGGGTAGTGAAACCAAATACATGGGATCAGTATTTATAGGATAGAGTTCGCCAGTTGTTTGATGATGGGGCAGAGTCATATTCGATAAGTTCAGAGTGAGGTTTACATTTTAATAAAAGAATCGTGGTTCCATAGGATGAGTAGTTGAGACATGCAATGATTTCAAAGTCTCATGGGTCCAGGTTTACGGTACATACCGGTGGGGATAAGATGTACCAGGATATGCATCGGTAGTATTTATGGTCGGGATGAAGCAGGACATAGAGGAGTTTGTCTCCAAGTGTTCTACCTACTAGCTAGTGAAGGTATACCACCAGTCACCGACATGGATATTGCAGCCACTCGAGATTCCAGTGTGAAAGTGGGAGAGCATCTCTATGGATTTCATTACCAGTCTACCCATATCACAAAGAGGTCACGACTACATAGGTGTGATAGTGGATCGGTTGACTAAAGTGACCCATTTTTTTCTGGTTCATACAAATTTTGGGACGAGGTAGTATGCGCAGTTGTTTATTTCTTAGATAGTGTGGCTACACGGGGTTCCGATTAATATTGTGTTCGATCGGGACAAGATTTTTGTGTCCCATTTTTGGTAAAGTTTCTAAGAGGATATGTGAAACAATTTACGATTGAGTATAGCGTATCATCCATAGACTAATTGTAAGATAGAGCGAGTTAATCATATGCTGTAGGATATGCTGAGGACGTGCATACTTGACTTCGAGGGTGGATGGGAGAATTATTTTCCATTGGTGGAGTTTGCATATAACAACTCCTACCAATTCACTATCGGTATGGAACCATTTGAGGCACTGTATGGACGGCCTTGTCATTAACCCACTTGATGGTTAGAGGTGGGGGACAATAAGCTTTTAAGGCCAGAGATGATTCAGGACACCACTACCAAGATTGAGCTGATTCAGGAGCGCATCCGTATAGCTCAGGACCAGCAGAATAGTTATGCTGATGTAGAGATAAGGCACATAGAGATTGAGGTTGGTGACTACGTGTTGGTACATGTGTCTCCTATGAAGGGGGTTATGATGTTCTATAAGAAGGGGAAGCTAGCATCAAGCTAGCGTCAAGATAGCGTCAAATTATCGAGAGGGTGGGACCCGTGGCATATAGACTACCAGAGCACTTACAGCGGATTCACGATGTGTTGCATGTGTCATCGCTGAAGAGATACCAAAAGAGTGAGAGGGCTTTCTAGCATGCCCCATTAGAGGATACAGACTTCCATCCAAATATCTCATACGAGGACAGATTGGTGGTGATACTTGATCGTAGTTAGCGTAAGCGGCGATCTAAGGTGGTACCCTTGGTTCATGTTCAGTGGGGGAACCACAATGTTGACGAGTCGATGTGGGAGTGGAAGGATGACATGTGTGAGTAGTATCCAAAGTTATTCACCGCAGGTACGTCCTAATTTTGAGAGAGAAATTCTATTATAAGGCGGGAAGTATGTAACAGCCCGTATTTTTGTGTATTAAATTTAATTAATTCAGTTATTTTAAATTACACGCGTGATGTAATGTAAATGGATTAAACATTATGTGGTTGACTAAAATATTAATCGGGAGAGATAATGGTTAATATTTATGGAATAAAATTCCTAAGTGAATAGTAAATAATTATTTTACGGCATAACGAGTGATGGTGAGGTGGTAGTATTTTATCTCAATCGGGAGTCACCTGTAGACTACTTGGGGTCGAGATATAAAATCATGGTAGGATGACTCGGATGGAAATTTTGAGGTCACGGTTGATTCGAAATGGGTCAAGATAGTCGTAGTTGTGTATTCGGGAGTAGTAATTGGGTCCCGGGTCCTTTTTAGTCATAACCGAGCCCACACGGGGTGTTTGAGTCATTTGGGTTTGGCCCATTAGCCTAATTTCGAGATTAGGGATTATAAACATAAGTCTAATTAGTTGGGAAAGCATCTAAACACATCTTAAACCCTAAGAAATCAAGAGGAGGCCATTAGAGGGGAGAAAGAGAAAGTTTTTGGAGATTTAACACTTTCTTACAATACCTTTACTACCAGAGTGCAATCGGAAGGAAATGAAGGCATGCTCATCATACACAACACGAAATTAAACCTACTAGTGCAAAGGCAAGTGTTTATCTTGTATGTTTTAAAGCGGTTACGATACCTGTTGATACCAAATTTAGTCTAGTGACGTGGCTCAGTTAAGTGGAGACACGTGTCAATCTACATGGCACTAACAAACATTTCTGAACAACACCTTGACTTTGAGGAACTCAAATTCCCCGACCAACTCAGATACTCCGAGCAGTAGGTGCTCTTCGAGGAACTTTACTGCACTGAGCAACTCATGGATACCGAGATACTTAGGCGGTCCGAGCTTCACCTCGATTAGAGCATTTATTACCAGACAATTAAGAGGATTAAATGCGCATTAAATGCTGATTATTATCATACAAATGTATACGCCTATCGGACAACTATGTATTACCCTTTCACATGTACAGCCTCAAGGCTATAAATACATTGTATCATCCTCATTGTAAGGGGACTCAGAATTTCTTGATAAAACTATTATCGAGAATTCTGCAAACAGTCATCAATAACATAAACAGTGGACGTAGACCATTCCTCCAAGGCTGAACCACTTTAAAAAATCTTTTATCTTATTTATTTTTTATTCGTGATTGATAAATTAGAGATAATATAATTTTTTACATCAACAGATTGGCGTCGTTTGTGGGAAACGACTGTAATTATCGTTTTTCACCAAAATAATTTATCACCAATGGATGATAATCCTGAATCTAGCAATCGAAATGCTGGAAATCCCCCGAATCCATCCGCTCCTCCAAATGTCCAAGATCTGGCTGGAATTATGACCAATTTGGCTCAAGGCTAGACTGCTATGCAAGAGACTATGCGACAACTCATGCTAACTATCCAGGGTGGAGCACCAACCCATTCAGGACAACGAAGTGTTCAAAGAAATACCCGTTTGCTTTCTTCGCGTATTAGGCAGAGCGATTCATATCGTATTGAGAGATGTGATGATTTTTCTTATCAACCAGGTCGAACTTCGTCTGTACCAGCCACAGATACTGAGCAACACATCACTCTCTCTCTAGAAAGGACTAGTGCATTGGAGAGATTAAGTAGAGTTTCTCCTTTCGATCGATTGGTCCCTAGGAAGAATAAAAGTCCTCCTAATGTTGTGTCGAGAAACTTTCGACGACCATATGATCAAGAGAGGGTTCTGCCCAATCACAACCAGCTGCTCGTCATGATAGATCCCAGGAAGCGACTTCGACACGATCAATTGCTCGAACCAAGAGGCCCGAGGAAGGTAACGATGCATGGAAAGGATCTATTCAAAGGTTGGAGGATAGACTAGGGGAAATGGCTAAGGCCAAGAATCCTCTACAAAGAACTTTTGTCCAAGGGACACCTTTTATACAGGCAATCGTGGATTTTCCCACACCGTCGAAGTTCAAAGCACCTGTTGTGACCCCTAAATATGATGTAAAAACTGACCCTGTCCTTCATATAGAACAATACCAAGCTGCCGCCGACATCTATGCAGTGCTAGATGAGATGAGGTGTAGGGAATTTTCGGGAACTCTTACCGAATCTGCACAAATATGATACAATAATCTTCCTCGGGGGAAGATTTTAACTTTCTTTCAACTGGCTGAGCTCTTCATTGGAAATTTCTGCTTTGGAGCAAAACCAGTTAAACGAGTAGCACATTTGCTAAGTGTTAGACAAAAGGCCCGTGAGAGCACCGGGGATTACATAACTCGTTTCAATAACGAGAAGCTCGAAGTTATTGATTACGAGGAAAAGACAACGATTACTGCTTTGATGAGTGGGCTACTGCCCAACAAGTTGTACTACACTTTGGCGAAAGATCTACCCAGAACCATGTCAAAACTAATGGCAAAAGCGATCAAGATTATGAATACCGAGGAGGCTATGGCTGCGAAGAAGAATATGGATACCAAAGAGACCAAGGTGGAGGTTGATAAGACTAAAAAGAAAGAGCATAAGAACAGTGGTAGTGACAAGCAGTTAAAAATAAAACCGTAATGGGAGGTATTGAAGAAATTTGAAAACTATACTCCTTTGAAGGTAGACATCAACCACGTTCTAGAAGAAATCAAGAATAGCGAGGAACTAAACTGGCCTGAGAAAATGAAGTCAGATCTTGACAAGAGGAATAAGGCCAAATATTGCGAGTTCCATAAAGACCATGGTCACACGACTAAAAATTGCATAACTCTCCAGAATAAAATCGAAGCACTCATCAGACGAGGAAAACTGACCAAGTATGTTGATCGAAGAAATGAAAGAAAAAGCAGCGACCGAGCAAGACAGAGGTCTAGATCTCCTCGTCGAGCAAAAGAAAACAAGAAAAGAGATCATGAAGGTGATCCAGAGGACGACCAAAATCTTCCCAAGAGACCAAGACAGCCAGAATGTGAGGTATTTTTAATTCGTTTTGGATCATTTGATTATAACGTTATTATAGGTGGAGATGCAGGAGGTGGGGACCTTACTGCGAAAAGGAAAGCTTACCTTAATGAGGCTCAAGCTTGTTCAAACATTCAGCGAATAAATTTAGCTGAGGATGATCGCCCGAGGAAGGTGAACAAAGAAAAGTTGGTCATCGGTTTCTCCAAGAACGACCTCGCATGTGTACTATATCCTCATGATGATCCTCTGGTGATCAAAATGAGGATGAAGGAAGTAATAATCTCAAGAGTACTGGTGGATAATGGTTGCTCAACGGATATCATGTTCTACTCATGCTTCGATAGTTTAAATCTAAAGTTGTCTCAGTTGGAACCTTATCACAGGCCCCTCCTTGGGTTTGCCGGCGAGAAAGTCTTTCCACTTGGGACGATCAAGTTGGATATGTTCATCGAAACATGGACTGCTTGTCGAACAGAAAGAGTACGCTTCTTTGTGATGGATAAGAATATTCAGTCAGCTTACAATATCATCATGGGAAGGGTAGGATTGAAGAAGTTCAAAGCAGTACCATCTATTGTACATCAATGCCTGAAATTTCTAACCAATTTTGGAGTGGGAGTTGTGAAGGGTGACCAAAAAGTTACTCGGGAATGTTATTACTCATCTGCCGAGCAAGAAGAACTGGAGGAATCTAGGAAAAAGACTATGACCTACCAAGTGGATGAAGGTGTAGAGATTGAAACATTGGATCCTAAAGACGAATCGCAGCTCGTAAAAGGTCAAGTGGTGGAAGCTACTGAAAATATCATTTTGGACGATGAGCACCCGGAACGAACAACTCAAATAGGTTAATCGTTGGATGCCTCACTCAAACAAGAATTGATAGTTTTCCTAAAAAGCAGAAAACAAACTTTTTCTTGGAGTCATGAAGATATGCCAGGAATAGACCCAAATTTCTTATGTCATGAGCTCAACGTGAATAAGGAGATCAAGCCAGTGAAGAAAAGAAGAAGAGTGTTCTGCCCTAAGAAGAACCAAGCTATACAAGAGGAGGTCGAGAAGCTCCAGAAAGCTTGCTTTATTGAAGATGTTAAATATCCAGACTGGTTAGAAAATGTGGTGATGGTGAAGAAGAAGAACAATAAATTGAGGATGTGTGTACACTTCACCGACCTCAACAAGGCATGTCCAAAGGATCATTTTCCTTTGCCCCGAATTGATCAATTAGTGGATGCTACCTCGGGACACGAGTTGTTGAGCTTCATGGATGCATATTCTGGTTACAACCAGATTAAAATAAAACTTGAAGACAAGGAGAGTACCTCTTTCATTACCCCTAGAGGAACTTATTGTTATAATGTTATGCCTTTTGGTTTAAAAAATGCAGGTGCAAAATAGGAGCGGCTGATGAACAAAGTATTTGCAGAACAAATTAGTTGAAATATGGAAGTTTATGTTGATGATATGCTGACGAAGAGTAAGAGAGTTGTTGACCATCTAATTGACTTAGGCCAGACCTTTGATCAATTAGATAAATATCAAATGAAACTGAATCCCACCAAGTGCATATTCGGAGTACGAGAAGGCATGTTCCTCGGGTATATCGTCAACCAACGAGGAATTGAAGCAAACCCAGAGAAGATCAAGGCTCTATTGGGATTACGATCTCCAACGATGAATGAGGAAGTGCAAAGTCTCACTGGGCAAGTTGCAGCACTTAATAGATTTGTATCACGAGCAACAGATAGATGTCTCCCATTCTTCAAAACGCTCCAAAAATCGTTTGAATGGAATGACGAATGCGAGAAGGCTTTTCAAGAATTGAAGAAATATCTGGGAGCAATCCAGGCCAGTAATGGGGGAAAGATTGTACTTATATTTGGCAGTGTCAGAGAATGCAGTTATCTCGGCATTGATAAGAATAGAAAATGGAGTGCAAAAACTAATTTATTACACTAGCAAAGCCTTCCGAGGAGCAGAGATCAGATATCCAAGACTGGAAAAGCTGGCATGAGCATTGATCGAGGCAAGTAGGAGAATGATACCATACTTCCAAGCTCATACCATAGTTGTGTATACTGATATGCCATTGAGGCAAGCTCTTCATAAACCAGAAAAAATCAGGGAGATTGATGTACTGGGCAGTATAACTTGGTGAATATAACATAGTTTATGAGCCTAGATCGTCGCTAAAAGGGCAAGCAGTAGAAGATTTTATAGGAGAGTTCACCTATCCTGATACCTCCGAGGAGCAAGAGCTGCACACCGAACAACCTATGGATGTTACAGGATCATCAAATTTAACCCCCGATCAACTTAAGGTGGTTGACGAGCAAGAGAAGATGATCAACGAGCAACAAGAAGTGTTAGAGGAGGATAAAAGGAAGCAACAAATATTCCACCGAGGAACTCTGTCCGATCAAAAATTTGAAGACGAGGTACCTATATGGAATCTATATGTGGATGGCTCATCTTGCACTATAGGCTGTGGGGCAGGGATTGTTTTGAACAACCCGGATGAGGTCGATGTGGTGTATGCTATGCGTTTCCAATTCAAGGCTTCTAATAATGAGGCTGAATATGAAGCTATGAATGAAGGTCTTAATTTGGAAAAAACCATGGGGGCAGAGCAAGTTATTATATTCAGTGACTCACACTTAATCATAAATAAAATACTGGGAGTATATGCAGCCAAAGGATAATCAATGATCAGGTACCATACAAAAGAGATGGAGATTTTATCAAGTCTAGTGGTAGTGCAAATAATTAGAATACCAAGATTGGAGAATGCTAGAGCAGATGCCTTATCTCGTTTAGCTTCAGCCACCCGCGTCGAGCTATGAAGAACAATCCTAATAGAAGTCTTGGCTAGTCGGAGCATAGATGAAGATCTGATGATGAACTTTATTACCCTTTATATAGGACCATCTTGGATGGATCCCATTAGGGCATATATTGAGGAAGGGAAGTTACCAACTGATAAACTCGAAGCCAAGAAACTGAAGTTTAAAGCTGCTCGTTATGTGTTGACCAATGGTATTCTATATAGACGAGGAATTATAGCTGGCTTACAGAGATGTGTACAACCCACCGAGGTGAAAGACTTGATCGAAGAAGTCCATGAAGGATCGTGTGGAGCCCATGTAGCAGGTCGGACACTTTTGCAAAGGATAATGACGCAGGGATACTATTGGCCGACGATGAGGGATAATTGTATAGCCTATGACAAGAAATGTGAGAAATGTCAACGCTTCTCTTCTATCCGAAGAACTCCCCAGGCATTGTTAGCACCCATTACTTCCCCTTAGCCATTTTCCATGTGGGGAATAGACTTGGTCGGCCCACTTCCAACGACTAAGGGAATATTTAAGTATCTCGTGGTCGCGGTGGACTACTTCACTAAATGGGTTGAAGCTAGACCCTCATTGATATGACATATGACAAGGTGTATCAATTTAAATGGAAGAACATCATTTGTAGATATGGTCTTCCTCATGCATTCATCACAGATCATGGAACCCAATCCGATAACGAGGAGTTTGCTGCGTATTGTCATCAGTCGAACATATTGAAAATCCACTCTGCACCAGGCCACCTTCAAAGCAATGGACAAACTGAAGTGACAAACAGAATGCTGTTGAATGACTTGAAGAAAAGACTAAATGATGCAAAGGCAAATTAGATCAACGAGTTGCATTCTGTACTATGGGCTTATCGTACTACTCCCCAAGAAGCAACAGGAGAATCTCCTTACATGCTGGCATTTGGAAGTGAAGCTGTTATACCTGCCAAGTTGGGCCTCCCAACACATAGAGTTCCGAATTTCAATTCCCCTATCAGCGACTTGATGAGAAGGTTAGATTTGGACATACTCGAGGAAGTTAGAGAAGAAGCAGCAATCAGGAACGCTGCATACCAACAACGAACAACTCTGTTCTACAATAAGAGAGTGAAGAAATGCCATCTGAAGGAAGGAGACTACGTGCTAAAGAAAGTTATTCAAAAGAATAACAAACTGGAAGCTAATTGGCATGGGCCTTACCGAGTAACAGAGGTTGTTCGACCAGGGACATATAGGATTGAAACTTTAGAAGGGGAGGAGTTTAAGAATGCATGGAATGCAGAGCATCTTCGCAAATATTAGCAGTAGTTCAATCCCTATGTAATGCAGTTTCTCATCAATATGAATAAAAGTTTTGGATGTTCGTCCCAATTCTCTCATTTTGTTGAAATTTTTTTGGAGTATTAGTGCAACACACTACGCATCAAATAAAAAATTTCCCAGAAATACCAACTACGGTTGGTTGGGAAGAAAATCCACCAACTAAGGTTGGTCGAGAATAAAAAATTTAATAAAAAATTTCCTAGAAATACCAACTAAGGTTGGTTGGGAAGAAAATCCACCAACTAAGGTTGGTCGGGAATAAAAAATTTCCTAGAAATACCAACAAAGGTTGTTTGGGAAGAAAATCCACCAACTAAGGTTGGTTGGGAAGAAAATCCACCAACTAAGGTTAGTCGAGAATAAAAAATTTCCCAGAAATACCAACTAAGGTTGGTTGGGAAGAAAATCCACCAACTAAGGTTGGTCGGGAATAAAAAATTTCCCAGAAATACCAACTAAGGTTGGTTGGGAAGAAAATCCACCAACTAAAGTTGGTCAGGAATAAAAGTCTACCAACTAGAGTTGGTCGGGAACATTTTTAAACAAAGCAGGATTAGGTGATAAAAGTCATCTGATGTTTAGCATTAAAAAGCAACAATAAAAAATAAAACAAAATTTCTAATACTTATAACATTTTAAATTACCACCAACTCTAAGTTGGTCGGGAAACAAAACATCATTAACTTTGGTTAATTATTAAATGATTATCACAAATTCAAAATAGTCAATAATAAAATTTTCACCAACTCTCGTTAGTTGGTAATACAAAATAGCATAAAATATGGTTATCTTTTTAACATATATACATGCACATTCATTAGTAAATAAAAGAAATGTTTTACAAGATAAGGACAATCAAGATTGCAAAGAAAACTAGAAGTTTTTCATTAAATCCGGAACAAAATACATTAAGAATTAAATACATAAGAAATTATTACATCAGACATCTATTCTATTGGTTTCTTCTCCTATGCCTTTGAAACAGGTTCTTCACCAGCAGGAGGTTCGTCTAAAGCATAGGGGGGATTTATGAAATTGAGATCTTTGAGCACCCTGATATTCATTACGGGTGGCCGATCAAGAAGGTGCTCTGGGTGAGATATCTCGAAGTTGGAATGAAGACTGTAGTCACCGAGATACTTTAAAATCCGGCATTGAGGAATGGCCCGAGCAGGAACCCAGCTCATGTCGAGTTTGAAAGGTGGCACTGGCAGGTCGAGCAACCAAGGGTCATAGTAATCCCAGAGATAATGGCCTTGTTCCAACTGCAGCACACCCAATGCATTTAGCCATCCTTCCTTGTAACCTTCATTATTTGCATTTTGGATCCGGTCATCTAGATGGTAGAGGGCTTCATTATAACCAGTCATCCAGAACTCTCTGGGCTGCTTGTGGAATTGATAGATTAACCTCTCCAGTTGCTCGTGGAGGTTTTTCGTTAAAAGTTCTTTACTCTCCAAGGCAGACTTTTGTGCAAAGAGTTGCTCGTCCAGATTCAGAATCTTCTTGGACATCTCAGCTAACGCTTGATTCTTCGCCATTAACTGGAAGGCCTAATTCTCCAAAGCTGATTGAGTTCTTTGTTCTTTAACACTAATCCGAGCAGCTCTTGCTCATCCCCGAGAAGCTCTTGCTCGTCCGCGAGCAGAGGTAGAAGGACCGATTCTCTTCAAGGTTTACAATTCGTCTCTTAGATTGGCATTTTCAACCTCCAAGAAAGAAAAACCTTCATCATTGATAGGAACCAAGGCTCCCGAGGTAGAGGCTGCAGATTTCAATTGGGATACCTCTCCTCTCAAATTATTGTTCTCCTGCTCTAACAGTTTGGCGATCTGCCTATGCTCTTCAACCTCAGTTTTCAAAGTCCTCTCTTTAATATCATGAGAAGCGAAAAACTTTTCATATCCTTTGTCAGCACTCAGCTGCTGATACTTCTTCTCATATACCTGATGCAAAAGGGCTGTAGACTCCTTGTATTATTGTTGAAGCTCCTCGAGAGTGCCCTGGAGGTCTTCAATCATCTCATAATATGCTACATTGTTAGCCACTACCCGGTTGAGCAGACACTTCAAACACTGGTAGGCTTCAATTGCTCGCTCTGAAGCATCTGGACTGAGGATGTCGATAATTTGAGCTTCAGTCATATCTGTATGACCAGCTTTGAAGTATTCATTGCATTGTTTCAGCAATTTTGTATCATGAGCTGATAATAATTCCATCCTGGCTATAAACTAGTAAAAATAAGAGATAACAAGAATCAATAAGAATGCAAACAGAGCAGGAAGAAGAGAATCAACAGTGTGAACAATCAAAATTTCAAATTTTATTGCATCATAAAAGAGAAGTACATAGTTCAGAGTTAAATTTGATAAAAATAAGCAAAGAGAAAAAGTTCGAACAACGCTAAACCTTCTCCTTGTCTCCTAAAACTTTCTCAGGAGACTGGGACGAGGAGGAAGGTTGCTCGGATGGCATAGAAGGTTACTCGGTGGGTGCTGGAAGCTGCTCGGCTGAAATGTTGGTAGACTGAAGCTGCTCGGTAGGAGTAATAGTTGGTTGGGGTTATTCGTAGCGAAGTTCAACAGTAGGGACCTGATCCCCAACCATCATAGAGGATTCCTCGGAAGCAACTTCTTCTTCTTCTTCTTCCAAGGGAGTAGGAGGGAGCCAGGAATGTGTCGCTGAAACAGGTCAGAGTTCTCGTCGACATTCATCTCTGTCAGAGCAGCCACCCAACTATCCCTGAAATATTTAAGGCTGACATACTCCATTTGTTAGACCATGGCAACCAAACCCTTATTCCAACCTTTGTCCCAGCTAGCACTGAAGGATTTTTTCACAACCAATTTCCTTTTCACATTCTCCGAGGAAAGATTCTCCGATTGAAGCTCCTCAGTAGCTTTCAATTTCTTTTCTGCCTCTTCCTTCTGACGACCAATGTCACGAAGTCTACTTAGCTCTTCCTCGGCAGATTTGAGCTTGTTTTCAAACTCTCTAGTATATTGGAGCTTCTCCTTGAGCTCTTTGTTTTTCTCCTCCAAGGCTTTTATTTTCTTCTCCAACCCCTTGGAGACTTCAACAGCCTGATCCCTCTCCTGATCGGTGGAATTGAGTTTCTTCTCCCAAGCAGCTTTATCATCGACATACTTCTAACGAGAATCCTTTAAAGATTGCGTCAGACCTACAAAAGCCTCCTCTACACCACCCGAGGAGATGGGCGACTTGATGGCTTCGTCGTTCTTCAGAATAGTATTAAAGCAAGTTACCAACTAGAAAAAGAAAATAACCGTAAGTCAGTGCAAGGATATAACATTGAAAAATGAAAGTTTAGATTAACAAAACTTACTGAGGCAATGTGCTGAGATGCCAAAGTGGTAACCCTATCCCGGGAAGGATTTTCTTTAATACCTTGGATCTCAAGGATGATCCAAGACTTCACTGAGCTCATGGCATAGCTCGGAGCAACGAAAGTGGGAACACCACTTCCAGTAGTTGGAGGCTGAGAGATGGATTCAACCAAATTTATCGAGGAGATCTTCTTCAGCTTCCTCGTGGGAACATGAACATTCTCGACCAAGGATGTCGTTTTGGTAGGTGATATAACTACAATCTCACTTGTAGGGGAAACAACTCCAACCATGCTCGGAGCCACAAGGGTCTTCTCGACAACCTTCACAATAACAGTTGGAGGAGGTGCATCAATTTGTCTTGTCCCTTCTGGGACATCCTGCTTGCTTTTCTTTGCCTCTCTAGCAGTAGAGGCAGATTTCTCGAAGAGGGCAGGAGCTCTTCTTCTCTTCATTCTTTCACTAAGAGGAATATGTGACTCAGGAGAAGAACCTTCATAAGCTGGTACTGGTTCTACGTCACTTATCACTAGACGAGCAGTAAAAGACGAGGTGTAACTCTTGTACTGCAACAAGCATGAAGCTGATATGATGTGTTCGTCGGTAACAGTTTGATGCAAACCCCAGATAAGTTTCAGATGCTTTAAATTAACTTCTGTCTCTTTTGGAGACCTTCTCTTACTGTCAACTGCAAATAAATCAAAATTAAAATATCAGTGACACATTTTATCAAACACAAAGAAAGCATAATTTCAAAAATAAATTAAAATAAAAACAACCTATCCCATTGCCATAGGGAGGGCATCTAGGACCCTGATACACATCATTTCCAATTAGCGAAGCGTGTTGCCAATTTTTCATAAAAACACCATGCTCAAAGTAATCCCTGTTGGCATCTGGGAGATTGACGACTAAAGCCCTATTTAAAAACCTAGTTTTCAACTAAAAAGTACTGTCGCTGACAAAACATAATTTCTGGAATTCCTATACGAGTTCCATGAATCTGATTTAACCTATGGACTCCATTAACTATTATCCATGTATTGGGGGCTATTTTTGCAGGTACCACATCAAAATATTGACAAAATTCCAGAAGAAAAGCCACATTCAACTACAAAGAGACTGGGGAACCAATGTACCTCAGCCAAATGAAAATAATCTGAAGGTTCAGAAAGTTCTTCCAAAACAACCCATGAAGGAATAGATAAATCAGAACGAAATTTATCAAGCGACTCAACAAGGTAAACCATGATGAATAAAGGAAATAAAAAGAAGGAAGAAGATCTTACAGAAAAAAGATGGATCAGTTGACAACGAACAATGGAAGGAATGAACGCACAAGATAGAGAAGAAATAAAGAACTCAAAGATACAGATTTGAAAAAGTGAAGAGACGATTGGATTTTCTGCAACGCTTAAATACCTTACCTTGGGAAGGGGTAAAAATAATGATTACAAAGAGATATGTTTGCGCTACCGGCGGCTAAAAGGACAAAAAGGGTGCGGAGACCGAAACAGTTAGAAAAATTCGAAAAGTCTGATTCAATGAATTCGAAACGAAAAATAAATACAAAGAAAACACTCCTAAAATTCAGGATGACCATTTAATCCCGCCATATTTCGAGAAGAATGTTCCACACTCCTCAATATCGAACTGTCAAACATTGGGGGCTTCTGTTGATACCAAATTTAGTCTACTGACGTGGCTCAGTTAAGTGAAGACACGTGTCAATCTACATGGCACTAACAAACATTTCTGAACAACACCTTGACTTCGAGGAACTCAACTTCCCCCACCAACTCAGATACTCCGAGCAGTAGGTGCTCTCCGATGAACTTTACTGCACCGAGAAACTCATGGATACCGAGATACTTAGGCGGTCCGAGCTGCACCTCGATCAGAGCATTTATTGCCAGACAATTAAGAGGATTAAATGTGAATTAAATGCTGATTATTATCATACAAATGTATATGCCTATCGGACAGCTATGTATTACCCTTTCACATGTACAGTCTCAGGGCTATAAATATATTGTATCATCCTCATTGTAAGGGGACTTGGAATTTCTTGATAAAACTATTATCGAGAATTCTACAAACAGTCAATAATAACATAAACAATGGACGTAAGCCATTCCTCCAAGGCTGAACCACTTTAAAAATCTTTTATCTTGTTTATTTTTTATCTGTGATTGATAAATTAGAGATAATCTAATTTTTTACATCAATAATACCCATGGTAGAATTGATGAAATCTAGCATGAACATGTGTTTTTGTGATAAAATAATGTAACTAATTCATGTATTGATTGGAATAAACATTAGAGATTTAATTTATGGGTTTATGAAATACGAAACTGATAATTGAGATGATATGTGGAAATTATTTCTAGGCTTTATGGATAACATGCATGAAAAGAGAAAACTACAGTTTGTGTAGAAAAACCTTTGATGAATTCTTAAAAATTATGGATTTAAAGATGTTTTAATGATAAAGATTCGTTAGAACTTGTTTATATACTCATATTAGATGTTGGGATAAATTATATGCATCCTTGGATATGATTCATGGAGGTTGTGTTGGTGAGAAATAGTGGAAACCCGTAACAATAAAGAAGATGGGCTGTCAAGGGTTTCGAATCGGTTCTGCTACCCCCCCAGAACCAGTTCGGCCCTATACTAGAACCGGTTTGGGTGACCTGTTATCCCTAGCATTTATTTGTTTAAAATTTTAAGAGATTATTTATGGAAAAATGTTGAGATAATGATTAATATTTGTACAAGGACTTAAGGTTCGATTATTCTTGATGAGGGTAAATTGAGACTTGAACCGATGATGCTTAACCGATTGGGTGACATATCGGGAATATATGATTTGGTTTAAGGAAATAATGAACGATAACCTAATACTTAAACCAGTAGTGTAGTGATGTATAAACTACTGAATTAACATAGTGGATAAGTGAGACCTTCCGAGTAGCAAGTGATGCTCGAAAAATATGAAATAAACATTATATGAGGATTATTAGTACGTTGAGTATTGGAGAGAGATAAATACTACTATTGATACCAAATTTAGTCTGCTAACATGGACCAATTATGTGGAGACACGTGTTAATCTACATGGCACCCTCAATACTTTTGAGACAACACCTTCACTCCGAGGAACTCGACCTCCCCGACCAACTTAGACGCTCTGAGAAACAAGTGTTCTTCGAGGAACTTTATTATACCAAGCAACTTATGTACGCCGAGCTACTTAGGCGGTCCGAGCTGCATCTCGTACAGAGCATTTATATCTGGATAATCAAACGGATAACTGTGCATTAAATGCTCATTATTATCACACAGATGTACACGCCTATTGGGTAGCTATGTATTATTCTTTCGCATATACAGCTTGAGGGTTATAAATACATTGTAACCTCCCCATTAGCATGGGACTCAGAATTTCTTTGTAAAACACATATTATCGAGAATTCCAAACAGTCAGCAATAATCAAATAGTGAACGTAGGCCATTCTTTCAAGGCTGAACCACTTTAAAAATTCTTTTGTCTTGTTTATTTTTATCTGTGATTGAATAATTAGAGATAATCTAATTTTTTACATCAACAGATTGACGCCGTCTGTGGGAAACGACTGAAAATATCATTTTTTTACCAAAACAATTCATCTCCAATGGCTGATAATCCAGAATCCAGTAATTAAAATGCTGGAAACCCCCCAAATCCATTTACTCCCCCAAATGTCCAAGATCTGGCTAGTATAATGGTTAATTTGGCTCAAGGCCAGACTGCCATGCAAGAAACCATGCGAAAACTCATGTAAACTATCCAAGGTGGAGCGCCAACCTAGTCAGGACAACGAAGCATTCAGAGAAATACCTGAATGCCTTCTTCGCGAACTAGACGAACGTTACTCCCTGAAGAATCTCATTCTAGACGCACCGATTCATATCGTACTGAGAGATCCAATGATCCTTCTTATCATCCTGGAAGGACTTCTGCGATACGAGCTATAGACACTCAACAAAACATCACTCTATCTCCAGAAAGTACCAGTGCTCTTGAAAGATTGAGTAGAGTCTCTCCCATTGATCGATTGGGTACTAGGAGGAATAGAATCCCCCCTAGGATGGTGTCGAGGAACTCTCAACGATCTTCTGCTTTAAAGGAAGGTTTTGCCCAATCTTGACCAGCTGCTCGTCGTGAAAGATCCCAAGAACCAAATTCAACACGATCAGTTGCTCGAACCAATAGGCCCGAGGAGGGAAATGATGCATGGAAAGGCTCTATTAAGAGGTTGGAGGATAGACTAGGGGAAATGGTTAAGGCCAAAAATCCTCTATAAAGAACTTTTGTCCAAGGGACACCTTTTATCCATGCAATTGTGGATTTTCCCACACCATCAAAGTTCAAAGCACCTGTTGTGACTCCTAAATATGATGGAAAAACTGACCCTGTCCTTCATATAGAACAATACCAAGCTGCTGCCGATATCTATGCCGTGCCAGACAAGATGAGATGCATGGCATTCTCGGGAACTCTTACCGAATCTGCTCAAATATAATACAATAATCTTCCTTGGGGGAAGATTTCAACTTTATTTCAATTGGCCGAGCTCTTTATTGGAAATTTCTATTTTGGAGCAAAACCAGTTAAACGAGTAAAAAATTTGTTAAGTGTTAGACAAAAAGCAGGTGAGAGCACCAGGGATTATATTACTCGTTTCAATAATGAGAAGCTCGGAGTTATTGACTACAAGGAGAAGACAACAATCACTACTCTGATGAGTGGATTACTGCCAAATAAATTATATTACAATGTAGCCAAAGATCCGCCTACAACTATGGCTGAGCTAATGTCAAAAGCAGTCAAAATTATGAACGTCGAGGAAGCTATGGCTACGAAGAAAAATTTGGACACCAAAGAGACCAAGGTTAAGGGTGATAAAATTGAGAAAAAAAAACAGAAGAACAATGGTGGTAACAAGAAGTCAAGAGCAAAACAAGCATTGGAACAGATGAGGAAATTTGGAAATTATACTCCTTTGAAGGTAGATATAAACCACGTTTTGGAAGAGATCAAGAACAGTGAGGAGTTAAAATGGCCTGAAAAAATGAAAACGGATCATGACAAGAGGGATAAGTCCAAATATTGCGAGTTCCATAAGGATCATGGTCATACGACCAAAAGCTTCATAGCTCTCCAGAATGAAATTGAAGAGCTCATCAGGCGGGGAAAATTGAACAAGTATGTGGATCACCGAAATTGTGGAAAGAGCAACGACCGAGCAAGGCAGATGTCTAAATCTCCTCGTCGAACAAAAGAAGATAAGATAAGAAATCATGAAGAAGACATGGATGATGATCAAGACGACCTCGATCTCCCCAAAAGACCAAAATAGCCAAAACACGAGGTATTTTCTATCCGTTTTGGATCATTTGATTGTAATGTTATTACTAGTGGAGATGCAGGAGGTGGAGACCTGACTGCAGAAAGGAAAGTTTACCTCAACGAGGCTCAATCCTGTTCGTATATTCAACGGATAAATCTAGATGAAGATGATCGCCCGAGGAAGGTGAACAAAGATAAACTGGTCATCGGTTTCTCTAAGAATGACCTCGTAAGTGTGCTATATCCTCATGATGACCCACCGGTGAACAGAATGAGGATGAAGGAAGTAATGATCTCAAGAGTACTGGTGGATAATGGTATCTCGACAGATATCATGTTCTACCCATGCTTTGACATCTTAAATTTAAAGTTGTCTCAGTTGGAGCCATATCATCGGCCTCTCCTCGGTTTTACTGGCGAGAAAGTTTTTCCACTTGGGACGATCAAGTTGGATATGTTCATCGGTACATGGCCTGCTTGTCGAACAAAAAGAGTACACTTTTTTGTGATGTATAAGAATGTTCAATCAGCTTAAAATATCATCATGGGAAGGGTGGGATTGAAGAAGTTCGAAGCAGTCCCATCTACTGTACATCAATTCCTAAAATTTCCAACCAACTTTGGAGTAGGAATTATAAAGGGTGACCAAAAAGTAGCTCGGGAATGCTACTATTAATCTGCCGAGCAGGAAGAACTGGAAGAATCTTGAAAAAAACTACCATTTATCTAGTGGACGAAGGTGCATAAATTGAAACGTTAGATCCTAGAGACGAATCGCAGCTCGTAAAAGGTCAGGTTGTGGAAGCTACTGAAAATGTCATTCTGGACGAGGAACATCCAGAACGAACAACTCAAATCGGTTCATCGTTGGATGCCTCACTAAAATAGGAATTGATAGCATTCCTAAAAAGCAGAAAACAAAATTTCGCATGGAGCCGCAAAGATATGCCAGGAATAGACCCAAATTTCTTATGTCACCATCTTAATGTGAATAAGGAAATCAAACCTGTGAAGCAGCGAAGAAGAGTGTTCAGCCCTGAGAAGAACGAAACTATACAGGAGGAGGTCGAGAAGCTCCAAAAAGATTGCTTTATTGAAGATGTCAAATATCCAGACTGGTTAGCTAATGTGGTGATGGTGAAGAAGAAGAACAACAAGTGGAGGATGTGTGTAGATTTCACCGACCTCAATAAGGCATGCCCAAAGGATCATTTTCCTTTACCCCGAATTGATCAATTAGTGGATGCTACCTCGGGACACGAACTGTTGAGCTTCATGGATGCTTATTCTGGTTATAACCAGATTAAAATGAAACCTGAAGACAGGGAGAGTACCTCTTTTATTACCCCTAAGGGAACTTATTGTTATAATTTTATGCCTTTTGGTTTGAAAAATGCAAGTGCAACATATCAACAGCTGATGAACAAGGTGTTTTTCAGAGTAAATCAGTCACAATATGGAGGTTTATGTTGATGATATGCTGACGAAGAGAAAGAAAGTTGCTGACCATCTAATTGATCTAGGTCAAACCTTCGATTAGTTAGATAAATATCAAATGAAGTTGAACACAACCAAGTGCATATTTGGAGTACGAGAAGGCATGTTCCTCGGGTATATTGTCAACCAACAAGGTATTGAAGCAAATCCAGAAAAGATAAAGACTCTATTAGAGCTACGATCTCCAACGACGAAGAAGGAAGTGCAAAGTCTCACAGGGCGAGTTGCAGCACTTAACAGATTTATGTCACGAGCAACTGATAGATGCCTTCCATTCTTCAAAACACTGCTAAAGACTTTTGAATGGAATGATGAGTGCGAGAAAGATTTTCAAGAATTAAAGAAATACTTGGGAGAACCTCCACTGTTGTCCAGTTGCTCGTGAATGTACCGGCATTAATATCTGGGAATGCAGTTAGCTCGGCATTAATAAGAATGGAGGATGGAGTGCAAAAACTAATTTACTACACTAGCAAAGCTTTCTGAGGAGGAGAGATCAGATATCCAAGGATGGAAAAGTTAGCACTGGCATTGATTGAAGCAAGTAGAAGAATGAGGCCGTATTTCCAAGCTCATACTGTAGTTGTGTATACAGACATGCCGTTAAGGCAAGCTCTGCACAAACTGGAGAAATCGGGAAGATTGATGTGCTGGGCTGTAGAAATGGGTGAATACGATATAATTTATGAGCCTAGGTCGTCACTTAAAGGGCAAGCAGTAGCAGATTTTATCACAGAATTCACTTACCCTGATACCCCCGAGGAGCAAAAGTTGAATACCGACCAGCCTGTGGATGCTACAGGATTGTCAAATTCAAACTCTGACCAATTTAAATCGGTTGACTATCAAGAGGAGATGGTCGACGAGCAACAAGAAGGGCTAGGAGAAGATATAAAAAAGCAAATATTCCACCGATGAACTTTATCCGATAAGAAATTTGAGGATGAAGTACCTATATGGAATCTGTATGTGGATGGCTCATCTTGCAGTACAGGCTGTGGGGAAGGGATTGTTTTAAGTAGCCCGAATGAGATCGATGTGGAGTATGCTCTACGCTTTCAATTCAAGGCTTCTAATAATGAGGCTGAATATGAAGCTACGATTGCAGATCTTAGTTTAGCAAGAACCATGGGGGCAGAGCAGGTCACCGTATTCGGTGACTCACAGTTAATCGTAAATCAAATGCAGGGGGTATATACAACGAAAGTAGAGCTAATGATCACGTATTATGCGAAAGAAATGGATATTGTATCAACCTTTAAAGCAGTGCAATTAATTAGAATACCAAGATTGGAGAATGATAGAGCAGATTCCTTAGCTCGGTTGGCCTCAGCTACAAGAACCGAGCTACGAAGAACCATCCCAATAGATGTTTTGGCTAGCAGGAGCATTGACAAAAATATGATGAACTTCATTTACCTTGATTTAGGACCATCTTGGATGGGTCCCATTAGGGCCTATATTGAGGAAGGGACATTACCAACTGATAAGCTCGCAGCCAAGAAGTTGAAGTTTAAAGCTGCTCGTTACGTATTGAATAATGGTATTCTATATAGACGAGGAATCATAGCTGGCTTGCAGAGATGTGTGCATCCTTCCGAGGTGAAAGACTTAATTAAAGAGGTTCATGAAGGGTCATGTGGAGCCCATGTAGCAGGTCAGCCACTTTTGCAAAGGATAATGATGCAAGGATACTATTGGCCGACGATGAGGACTTATTGTATATCCTATGCCAAAAAATGTGACAAATGTCAACGTTTCTCCTCTATCCGAAGAACTCCCCAAGCATTGTTGACACCCATTACTTCCCCTTGGCCATTTGCCATGTGGGGAATTGAGTTGGTCGGGCCACTTCCAATGACCAGAGGAAGGTTTAAATATCTCGTCGTCGTAGTAGATTACTTTACTAAGTGGGTGGAAGCTGAGCCTCTTGTTGATATGACGTATGACAAGGTGTACCAATTATTTGGAAGAATATCATCTGTAGATATGGTTTTCCCCATGCATTCATCACCGACTATGGAACTCAATTTGACAACGAGGAGTTCGCTGCTTATTGTCATCAGTCAAACATATTGAAAACCCACTCTACACCCGGCCATCCCCAGAGAAACGGACAAACTGAGGTGACAAACAGAACACTGTGGAATGGTTTGAAGAAAAGACTTGATGATGCAAAGGAAAATTGGATCAACGAGTTACATTCTGTATTGTGGGCTTATCGTACTACACCACGAGCAGCAATAGGAGAATCTCCATACATGTTGGCCTTTGGAAGTGAAGCTGTTATACCTGCCGAGCTGGGTCTCCCCACACACAGAGTTCTGAATTTTAATTCTCGTATCAGTGACTTGATGAGAAGATTGGACTTGAATATGCTCGAGGAAGTTATAGAAGAAGCAGCGATCAGGAATGCTGCATACCAGCAATGAACAGCTCTGTTCTACAACAAGAGAGTCAAGAAATGTGATTTGAAAGAAGGAGACTATGTGCTAAAGAAAGTAATTCAGAAACACAACAAACTGGAAGCTAACTGGCATGGACACTATAGAGTAACAAAAGTTGTTCGACCAGGGACATATAGGATTGAAACCTTAGAAGGAGAGGAGTTTAAGAATGCATGGAACGCAGAGCATCTGCGAAAATATTATCAGTAGCTCATTTCCTATGTAATGCAGTTTTCGTCAATATGAATAAAGCTTTGGATGTTTAACCAATTCTATCCTTTTGTTGAAATTTTTTCGAAATACTAGTGCTACACACTACGCATCAAGTCCAGCATAAAAAATCCCATCAACTACGGTTGGTCGGTAAATAAAATCCCACCAACTACGGTTGGTCGGTAAATAAAATCCCATCAACTACGGTTGGTCGGTCCACCAACTACGGTTTGTTGGTAAATAAAATCCCACCAACTACTGTTGGTCGGTCCACCAACTACGGTTCGTCGGTAAATAAAATCCCACCAACTACAGTTGGTCGGTCCCCCAACTAAGGTTGGTCGGTAAATAAAATCCCTTCAACTACGGTTGATCGGTCCACCAACTACAGTTGGTCGGTAAATAAAATCCCATCAACTACGGTTGGTCGGTAAATAAAATCCCACCAACTACGGTTGGTCGGTCCACCAACTATGGTTGGTCGGTAAATGAAATCCCACCAACTACAGTTGGTCGGTCCACTAACTACGATTGGCCGGTAAATGAAATCAACCAACTACAGTTGGTCGAGAATTAAAAACTAACCAACTCCAGCTGGTCGGTAAGCCAATTGCAATCATTTCCAGTTATTTAAATTAAACAGGACCATGGGATAAAGGATGTTTTATCACATAAAGATCAAAAAATGATAAATCACTATAAATCAGGACAAACATATTTACCAACCAACAAGCAAAGATATTATACAAATTGCTTAGAAGAAAAATGAAATGACAAAATTTTTCGTTCAAATTAAATAGAATTACATAAATGGTGAAAAGTACAAGTCATTACATAAAGTCCTATTCTATGGGTTTCTTTCCCTCTGCCTTTGAAACAGGTTCCACTCCAGTAGGAGGATCATCTAAGGCGTAGGTGGAATTTATAAAGTTTATGTCTTTCAACATTCGAATATTCATCACAAAAGGACGAGCAAGCAGTTGCTCTGGCCTAGATATCTCAAAATTGGAATGAAGACCGTAATCGCCGAGATACTTGGACATTAAGCACTGAGGAATTGCCCGAGCAGGAATCCAGCTCATATCAAGTTTGAAAGGTGGCACTTGCAACTCGAGCAACCCAGGGTCGTAGTAATCCTAGAGATAATGGCCTTGCTCCAACTTTAATACCCCCAATGCATTCAGCTATCCTTGCTTGTAACCCTCGTTATTTGCATTCTGGATCTGATCATCTAGATGGTAGAGGGCTTCATTGTAACCAGCCATCCAAAATTCTCTGGGCTACTTGTGGAACTGGTAGGTCAACCTCTCTAGCTGCTCGTGAAGATTCTTCACCAGATTTCTTTTATTCTCCAAGGCAGAGTTTTGGGCAGCAAGTTGCTCGTCGAAGGTCTGAATCTTCTTAGACATCTCATCTAATTCTTGATTCTTCGCCATCAACTGGAATGCTTAATTCTGCAAGGCTGCATGTGTTCTATCTTCTTCAACAGTAACCCGAACAACTCTTGCTCATCCCCGAGAATCTCTTGCTCATCCACGAGCAAATGTAGAGGGTCCAATCCTCTTTAAAGTTTCCAGTTCGTCTCTCAAATTGGCACTTTCGACCTCTAGGAAAGAGAAACCTTCGTCATTGATAGGGACCAAGGCTCCCGAGGTAGATGCTGTAGATTTTAGTTGGGATATCTCTCCTCGCAAGTTATTATTTCCTGCTCTAACAGTTTGGCGATCTGCCTATGATCTTCAACCTCGGTCTTCAAAGTCCTCTCCTTCATATCATAAGCAGCGACCAACTTATCATATCCTTTGTCAACATTTAATTGTTGATATTTTTTCTCATACCCCTGATGCAAAAGGGAAGAAGATTCCTTGTATTATTTTTGAAGTTCCTCGAGGGTACCTTGGAGATCTTCAATAATCTTATAATATGCCACATTATTAGCAACTGCACGGTCGAGCAAGCATTTCAAATATTGGTAGGCTTCGACTACTCGTTCTGAAACATCTGGACCGAGGATGTCGATAATTTGAGATTCATTCAGATCTACATGGCTAGCCTTGAAGTAGTCATTGCATCTTTTCATCAGTTATGTATCGTGGGCTGACAAGAGCTCCATTCTAGCCATAAACTAGTAAAAAAAAGAGAGATAGAAAGAATTAATAAGAATGCAGACAGAGCAAGAAGGAGAAGAAGTTAAGACTAAAAACCAAAACCTTGAATTTTCATTTCATCATAAAAGGAAATACAAAAGTTGAGGTTACATCCAATAAAGTGACAAAATAAACACCCAAACTACTCTAAACCTTCTCTTTATTCCCTATAACTTCCTCGGGAGACTTCAGGAAGAAGCTAGGTACTCAGTAGACAAGGGTAGCTGCTTGGTAGGAGTAATAGTTGGTTAGGGCTGCTCGTAGCGAAGTTCAACAGTAGGAACCTGATCCCCAATGATCATTGAAGACTCTTCAGAGGTAGCTTCGTCCTCTTCTTCTTCTCCAGGAGAGGGAGTAGGACCATGAGCATGACACTGAAATAATTCGAAACTCTCAGAGACCTTTAGCTCTTGCAGAGCTGCAACCCAGCCATCTTGGAAGTATTTGAGGCTGGCAAACTCCATCTGAGAGGACATGGCAGTTAGGCCTTTATTCCAACCTTTGTCCCAGCCAGCGCTAGAGGACTTTTTAACAGCCAGTTTCCTCTTCACCTTCTCCGAGGAGATCTTTTCAGTCATAAGTTCCTCAGCAGCTTTCAATTTCCCTTCTGTATCTTCCTTCTGACGATCAACTTCACGGAGTTTGCTCAGTTCCTCTTCAACAACTTTGAGCTTGGTCTCAAGCTCTCCATCATTTTTTAGCTTTTCCTCGAGCTCATTGTTCTTCTTCTCACATTCTTTCATTTTCCTCTCCAACTCCTGGGAGGCCTCCACAGCTTTCTCTCTCTCTTGCTCGATGGATTTTAGTTACTTCCCCCAAGCAACTTTGTCTTCGTCATATTTCTGACGAGAATCCTTTAAGGAATGTGTTAGACCTACAAAAGACTCCTCCACACCTGACGAGGAGCTCGAAGCTTTAATAGCATCATCCTTTTTCAGAATGGTATTGAAATAAGTTACCAACTGGAAAAAGAAAATAATTATAAGTCAGTCCAGGGACATAACATTGAAAAATGAAAGTTTAGATGAGTAATACTTACTGAGGCAATTTGTTAAGCTGCCAAGGTAGTAACCCTCTCCCGAGAAATATTATCTTCAACACCTTGGATCTCGGGGATAATACTAGACTTCATCGAGCTCATGGCATAGCTCGGAGCAACAAAAGTGGGAACATCACTTCCTGCAGTTAGAGGCTGAGAGATAGATTCAGCCAATTTACCCGAGGAGCTTTTCTTCAACTTCCTCGTGGGAGCATGAACATTCTCGACAAAGGATGTTGTCTTGGTCGGTGATATAACTATAACCTCGCTTGGAGGAGAAACGGCTATAACCTTGCTCGGAGCCACTGGGGGCTTCTCGAAAACCTTTTTAACAGCTACTGGAGGGGGCGAATCAACTTTTCCTGTCCCTTCCTCTAGGACATCTCGTTTATTTCTCTTTGCCTCCACATCGACGGAATCTGACTTGTCAAAGAAGTACGAAACTTTTTGTCTCTTCATTCTGATGCTGAGGGGAATATGCAATTCAGGGGAAGAACCTTCAGAAGATGGAAGTGGGTCTATATCACTCACCACTAGACGAGCAGTAAAAGATGAAGTGTAGCTCTTGTACTGCAACAAGTAAGAGGCTGATCTAATGTGCTCGTCAGCAACGGTTTGGTGCAAACTCCAGATAAGTTTCAAATGTTATAAATTAACCTCTGTCTCCTTTGGAGACCTTCTTTTGCTGTCAACTACAAATAAACAAAAAGTAAAATGTCAAGGACGCATTTTATCAAACACAAAGAAAACATAATTTCAAAAATAAAATAAAATAAAAACAACCTATCACATTGCCTTAGGGAGGGCATTTAGGACCTTGATATACATCATTTCCATTTAAGGGAGCATGTTTCCAATTTTTCATAACAACCCCATGTTCGAAGTAATCCCTTTTGGCATCTGGGAGATTGACAACTAAAGCCCTATTTAAAAACCTAGTTTTTAAATAAAAAGTGCTATCACTAACAACCCATCTATAACAAAACTGAGAACGTATGTGCTTGCGTTCAAATGATAAAATATATATTAAACACCTTTTAACTCAAATAAACCCTAAACATGCAACAATATGTGATTGAATAAGATAATGAACTAAGCAAGAACATTCAAACACATGCTTGTGAGGAAAAATCCCCCAAAGGGGAAAAACCATTTATTTTCATTATAATATTGTAACTGTACAATTTCGAATTACAATGAAAATACAAGTGACTAAGAATTACCCTCAGGTGTCGGATTCTATAGTCGGCGGCTGGAAATGTCCCTTTTCAGGAGGGCTGCAATGAATAAGAAGAACGGTCTTCTCCACAAGGGTATGAATAGCAAAAATGCGTTCCTGGGTTGTAAAGTGATTCACAAGTGTTTGGAAATTTGTGTGAATCAAAAACCTAGAGTCTTGGTTCTCAATAGGTGAAGACTTAGAGTTTTTGTGCTCTGAAAATTGTGTATGTAAGTCTTAGAAAACCACTTCCCGTAGTGGGTTTATAAAAGAAACGTTTATCGTAGAAAATCTGACCACGATCTGCTAAAGATTATCCCAGGCAGACCGGACCGGGTAGGCGGATCGGTTCTTTTATTTTAGGCTTTTTCGGTTCGCTTGCGGTCCGGGGAGTACTGGCTTTTCAGCAGGTGAACCGGTCTGGGTATGAGGCGGACCGGTTGGTTCTTTTATTCTGGGCGGACTGGTCCGGCCTGTCAGACTTTGATTCCTCTTATTCTTTTGATATTCGGATCCTTTGATGACTGTATGAATCTTGAATTTCTTCAACGGTGTAACGGCGTGCGACATAACAAATTGATAATGGACAAAAATGTCCTTACAAATATCCCCCTATGTCTATGCCGGTACATACATAAAAACAAACATCCGAATTATCGAACAACTAAAAATGCCTTATACAAATCTACCCTTCCATGAACCCAAAACTAGAAGGATACAATTGAATAAGGCTTCAACGTTTTGCTCTTCGAATCTCCAGGAATCTCAACACTTTTCTCACCATAGTGTGCAATCCAATGATAATCCATGTAGTACCTACACACATGAGAAAGGTCAAAATACCAAGTGATGTATCTAGTTTGAAATGGGATATCAAATGAATAAAGCATGTTGTATCAAATCTCAAAAACACAAAACTCCCGGAAAAACTCAAAAACTCCCCGAAAATATGATAATTCTTTCTCCTCCTTTTTATGATTTTCCCAAATAGTCAAATGAGAAGAATAAATCAGACACACAAAGCAAGTGCGGGGTGTGAATAGGATAAAATCACACCATGAATGAACTCAAAAACAACCAAGTCGATGATAGCGTAAATGAAGTGGTGTGATCAAATTCGATAGGAAAATCAATGCATACAAACATGACATATGTGCACAATGAATATTGGATACTCCTAGCGAATGAACTCAAATGCGTCCTTCGGTGGAAAAGAATGACAATATAAGATATTGACTCAATCAAATCAACAAATCAAAGCTCAAAGTGATTTTCACACCAATAACGTCCAAAACGATTTATGATTTTTCAGGACTTTCAACGAAGTGCAAACCCATTAAAAGATTCTCCAACCAAACTCCCTCAGATATATATTTTGAATAGAGGTATTCTAAATTCTCAAACTTTGGAGAATTGATGGTGAAACCTAAATGGCCCATATTTGGCATGAAGTGATTGTTATTGCCTTTAAATTTTTTCGGGCTCTTTTAACCTCTTTGGACCTCGGATATTAAAATTCCTCCATTTTTAGGTCCTTTTTAACGGTGGCTTTTGCGCAAAGGATAGATGATTACCTTTCGCAGCCCCTCCCCGTTATACAAAAACACACAGTCTCACCAAAACGGTTTTTACATACATTCCAATCTTGTCAAGTTTTATCGCACATTGTAAGATGTATAGACAGAATTGAGATGGAAACACTCAAGCCAATATGAGATAGACTAGTGCAATAATCAAATATAGCCGAGCATGTGTGCAATAAAGGATATAGGAGTCAAACATGTAGGAAGATATCACTAATTACATCTCAAAGACTCCATACTAAGTAAAGCACATGGATGAAATGATGTAGCATCTCAATCTCTATCAAACAGTCACCTGGATAAATGGAATGAAGGTGTGACTTGGCTATCTTAAATTTTCATCCATAAAAGGTCCATAAAAATACAAAAATCTTTTTGGTCTTTTCCAAAAAAATTTATCAAAATAAAATCTTTTTGTGCTTTTATTAAAATATATAAAAGAAAATCTTTTCGTATTTTTCAAAAGAAATATAAAAAGCAAAAAATAAATAAATAAATAAATAGCTGTACAACTAAGAAATGGTACAAATAAAACAGACTAGCAATAGGAATCGTATGATATAAACATGAAGAAGCATCCTATTCTAGTCATAGATCAACCCCTCAATCAATTGTGCAAATCCCTAAAGACTTCCTAAGACTCTCAAATCTAAGGGCATCTAAAGGTTTTGTGAAAATGTCAGCTAACTGACGGTCGGTGGGAACAAAACTCAGGGATACAGTGTTCTCCTCAACTAACTGACGAATAAAGTGCTCACGTATCCTGATGTGTTTTGTGCGCGAATGCTGGACGGGATTGCGGGATATGTGAATCGCGCTCGTGTTATCACAAGAAATGATCATGGTGTCCTGTGAAATCCCGTAATCCTCCAACATTTGCTTCATCCACAAGAGTTGGGTACAACAACTCCCGGCGGCTATGTACTCAGCCTCCGCAGTGGACAAAGAGATGGAGTTTTGCTTCTTGCTCAGCCAGGAGACAAGAGAAGAACCAAAATAGAAACACCCACCAGAAGTGCTCCTACAATTATCTACATCCCCGGCCCAATCGGCATCCGAATAGGCGGACAAACGGTCATCGGTATCAAAGGAATACCAAATATCGTATGAGAGAGTCCCACTCACGTATTTAATAATACGTTTTAGAGCAAGTAAATGTGACTCTTTTGGGGATGCCTGATATCGCGCACAGACTCCAACACTAAAGGCAATGTCGGGACGACTGGCAGTCAAGTAGAGAAGACTACCGATCATACTCCAATATAAGGTTTGCTCTACATCCTTGCCTAAAGTGTCCTTACTAAGCTTGGTAGTGGTACTCATAGGTGTACGTGCATGCTTAGCGGAGTCTAAACAAAATTTCTTCACTAGGTCTCTAGCATACTTGGATTGGGAGATGAACATCCCATCCTCTAGCTGACGAACCTGGAGACCAAGGAAGAATGTAAGCTCACCAACCATGCTCATCTCAAACTCACTTTTCATCTCCTCCTCAAAGTGGTGAGCATGCTGGGAGCATGTGGATCCAAAGACTATGTTGTCCACATAGACCTGGGCCACCAACATAGCACCGTCATCTCTCCTGACGAACAACGTCATATCTACTCCCCCTCTCTTGAAGTCGCGAGCTAAGAGATAGGAAGTAAACCTCTCGTACCAAGCACGGGGTGCTTGCTTCAAACCATAAAAGGCTTTTCTCAGATAGTAGACGTGCTCCGATTGCTAAGGGTCTTCAAACCCTTTTGGTTGTTCCACATAAACCTCCTCCTGTAGAATGCCATTCAGAAAGGCACTCTTGACATCCATCTGATATAACTTGAAGCGCAGATGACATGCGATGGCGAGTAGAAGACGGACGGACTCAAGCCTCGCAACAGGAGCAAATGTCTCCCCAAAGTCTACACCCTCTATCTGTGTGTAGCCTTGAGCGACCAACCTAGCCTTATTTCTGATTATGGTACCATTTTCATCCATGTTGTTCGTTAAAATACACCGGGTACCTATCACATTAGTCTCACTAGGTCGGGGAACTAGTTCCTAGAAATTATTCTTTTTAAACTGAAGCAACTCATCCTGCATAGCAGATATCCAGTGCTCATCTTTGAGTGATTCTTTATGGTTCTTGGGCACGACTTTGGACATGTAGAAAAGATGGCTAACAACATTCTCTAGCTGAGCACGAGTCTTGACCCCTAGAGTGGGATCGCCAACAATGGCAGACGGGTCATGACTCTTGCGAACCCAAGCAGGTGTGTCCCCTAGCACAAGAGTAGGGTCCACAGAGTGTGAGAGAGGAACAGGTAAATCACTGTCAGAACAATCCTCATCCTCACACTGAAAGTTAGGATAAATAACCATCGGAGGTTCGTCATCTTGCACGGTGACGTTTATTGATTCCATAACCTTAGAGATCTTCAGGTTAAAAACCCGGTACGCTCTGCTATTTGATGAATATCCTAGAAATATTCCCTCGTCGCTCCGGGAGTCGAACTTTCCTAATTGCTCTCTATCCCGTAGGATGTAGCATTTACTCCTAAAAATACGAAAATATGCCAGGTTGGGCTTCTTGCCAGTCCACAACTCATAAGGAGTATGAAGTGTGTGTGGACGCAAATAAACCATATTCACCGTGTGGCATGCAGTAGACACTACCTCTGCAAAAAATATCCTAGAAACTTTACGACCTAGAAGCATAGATCTAGCCATTTCTTGGATCGTTCTATTCTTTCTTTCAACAATCCCATTTTACTGAGGAGTTCTCACAGCAGAAAACTCATGTTTGATCCCGAGGCTATCACAGTAAAGATCTACCTTTTCTTCTGTGAATTCAGTGCCATTGTCACTACGCATCCTATTAAGAGTGACACCGTGTTGATTTTGCAGGACACGGCACTTGGTCGTTAAAAATTCTACAGCATCGGATTTCTCTCTCAGAAAACCTACAATGGAGTACATGGAGAAATCATCTACCATCACGAGGATGTACCTCTTACCACCTAGACTCTCAGGACGAGTGGGACCCATAAGATCCATATGAATCAACTCAAGAACACGAGAGGTGGTAATGGAATGCAACTTCCTATGGGGACTACAAATTTGTTTTCCCATCTGACAGGGTCCACAAACGGTCAAAGTTGACCTTCCAAGAGATGGTAATCCACGTACTAGATCCTTTTTAGCTAAGTGGTTGAGATCTCTAACGTTCACGTGACCTAGACATTGGTGCCACAGATCCATAGGAGTGATCGTGGAACTGTTGCAGATAAGTGAGGACGTGGGCTCAGTCCCATAGCAATTATCCTCGATCCTCACCCCTTGCATCAAAAGTTTACCGACTTGATTGTAGACTTTACACGCGTCCCGGCCAAACTTTACTGCAAAGTCAGTGTCGCACAGCTGGCTAATGCTGAGAAGGTTTGCTTTCAAACCTTTGACGTACAAACCATTTTCTAGATTAGAGAATCTAGGTAACTCGACAGTACCACGTCCTATAATGCTATACTTGCTCCCATCTCCAAAGGTGACTCTGCCATCCTGATAATCCTCAAGAGTCGTAAAAAATGAGGCATCACCTGTCATATGTCTGGAGCACCCACTATCAAAATACCACTGTGAGGTATTGTGTGCTTTGAGAGAAACATGAACAACGAAGGACTTTTTATCTTTCTTAGGTACCCAAGCAGAGATGACCTTTTGTTTGCCTTTGTTGTTGTTGGTTTTATCTGGAATGTGAGAAGCATTCACTAACGGCAAAGACATCCGTTGGAATTCTTCCATCAAACTCTGAGATGTGGCAACTAAGAACTCAACTCTCTCTCTTAGACTAGAAAACTCATCAGTACGATGTGGTGGAGAAGTAGTACGTCGTGTCCGACCCATGCTATAGCAAAACTCCCTAAGGTGGCCTTTTCTTTTGCAATAAGAACAAAAGAACACAGTCAAAGGCGGACCTTGGTTTGCCTTTCTTGGTCGAACTCTCCTTCAAGGTTTTGGACGATGGCCATAAGGAGTCATAGTAAACTCAGGAACTGGTCCAGGGGAAATTTGGGACGTGGAGGCACCATCATAACCAATTCCTTGCTGATCACCAAAACCTAAAGCGGGGCCGAGGAGCATCTTTCCCATTTTCCCAGATCTATCCTCGATTTGTACCTTGACTTCCCGTGCTTTCTCAAGATCATGAGTCAGCTGGGCAATAAGGGCTTTAAGTTTCTTCTGAGTCTCCACGGAGGAATGTAGCTGACTCGTAAGGCTAGCCACTTATTTAGTCAAGTCCCCTCTCTCTTTCTCAAACACACTCTCTCTCTCTTTAAACAAACTCTCTTTCTAGACACAGGCAGATTCTCTCTCTCTCAGGGCGGTGAAGGTGGAGGACTCTCTCTCTCTCTCTTGCCCTTCTTAATTCTTCCTCTAAGACGGTGATCTTAAGGACTAAGGCTTTGTTTCGCTTTTTAGTTTTAAATGACTCAGAATATAACTCAGCGTAGGCGCGTTGAATATCACTCTCGCTCTCACTTGAGTTATCCTCCCCCTCACTCACATCGATCTCACTATCGAGGTGTCCCTATGAGGCATCATCCTCATCGTCGTGAAGAGAACTAGGAGTGCTCACTTGACTGGCCATGAATGCGGTGAAGTTACACTCATGCGGTGACTCATCTCCTGAATCCACCGTCTCGACCTCACTGCCGTCACTAAGAGTAGCATTAAGGACAGCTTTTCCTTTCTCTCTATTCAGACGAGTGGCACACTCAAAGGCTCTATGACCCCTACCATCGCACTCAAAGCACCTCTCACTTTCTTTCTTAGGAAGATTTTTGGAATCTTTTTCATTTTTCTTTTCAAACTTATTTTTCTCAAATTTCTTTTTATCTTTAAAATTGCCATTTTTCTTAAATTTGAGAATCCTCTTGAAATTTTTTGTAAAAAGAGCCAAATCATCTAAGTCAAAATCACACTCAGAATCAGACGTGTCAGTCTCTCTCTTTCCAGATGACTCTACCCTCTTTCTAGCCGACCCTGCACTCCTTCTCTCTTGGGCATTAAGTGCAATTCCCTTATCTTTAGATTTAGCAATTTTAGGGAGCATATCAATTTCGTATGTTTGCAAATCTCCTACAAATTCTTCCAATTTTAGCGTATTTAAATTACCCATAGAATTTAGCACAGTGACTTTAGGGATAAAACGCTTAGGAAAAGAACGCAGAATCTTTTTAACAACTGTAGCATTAGGAATATGTTCACCAAGATTAAAGCTAGTATTCACAATGTCAGAAAGTCTAGCATAAAATTCATCAAAGCATTCAGATTCATGCATGGTGATGGTTTCAAATTGAGTTGTTAAATTTTGCAATTTAGACTCTTTTACAGCATTGGTTCCTTCATGGGTGAGTTGTAAGACATCCCATGCCTCTTTTGACGTGGTGCACGTCATTATGCGTTTGAACTCATCAGGTGTGACAAACCCAGAAATAGCACTTAGACCCTTAGAATTAAAAGATGACCATTTAAATTCTTCTTCAGTCCAGAAAGTGACAGCACTACACCAAATCTGCCGAATTGTCAAGGTCTTTGACCTTGACAAATCCAACTTGTCAAGATCAATGACAGTGACATTTCGAGGCATGATAACTTTTTTTATCACGGTCGTGTCACGGTCATTGACCTTGACACAAAACTCGCGTTTTGTGTCACGGTCGTGTCGCGGTCAATGACCGTGACACGTTTGTCACGGTTTATAACCGTGACAAAGCCGTGACCCTTTTTAAAAAAATTATCACGGTCAATGACCGTGACAATTATGGGCAGAATTTAAAAAAAATCTGCTGGGCAGTATGGCCACTGCCACTGCCCAGCAGTATATTTGTACCTGTTATAGCAACGTTGTACCTATTCCAAACATAATATATCCAAACAAACTAAAGATAATGCAAATATATATTCATGACGATATAATCCAAATATTCAAAATAGAAATAATATACATGACGATATAATCCAAATATAATTAAAATGGACAAACTTAAAAATAATGTTACTACATGTCTTGGGTAAAACTGAGGAGGTGAGTAGGCCACACGACATACGAATTGACGCACCAACTAATATACGTCGTGTCGCATTGTTCGCGCAACCACAATAGGGAGTTCTCCTTCCCGGGTATGACATGCGTGACGAGCACCCTGGACTCCATCTCTTGAAGCGCACGTCCATGAACTATTCCACCCTAGACGATATTCGGGTCCCTCAACCCCCGCCCTATCTGCTGGCCATCAAATACGTCCAATATGAACACACTCGGCCAACCAAGTGTCGTCATTGGTCTGTTGAAGGGCGCCAAATAGGGAAGTGGATCATCGAAGTACGAACGTGTCGGTGATGAAGCAGGGAGGTCCACATCCTCGTCATCCTGCGCCTCATCCTCCCGCACCTCCTCCTCCACCGCCTTCTCCTTCCCTTTCCCTTTCCCTTTCCCTTTACGGTCTCCGCCCAACGTACGCTTCATGAATGCGTACATATCTTGGACCGTCGCCTCCAAACGGGACAGCTTCGCGTCGTGTGAATCCACCGTTCGAGCCAACCCGGTGTCGCTCGTCTCCAATCCGATGATCCTAGATTTGGCCACCCGCGAGTTCACTCCCCTTGTCCTCCCCTTGCGATCAGAGCCAAGCACTTGGCTGAGTGCGTCTGTGGACAAAGATGCCTTGTCGGCATCAGACTGCGACTCATGCACTTACTTAAGCTTTGCCTGAAATGACAAAAAGCACATGATTAGTAAAATAAGTAAACTAAAAAATTATAACGTAATTAACAAAAATTAAACTGTCGGATTACTTACAATCGTGGCCGCGACGCTCGGGGACACCTCCTTGTCCTTCCCCTTCTTCGTCCGAAGAGCCACATAAGTATCGAGCCTATGTGGCTTACCCCCTGGCCCACTCCCTACCCCCTGAAATAAAATAAAGTAAAGTAAAATTAGTATCGGCCCCGAAAAGTAAAATAATGAAGAATAATATATTTCTGTAGTTATAGAAAAATTAAATCTTACCTGGATCCTATGCTCCACCTCGACGTAAGAGGTCCGGCCGGAGTAGTGCACGTCCGTGTTTTTTGCCCGATTCTCCCTCCTCAATTGGCGAGATGCCAATTGTCGATCCTCGATCTCATTGTCAATGAACTTCTGCCATTGTACCAATGAGATCGGCTCCTTAGGGGGACGGATTCACGCCATTGGATAATCAACTCTCTTGTTTTCCCAAAGTACCGTGCCCGCATATTTTTTTTTCCACGACTTGAGTTGCTCCCTAATCTGCTCCAAGACGGGATCGCGTAGCTTTGGATCCAAGTTGAATTGTTCCTGTCCAACAAATACAATGTTAGTTGTGAATAAATATAAATATAAATATAAATATAAATATAAATATAAATATAAATATAAATATAAATATAAATATAAATATAAATATAAATATGAAATCGAAATTGAAATTGAAATTGAAATTGAAATTGAAATTGAAATTGAAATTGAAATATTCATATAAATATAAATATAAATATATTACCTGTAGTGCCGCCCAAACAACTAACTTGAGCTCATATGACACCTCCTTCCAACTCATAAACCCCGGGCCGATGACCGTCTTTAGCAGCTCGAGGGATCTCGCTAATAGCTCCGACTTGATCTCGACGGTAACCCCAAATTTTCCATATTTGGAGAGCCTAGGGGCAGAGGAGCCCTCGTCGCCTCCGCTACCACCGAGCCCAGACGACATCATCATAAACAACATCATCATCTTCGCCTTAATATCTGAAGGAGACATTTTTGCTGTAAAAAAATGTTATTAGTACAGATAAAAAAAATGTTAATAGTACACATACACACACCCCTACCCCACCCCCACCACACACACGCACACGTCATGCCACTTTTAAAACTAACCAACCCAACATTTCATCAATTAAACTAACAATTAAAGTATATAATTATTAATTTACTAATTTACAATGAGGGACAATCCTACTTTCATATGAAATTGGCACTAATTATTAATTTACTTTCATCTAAAACTATACAATTAAAATTACAATTAAAGCTATAAAATTTCTTAATTAAAGATATACAATTGTTAAAATTGCCCCTCCACACCCCCCACACCCCACCCCCACCCCCACCACACCCCTTGCCCCCTCCCCCCGCCACGCACACACGCACACACCCCACCACCCCACCCCCACCCCCTCCCCCCACCACGACCGTGACAACTACATTTGTCATGACCTTGTCACGGTCAATGACAGTGACAATTCTTTGTTATTAATTTATTGTTTATCAATAAAATTATGACATGAGATAATTATAATTGGAGCATAAATTTCATTATCATAAAGGGATAAATTCAACCAAGTACAGAGATTCTACAAATTAAAGTGAGAATTAAATTTAAGACTTTCTAACAACATGCATGTGTATGGATTCTACATAGTTGGGCACGAAAGTAACTAATGATATTCCTAAAAACATACAATTGGAAACATTTTGTGAATTTACTAAACTTTATATAATATTATCAAATTCTGTTAAAAAATTATCGAGGGTTTTACCTGAATTAATATCATGAATAAAATTATTATCAATTTAAATATTTATATGATTAAATTTAACATATGAATTCTAGAACTTTTCTAACATTTACACAATTCTAACTATCACTAACCTTGCATTCATACTAAGGTTTACATAGTTTTAACAAATTATAACAAAATATTATCATATTTGTAGTTAGAAAATTCCACCCCCACCCCCACTACCCCCTCCCCCACCACACACCACCATACACACACATATACACATACCCCACCCCCTCCCCCCACCACACCTGCACCACCCCACCCCCATTACCCCCTTCCCCCCTCCCCCACCACACACCACCACACACAAATATACACACACATACACATATACATATACACACATATATATACACACATACACATACACATACACATACATATAGAAATGAAAGAGAAAGAGAGGAAAAAAAATATACCTTAGAGAGAGAGAGAGAGCAGAAATCGTACACACACACACACACACACACACACCACCACCACCCCCACTCACCACATACACACACACCACCACCCCCACTCACCACATACACACACACACACACACACACACACACACACACACACAATAGCCCCCCACCCACCACACACATACACACACACACACAGTAGTGACTGTTTATTTAAAATAATCTCAATGTTAATTTCATGTATTAAATTTCTACTATTGTTTTGTGCTTTTTATAAATCATATTCAATGTTAGATATGTGTTTTGTTAAGATATCTAAGCTTTTATATAGAATTATTTTTTGTATCTTGAAGTTTAAGTTCTAAAATAATCAACCTAAAGTTGTGGTTCATAAAGTATTATCACAAATATAAACTAAGAGTGATAAAATAACTTTGAGGCATATAAATTAATTGTGACAAAGTAATACTTTGATAAAATAACATTCGCAATAAAAACAACATTTTTAAAATATGAAGGGCTCACCAATTTGATCAAATTTTTCAACAACATAGACTAATTGATCTTTATTATAAGACAATTACTACAAATTTATGCGCATCGCCTGAATTCAAAAAGTAATTTAATGACTAAAGTAATACTTTTTTTAACTTTAGTTATTCACCACAAATCTTAAAAAATATTTTATTTTTCATGCTGTTAGCAACTTCGGATGCCATTTTAACCCTTATTGTAGTTTTTTAGTTTTCATGCTTTTATTTGATGGATATAAAGTCATGTGATTATTTCACCATATAAAGTCAACAAAAAATGCCATATATAGTTTTTTTCTCCATTAGTATAAGTATATAGCGATTATTTCACACTTAAATCACATATTAAGCCGGCCTTCATTTTTTTATGAAATTTGTAGAAAATTACTTATTTATTTTGAATGAAAATAAATTGTTATCCAATATTTTTGGATATTATTTACGTTTACATTTTTGGATATTATTTTTGGATATTATTTACATTTGCATTTTTGGATATTATTTACATTTACATTTTTGGATATTATTTACATTTACATTTTTGGATATTATTTTTGGAAATTTATAGAAAATAACTTATTTATTTACACTTTTAACCCCTACCCCTACCCCCACCCTGCCCCCACCCTACCCCCACCCTGCCCCACCCCCCACACATGCACACACACATGCACATATATACACACATACACACATATATATACATACAAACATATATATAAATGGAAGAGAGAGAGAGAGAGAGAGAATTAAACGTGAAAGTAGAGAGAGAGAGAGAGGGAGGGAGGGAACGGGGCGGGAGGGAAAAAAGAAGGGGGAAAGGGTTTTTGCTGCAAACATTGTCATGGTCGTGTCAAGGTCATGGACCGTGACAATTCTTTATGACGGTCGTGTCAAGGTCAATGACCGTGACACAAAACGCGTGTTTTTTGTCACGGTCAATGACCTTGACAAGGGTGGCCGGCTGAAAGGTGACAATTTGGCCATTTTGGTGTAGTCCAGGTTTCAAGTTGATCACATTATCAATAGTCACGGAGGGAGGAGTCCTTTTAACCGAAATCCAGACACGTTCATCAATGGCTTTTAATGCAGATCTCATACGGACTTTTCATTAGGCATAGTTTGTCCCGTCAAAAACTGGCATTTTATTATATAACTTCTCCATTTGAACACGCACTTTTTCAAAAATCAATTTTTTCAGAAAATTGATATCTTAGAAATTTTTTGCGGAAAATAGGAATACGCGATAGATTAGCGTAACCTGCTCTGATATCAATTTGAGAGCGTATGTGCTTGCGTTCAAATGATAAAATTATATATTAAACACCTTTTAACTCAAACAAACCCTAAACATGCAACAATATGTGATTGAATAAGATAATGAACTAAGCAAGAACATTCAAACACATGCTTATGAGGAAAAATCCCCCAAAGGGGCAAAACCATTTATTTTCATTATAATATTGTAACTGTACAATTTCGGATTACAATGAAATTACAAGTGACTAAGAAATACCCTCAGGTATCGGATTCTATAGTCGGCGGCTGGAAATGTCCCTTTCCAGGAGGGCTGCAATGAAGAAGAAGAACGGTCTTCTCCACAAGCGTATGAACAGCAAAAATGCGTTCCTGGGTTGTAAAGTGATTCACAAGTGTTTGGAAATTTGTGTGAATAAAAAACCTAGAGTCTTGGTTCTCAATAGGTGAAGACTTAGAGTTCTTGTGCTCTGAAAATCGTGTATGTAAGTCTTAGAAAATCACTTCCCGTAGTGGGTTTATAAAAGAAATGTTTAGCGTAGAAAATCTGACCACGATCTGCTAAAGATTCTCCCAGGCGGACCGGTCCGGGTAGGCGGATCGGTTCTTTTTATTTTAGGCTTCTTCGGTTCGCTTGCGGTCCGGGGAGTACTGGCTTTTAAGCAGGTGAACCGGTCTGGGTATGAGGCGGACCGGTCCGCAGGCGGATCGGTTCTTTTATTCTGGGCGGACCGGTCCGGCCTGTCAGACTTTGATTCCTCTTCTTCTTTTGATATTCGGTTCCGTTGATGAATGTATGAATCTTGAATTTCTTCAACGGTGTAACGGCGTGCGACATAACAAATTGATAATGGACAAAAATGTCCTTACAAAAACATAATTTCTGGATTTCCTAAACGGGTTCCATGAATTTGGTTTAACTTATGAAATCCATTAAATATTCTCCAAGTGTTTGGTGCTATTTTTGTAGGAACTACATCAAAAAACTGACAGAACTCCAAACACAAAGGATTTGTAGGAAAAGAAAAGCCACATTCATCTACAAAAAGACTGGGGAACCAATGTCCCTCAGCCAAACGAAAATAGTCAGAAGGTTCAGAAAGCTCTTCCAATATGACCCATGAAGGAATAGAAAAATCAAAGAGAAATTTATCAAGCGACTCAACAAGGTAAACCATGATGAACAGAGCAAATAAAAGAGAAGGAAGAAGATCTTACAAGAAAATGGTGGATCAGTTGATAACGGACAAGGGAAGAAATGAACGCACAAGATAGAGAAGAAATGAAGAAGTTCTAAGATGCAAATTTGAAAAAGTAAGAGACGATCGAGTTTTCTGAACCGTTTAAATACTTTACCTCGATAATGGAGAAAAACATTGATTACAAGAATGGACGATTGCGTATCCGGCGACTAAAAAGAAGAAAAAGGCATGAAAAACGAAGCGGTTATGGAAATTCGAAATACTTTAAAAAGCCTGATACTATGCACTCAAAAAGGGGTTATAAAAAATGAACGTTTGTCTAAAATCCATAAAGTTTGGACAGCATAATGTTCCATACTTTTCTTCAACATCAATCTACGAAACATTGGGGGCTTCTGTTGATACCAAATTTAGTCTGCTGACATGGACCAATTATGTGGAAACACGTGTCAATCTACATGGCACCCGCAATACTTTTTAGACAACTCCTTGACTCCGAGGAACTCGACCTCCCCGACCAACTTAGATGCATCGAGCAATAAGTGTTCTCCGAGAAACTTTATTATACCGAGCAACTTATGTACGCCGAGCTACTTAGGCGGTCCGAGCAGCTTAGGCGGTCCGAGCTGCATCTCGTACAGAGCATTTATATCCGGATAATCAAAAGGATGATTGCGCATTAAATGATCATTATTATCACATAGATGTACACGCCTACTGGACAACTATGTATTATTCTTTCGCATGTACAGCCTGAGGGCTATAAATACATTGTAACCTCCCCATTAGCAGGGGACTCGAAATTTCTTGGTAAAATACCTATTATCGAGAATTCCAAACAGTCAGCAATAATCAAATAGTGGACGTAGGCCATTCTTTCAAGGCTGAACCACTTTAAAAATTATTTTGTCTTATTTATTTTTATCTGTGATTTCATAATTAGAGATAATCTAATTTTTTACATCAAGAACTATGTACGAGGTTATAAGTTAGGTTGTGTGTATACCTACTGAATATATGTATATAAATAGGTTGTGTGAATACCTATTTTTTGATTTGATTATGTGTGTGGACATACCTCAGCTGGATGCTATCAACGGAGGTTCGGCACAGAGGGCGATCCTACCTTGTCGATTCTAGCGAGGTCTGGATTTGTACCCCATAACATAGAACTTAGGTCAACTCTCTATATGTCGCGTATTAGTGGTAATGACAGGTCATTTGGGTACGTTAGGTATGCGCATAGCCCTAAGGCTTTGAACTATGTTCGCCTCTATTATATGTTGTTTGATTTTGGGTGCGAGGAGACATTCCAAACTGGTAGTCCTTGACTTAACACGATATGTACATGGACATGATAGCAGAGTATGACAGCATCACGGGGGTTACTCCAAGTGATGCTATAGTTGTATATATTATATGTGTGATAAATATATACAAGTGTGATTTATCTACTTATGTGTGATAGTAGAACCGAAAGATTGTGCTTATTTAAAATTAAAATTTAAGTATAGAGACTTAAATAAGTGACTCAATAATAATACGCGAGTAATATTAATTATTGATAGTGTGGTAGGGTGTCGTATAGGTAATATGAGGGAGCCAGACCTATTATGGTTAGTTAGATACGTTATCTAGTTGGTCTTGGTAGACTAGCTCAGTAGGAAACATTAGGTGTGCACTTTAGTTGAGAGGTGAGCAGCTCAAGGGTGCGTACGTTGAACTAATGTGTGTATCTAATAAACGATTTAAACTTTGATTTAAATACTTGCAAAATATTTTCAAAAGGTTTTTGGGCTCTGACCCTTATCAAAACTATTTTCCAAAACATTTTAGGTGTTCAGCCACAGGGACGCCCAAGTTGATTCATTTCGAGGATGCATAGCTACAACATTTATGGAGGCTTGAGGGAGTTGATGTAGATGCTTCAGTTATTCATTCCTAGTTTAGGAGTTTCATTCAGTATTTCATTTAGGCGTGTTTTCCCGTTAGACTATTTAGTACGTTAGTTTATTTATTAGACTTTGTGGATTCAGTTTATTATTTCACACTTGTATTTGGATTTGTTACTGGAACCGATAGTTTATTCGGTGTTATTGATTTAGTTATTTATCGTGTGTTGCATTCAGATATTTATACTGTGGATGGTTTGTTATTCTTTATTTTTCGCATGTTGTTATAATGAAAGATAAAAATTTACACCGACTTAATTTAACATATGTGGTTAGTAAATTTAAAAAGATTTCGATAATGATGCTAAGATTGAACCAAATGAGATTCCTGGTTATTTTAACAAAGGCCTGATCAGCCGGGGTTAAAATAGGTGGGGTGTCACATTCACCCCATCGCGCAACCTCCTATAATAGCACTAGAGGGGTATGTATTCACAAAAATATCTAACACCGATATTTTTAAATCACACTATCCGTATATATATAATTTAATAAAATTCGGATATCCTGTGCCTAATTCCCGTAGCACTAGCCCATAATACCCGAGTCAAATTCTCCAACTCTTAAATTAATTTTTGTCACGATAATTAATATATTAACGTGGTGTCACTCTACTACAATACCCAGACTCACTCACTCGGCCCGTATTTTTGCCACTTTAGAATTTATTTCACAAAATTCCTTCCTTAAGTTTAACACCCTTATTTAACTTTTAATTCCTTAATACCCATTTCCTGAAACTCTAGGTATTAGTTCCCATTTAATTTTACACCAATTAAATTCATCTTAAAAGTCCATAAAATAATTAAGTCTAAATAAAACGAATGAGGCCGAACTACCAAAAATAAAGCACCATCGATTGATGCGTGACAACCTTCTACCTCGTAGTGGTTTTCCTCCATTTTTAATCACACAAGCTTCTGGATTTCTTCACAGACTTCAACCCAATCAAAGTTAATATATCACACGCATCTAAGGCAGCTTCTAATACTCATAATAACCTTTACACATTATCGATTCTCATCAAAAGTTATCAATTCCCGAATTAGATTTTTACGGGTTTCATTCGATCGCTTTATCAAATTCGATTATATAATCTGGAATTAATCAACATCAACTACTGGGATTCAATTTTTATTCAGATTCCAAAAATATAGAATTATATATCACTATCAATTGAACCTTTAATCTACATAACATGTTCAATTCCTCAAAACCCATTTTTCATGTGAACCCACCCAAAAACGAATTTGATCACACCCACTATGACATGAATCGAAATGCTGCAATTTAGATTGAAAGCTAGTTAACCACTTTTATGAATAGATTCGCATGGTCTGATTACGTGATGTAGTAGGTGCATTAACGAAGAATACACCCAATTCCTCTTTAATTTGGCTCCCCAAAGCTCCTCACTTTCTTCCTCTTCTTTTCTCTCAAGTTCTAGAGTTTTCAATCTAAGTTATGGCTGCCTCTAATTCCATAACCTAGGTTTAAATCTCTTAATCCCGAAATTAGGCTGATGGGCCAAACTCAAATGACCCAAACACTCCCGTGTGGGCCCGATTATGTCTAAAATGTCCCCGAAATAAATTACTACCCCGAGTACAATATTTTCACTATCTCGACCCTTTTGAAACCATCCATGACCTCAAAATTTCCACCCGAGTCACCCTACAATAATTTTCTATGTCGACCTCATATAGTCTACACGCGACTCCTAGTTGAGATATAATATTGTCACATCACTCTCACTCGCTATGATGTAAAATAATTATTACTATTCACTTAATAATTATATTCCATAAATATTAACCATTATCTCTTCTGATTAATATTTTAATAAACACATAATAACTAATTCAAATAAATTACGTTACACGTGTAATTTAAATTAGCCAAATTAATCAAATATTTTATTGTTAAAAAATACGGGGTGTTAGAAATGGTTCTAGTCCTGGAGTTAATTTATATGTCGATATTCAAAAATTAGATTTAGAAATGAGTTCTAATTCCTCCCAAGCTCATGCTTTTATTGAAGACTCAATTGTTAAAAAAAGTGAAAAAATGCATTATCAAATGGTTAATTCTCAAGTTAGCAATTCCTTTGATACCTTAGGCAACTTTAATGATTCTTCAATTCTCCATAAAGATGCGGTGGATAGTAATATTCAAAAGAGACGAACTAAAAACCCTAAAGTGCATTCTTTTCCTTTTTTTTAAACGGAGATATATTAAAACTGAAGAAGAAAAGCCCTTCTTGGGAAGCTTACAATTAGGAACAAGCTATAGAAAAATCATCAATGAAAGATGATAAAAATCTAGAAATGGGACCTCTATAAGGTATAGCTTTGAAAATAATCCTTATCTCTTCATGAATTTCCCTAATTATTCGACTAGCTACCATCTTAACCCCTTCAAAGACACTTTTATTCCTAGCACGCCATATTTTCCAACACACTAGACTAGAAATAATTCTACATAAGATTGCACATATTGAGTTTCCTCGAGTTGAAAGCCTCTAAGCCACAATTCTAGATCTAAAATTTGAGTATGTAACTTTATGACCCATCAACTCTTCGAAATGTTTCCAAAATTGGCTAGCAATATCACTTTGGCTAAATAAATGGTCCCGATTTTCTTCAAAGCCAAGATAACAACACCTACATCTTGAAACCATAGGGATTTTAATATTATTCAAATTTTGATCTAGAGGAAGGCCGTCATAAATCGCCACATGAATATTGAGACTTTTGGCGCTAAACGATTATCCCAGAACATTTTTGCGGAAAGCTGGACACAGTCTCTACGCCTTATTTGATTCCAAGCAATTTTGAAAATAAATCCCTTATCCACCCATGAGAGAATAGACTTAAAAAGATCTTCTGAGTTCTGAAAAAGCCGAATACCTTGCATTCTTTTCCATGTGATGCTCGCTGAAGAGATTGAACCTTTAAAATTATGAGTAGCAAGTTTCTTGTATTTTTTATTCATAAATTTAGCCCATAGAGATTTATTTGCAAGAAACTTGACCCATAATTTACATGTGAAAACTTTGCAGACATCCTTGGTATCTCTGAGACCAAGTCCTCCTTCTTCCTTTGGCAAACACATTTTTTTCCACGATACCCAGTGGTGTTTATTGATCTCGTCCTGCTGTCCCCAGAAGAAGTTTGCATTGACTTTATCTAAGTCATGTATTGCCGAGATTGTAGGATTAATAACTTCAAACCAGTGCAGCTCTAATGTATTAATCACAGACTCAATAAGAACCAATTTACCTACATGCTATAACTGATTGCTGCTCCAACTTGAAATTCTACTATGCGCTTTTCCAAGAAGTGGTTGAAAAATATGTTTACGCTTTCGACCAATAAATAAAGGAACACCCAAGTAGTTGATGGGGAGTTTTTTATGAACAAATCCTGACTGGTTCTGAATTCGAGAAGCACGCATATTACAGCAGCTGGTCGGCACAATAAAACAGCTCTTAGAGCTGTTAACAAGCTATCCCGAATGCGCTTCGTATAGGCGGAGGATTTTCATAAAGTTAGCAATGGAAATTTTTTGACCATTCATGAAAAATAGAATATCATCAGCAAAGAACAGAGACGTAATAAGAGGACATCCGCTGGGAATAGAGAATTTCTTAATTTTATTAAGTAAAGCCAACTCATGAATACCTCTTGATAAAACTTCACTAGCAATAACGAACAAAGCCGGAGATAATGGATCACCTTGTCGCACACCTCGGTTGGATTTAAAAAAAAAATTGATGGTTTTCCATTGATCAAGATTGAATACCAGCAGTTCGAAATAAGTCTCCAAACCATGTCAATCCATGTTTTCGAGAATCCAAAAGCTCTTAGCACTTTAAGAATAAAATACCAAGATAGACGATCGTATGCCTTTGCCATATCTAACTTGATAACAAGACTGCCTCCCCGAAATTTTTTGTTGAAAGAAATTGAATTCTTTTCCAACCATAACTCATGAGGATAAATCGACTCTTAAATATAATTCAAGGCCTTATGCTTATCGTTCAAGACTTCGTAAATTTTTGTGATCCGTTTTATTTTTATTTTTCCAACAGCGTTTGTAAGAGACACTAGGATATGATTTTTCTCATAATTGTTTATAAATAAAATTTCTTTTCTTGCAACAAAAAAAAAAAAAACTATCTTTCATTGACTTTGCATGGTACTGTTGAATCTCTCCCATGACACTTTTCAAGTGTACGAAACTTCTAAAGGGTCGTTGAAATGACTCTTTATTATATGAAGTAGACTCAATAGTAATTTTAGTTTTATTTATTATTGTACATAGTAGAATCTGTAGATTTTCAGAATCAGATATTATGGACCCAATACATTGCACAGTATAAGACTCTCTCTGATATTATTCATGTAGTGTAGTAGGGTATTTATAGAATAATGCTATACGTAAGATGGTTACATATGTGTACATGTGTAGGGAGAGGAGATAAACATGTACAAATAGCACGAGACTAGCTACCAGCTTGACTAAAAGTATCCGTTGGTTCAACAGAATGCATGATAATAATAACAACATAAGGGTTATTCGTTTGAGCACTTTATAAAACAAATGTGTAATAAAAGACCCTTTCGCAACTTCTATATGCACAAAGTGATAATCGAGCTGAACATGCATAGTTCGAGCATGATCAATTGGATTAACACTGAGATGGAGAGCACTCATATTATCATAGTATAATATTGGTTTTATAGAGGTTGATAGCCTAATTTCATGGAGGAGATGAGTAACCCATAAAACTTCAACATTGGCAATAACAAGAGAACAATATTCTACTCCAGAACTAAGACCTAACCATAATAGATCATTTCCTTAAACCCCAAGTAATGCAATTTCTCACAAATAAACAAAAATGTTGGATGTGGATGGTGGAGTGTAGGGATAACTGGCCCAGTCTGCATCAGAGTAGGCATAGAGTAAATGAGATAATACTGCAAAGACTTTGAGACCATAGTGAGTAGTACCTTTGACATATCTCAAGATTCCCTTGATATCATGAAAAAGTCCAGGTTGAGGAGAATGCCTATTGTGGCACACGGAGTTAAAAGCAAAGGTTATGTATGGACGTGTAAGATATTGGAGAGAACATACAATTGATCTGAAATTAGTTCAGGATTTTTCATATTTTGCAGCACAAGATAAAAAGTAAATTAAAAGCATTAAGGAATGGAAATATATGCTCAATATGGAATTATGATATAAGAACTACATATGAAATATAATTGAAGCAACAAATAACTTTGCATCAGATATTGCATTGGCACCGGAGGTTATGGAAGCATATAGAAAGCACAATTTCCCAACAACAAAGTAGTTGCTTCAAATAAAGTTCTTTGTTTAGAAGCAAGGAGCAATCTTTTGACAAGAATTTTAAGAACGAGGTGCAAGTCCTTTAAAAAAATAATAAGACATAGAAACATTGTGAAGCTTTATGTCTATTACCTAAACAATCGATGCATGTTCCTTGTTTATGAATACATGGGAAGGAACAGTTTATTCTGTCTCCTGAGAGATGGTGTTGAAGATGTCGAATTAGATTGTTGTAGGAGGGCAAACATGTTTAAAGCATAGCACATGATTTATCATATATATGCATCACGATTTTATCCAACCTACTGTTAATCGGGATATTTAAACAAGGTAGCATGATACTGAATGTCCAATGAGGAACTATAAGTTCTTTTAATATAATGCACGCCCCCATCAAATTTGGGCAAATACATAATAAAACACACACGACTAGATTTTTTTACAATAGTTATGTTTAAAGTAGTTGTGATTGGAACCATCCTCTGTTCAGTTTGTTTAAAATAGCGTTCTATGATATGATGCTTTTTATAGCCTAAAAAGGATATGATGATTATTTCATTCCCTCGTTTGAGATAAACACTTCTCAGCTTTATTAATACCACATGTCCCAAACATGAAGATTAAAAAGCCATGAGGCATAATTAAACCAAAATACAGATAGTGAGGCATGGTAAGATACGGAGGCCGGTTCATTTGATTCTTGAAAAAGATAAATTAAAATAAAACAGCTGGAAGTAAAATATCTTGATGTTCAGAATAACAAAATAAAAAATTGATATGACCACTTCATTCGAGTTTTATTCTCTAGCTCAATTAAAGACAGATTATTGTGGTACCTGAGTTGTGGTAACACATTGCAGGGTATTCTAATGATAAAGTGGTTTATCAAAATACATAAAGTACGATTGGTTTATAATTTTTTATGAGATGTGTGAGGTGTTCCTATTCATGGGTGGGTTTGGTTCAAATTATAGCTAGTAGCTTATAACACAGGTAAATGAGTTCTCGTGTTCAAATTCTACAAATCACTGTTATTGGTATGGTGTCACTTGCAGTGGGGCAATCTGGTTCATTTGGATCTCAGTAATAACGGTCTTGTCAGCCCAATGCCACCCATAATTGGTAAATATAGAAAATTGCAATGCTGAAGCATCTCCATAAATCAAATCAACCGCAACATGCCTGTAGAATTGGAGAATCTAACAAACTTATTCGATTTGAACCTCAGTCATAAGTACCTTAGGCAAGGTTTAATTTAATATATAAGATTCGGTTAATGCATCAAACACCTTAAATTATAGGGTTATATTCATTCTCTACATTTATGTTTTAGTTGTTGTGTATTGACCTCACTTGGGTTGTGTTTGGGAACTCTAATTCCATGCCTTGGAATACAAATCCAAAACATTTTCACTTCAAAATTGTTAAAATCTGAATGATAATTTTTCAATTTCAATTCCATGACATATAATTTGGGTTCCCTAACGCACTCTTTACAATTAATGTAGGCCCAAACTAAGAGGGATAATTGTAATTTCCCAACCAAATCTATGTCTATACAGTATAAATCGTGTAATTAAATTCTCAATCGTGGAGATGTGGATGGGTGGTGATATGTTCATGATGACGTAACATGAGTTAGTCTTGGTTCCGAGTTGGAGGGCTAATATATCCTCTCCTTATTTACATTTGTTTTGTCCATTCACGGCAATGACATGTGATGCCAAAGTGTATTTCAAATGGTGGTTGGCCACACAATGAAGGCGTCGTTGATAGTTCGTCGCAACGAGTTGACCTGATAGATGTGTGCGTTTATATATTTATTAAGGAGTTTTGTTTAAAAACATGGAAAATATATTTTTATCATTTAGTAAAATGTTAAGTTACTATTTCAGAACATTAATATTTAATAATAAAGTTAATATATTTATTAAGGAGTTTTATTCACAAAAACGTGGAAAATAATTTTTTCTATATAGTAGAATGCTAAATTATTATTCTGGAATGTTAATATTGAATAAAATCTTTAATATATTTATTTATGAGTTTTATTAATAGCATTATAATTAAATGGAACCGTTAATTATGACTAATAAATAAATAATCAATGATTCGTAAAGCGTGCCATTCTAATTAATAATAGCTTCAATAAATTTTCTTGAGCATATATATATATATATATATATATGGGGGGGGGGGGGGAGAGAGAGAGAGAGAGAGAGAATGAATTAAAAAAAATAGAAAAAGGTAACTCGCTGCTGCCACCAATTGTAGAATAAAACCTACTCCTTACCAAAGAAAACGTTGGGTGACAAATTTTCTTTAGGAGTATTGTACATTCTCTAGAGCTGGAAATGAATTTCAGGACAAATTAGTGTGTCAAATGAAGAAAAAAATTTGGAAAAATATCCATTGGTTATGGCAAATTTTGCACTTGTCATGTAATTAAACATGCCATATTTGTAGCGTTTTATGGAGTTAAAGGGAAACGAAGTTCACTTTTTTTTTCTTTTTTTTATTCATAAATTATTTTATTTCATTTTAATATGAGATGTGGATTACTTGTATTTCAACCTGATTTTTTGGCTTAACTGTCCGATTAATACCATTGATTATCCCCGTTTTTTATAATGTAAACATTAAAGTTTGTATGTAATTATGATTTTTTTTTTAAAATGTAACTTTGTGATAAAGTTTTGAAGGGCTCAATTTCCCCAATCGATATCTATATAATATTGTAAAATGCATAGCAGCCTTACTATAAGCTTTGCCATGTGGCACTCCTCCCATTTACTTATTTATTTATTTCTCTTCTTTTATGAAAACCTATCTACCTACCTCTCTCTCCCTCCCTCACACACACACACATAAAGGTGGCTCAACACTGTGTTTAGGGGCTTGAGAAGCAATTCGTTTTTAGGAAAGAAGTTTTGAGAGTGAAGGCTCTTTCGAAAGTCATCTTCTTTGTTTGGACCGCGGTTAGGTAGGCTATTTTCTCGATTGGAGGGTTACAGAAGAGTAAGAAATGAATGGCGAGTAGATGTTGGTTGTGTAAGGCGGCTGAAGCGTCACATAATCCTTTCCTCCTATATTGTTGGGTGATGAAGGTTTTATGGGATGTATTTTTTTCCTGTATCGAGTGCGGTGGGTTATGGCACATTCAGTGAGAGAGGTATTGGCGGCTTGGAAATTCCCAAGAGGTTGGAAGGGGGAAAGAAAGTTTGGAGCATGGTCCCGCACTACATCACTTGGACATGGGAGGGACAAGAACGGGAGGTGCTTCGATAGTATAGAGGTGGCTCAGAGAGGCTTCGGTATAATTTTGAGTACGCGTCTTCTCTTGCATAGAAGTGATCACTTCCTGAATCCTTCTATGTTTTTGGACTTTGTAGAGGAATTACAGGGTGGTGACTAGAGTGTATATGTTTATGTAGTGTTCATGTGGATCAGTTTTTTTTTTCTTTTTTGGGGTAAAAATAAATTACCTCCACTCTCGTAACTCTCTTGCTTTGATGCATATAGATATTTTTCCATCCGACTCTCTTTCATACTTATACATTTACTCTATTTCTTTTAACGTCTGCACATATCCATATCTTTTTCTCTTTGCCTCCCTCTTATTTCATCTCCCTCATTTTCCTCATATTCATACATTTCTTCTATGCATATTTAAATCACTTATATGTCTCAAAGTGATTTTTCGAAGACGAGTCACAAAAATACAGCTCGGTGATGAAGATCTCATTATGTATTCAACGCATTAGGCTCCGAGACGGATTGCCATAGTTTAAGAAGGTTTTGGGTTTTATTCTAGTATTTTTTCGAGAAAAGGGAGGAGAGACATGACTTGGGGATGAGTGATATTCGAGATTGATAAGAAAAGGTTTAGCATTATGCTTTTTTTAAGCCACACTATTGCTTGGAGAATCTAATGAGTTTATTCTTAAAGAGTAGAGTATTTATTTACTGGGTCATAATATTGTGCAAGCATGAGTGAGAATTGGGTCTCTTTTAAGTTTTTACTTTTTGATTACTAATAGAGAAAAGATTGAATGATGAAGTACTTTGTTTTTGTGTATGGTGACTAAAATTGAATTGGGTATCGATGAGGATGGTTTGACAATGAAAAGTGTGGACCCTTTTTAAAAAAATGTAGTTTGAGCATTTGTGGTGTTGAAGGGTTTTTGGCGAGTATGGAATGTGTATTTCTTCATTTCTTATGTTTTTGATGATTGATCGTTTTTTGTAATTTTTCATTTTTTTGGGGGTGAGAAAGCCCATAAATTAAATTAGTCCACTTTTTTTATAAATATCTTTTCACTCCATTGTACTTTCAACCAAGACATATTGATATCATGGTTCTTAGATTCTTAAATTAATTTAATGGTAGTGCCTTTAGCCATGATATAGTGACATCAAGATTCGTAAATTAACATGTTCATTGCATCCTGATTTATATAAATATATATAAAGCCACTGATTCTTATGTTACCAATTTACTTAAATTTTGATCCGTAATTAGTCAAAAAATTGAATTTGGTTTTACTAAATCTGATCATTCATTATTGATTGTAGAAAAATTATGGCGATGGAAACCAAACATTAATAATGAATAAAAGTTAGTAGCGTACACTCACAAAACTTGAGGTACAACTTGGTACGTACAACGTTTTCCTTGATAATATTGATGTTGGCCTTATTGATATTGCTGAACTATATTTTTAGAAAAATGCTTTAGGGTACAAAGTAATTACACAAAAAATTTACACAAACTAATATTGCAGTGCAATAAAGTGTTGTAAAGTGTCTTGGGTTGAGTGATGACTAATACTTATTGAAAGGCCACATTTATTTGTATAACATCTTTGTGTAATTTCTTTATCCAGTAGTGTTAGTAACATTTTTATTGACATTGGATTGTATGTGGTTATGTCAACAATAATGTAGAACATACATTAAAATTGTTAAGTTGGAAGAAAGAAATTTATGTATTTTTCGGAATTCTAATTGTAATATGGTTGTGTTAATTATTTAGCAATAGAATTTTTATCGTAATTAAATTCAATGTATTACCACCATCATTTTCAAAAAGTCGTAATTATACTTCTGATATATTTTAATTTTTTGAACGCACTGCGTTGTGAAACAAGAACATTAAAGTGTCAACTCATTGAACATGATTTATAGTATTTATAATTTATTTAGGGTACATTTTAAGATAAATAGATATGCAATCTTTATGAAAGTTGCATATAGTTACTCTATGTCAAACCACGGCACCAACCAAAAACTGAAAACTAAAAGTCTCTTAAACTATCCATAGTTCTTTTGATTTACAGACACCTCATTACTTATTTGTTTCCCCTTTGATTAAGAAACTCAATGCAATCTCTTACTCTCCACGTTAAAGACAAATACCCATCCTCTTCTTTCACGCCTTTTGGGTTATGGGCAGCTAAAACAATATTTAAAGAAATAAAAACACCTTTTCATCTCCATAACCCACTCTATGAATAGAACCCCATTTCTTTCCATTCTTTATATCTCAATTGATAAATATCATTTCTTTTTCTTCATATCGTGGAAATTAAGTTTGTTCTAGCACTCTATCTCACGTTCACTCTATTCATGGCACATACAAATAACACTTCAGCAAGAGAACTTCTTGAAAGTGATTTTTTGAATGCTCGCGACGAGATAAAATCTTGTGCCAAGGAAATTGAATTTTTTTTAACGACGGGATGGCTGAAATTGGGCCGCGCTGTTGCCAAGGGATTAAATTTCTTTCCCACCAATGCCAGCCTGCCCTGTTGACAAGTCTCAGTTATACTATCATTGAGTGTGATATCTTGCGCGATTATTGTGATGCATTTTCGAGTCAGGCTCCGAGTTCCACTCCTTTAAACACTGGAGATGATAGTTCAGATTGGGAATAAGCATGGCTATTTTTGGTCTATTTAGTTGGAATATCTTGGGTTTTGTTTGAAAATGGTTTAATAAAGTATGATGGTAGTCAAGAACTATACTATGTTTGATCAGTAAACTGTCATGGTACTTAAGAATTATGCTATATAAAAAAATGAATCTCCATGTCTCATATGTTTGCGGCGCTTGATATTTGGAGAACCTTTTTATTTTTTACTTTATTATATGATTTGATGATCAAGATCAAGTGTCGGAACATCCGGCTTAATGGGGGATTCAATGTAACATAGTTGAAAATGAAAACAACTAGTTTAATAAAAATACTTGCATTTAGATGAGACTCAATTTGATAACCTTTTCATTAGTTCCCTTAGCGAGTATCTTGCATATAGTCATACAGTATTATTGCATTTAATTGTAATTTATAAAAAAGAGTGAGTTAGTTTGATTATATATCTTAAAGTTAAGGGACATACAAAAGGTATCTAATGTTGCTCCGCTCTTCTAAAATAAAAAATATTGAACTGGCCCGCATTTTTCTGACAAAACTTTATTATGTGTTGGTATCAACTGGAGATACATTCATTGAATAATTCATTTGCTTTTAATAAAGAATATAAGAAAATCAAATATAATCAAATTATGCACAATTATTTTGATATTAGGGCGACTTTGATAAAAAAAGTTGGAAAACGATTAAAAAGTTGTACACTTTTTACACCAGTCGGAAAATAAGTTATAAAAAATAAAAGTGAATTTGGTCACAATTACATTTTTAATGGAAATCATTTTTTGAGGGTTGGGTAAATGTTTTCTCGGAGAATGATAAACTATGGAATGTTTTTAATATTTATATTTCAAAGAATGTATTTAAAATGAAGCGCTAGTGAAATATAACATGAATTTTCCATAGAAAATTAGCGCCAATTAATCGAACATTTATAAAAAAAAATTAAAACACCTAAGATATTTTGGACTCACTCCATAGGTTGAAGATGTAAGATGGTTGATGAATGCTTAAGAAAAAATTAATAATTAATGTTTGGTAAATGTCAAACATGTGGAGGCATTTATTTATTATCGCAATTTTGTTATTGTTGTTCAATCAAACTGTTTATAAATGTTAAATTTATAAAATTATAAACTTATTATATTACCGAAGGAAAGTATCAAGATCCATATTGTAATATTTTTAAAGAAGCCAATTATTTAATAGAGTTAACCTTTTGATTTAGTTTGGGATCATAACATTAAGTCGATGTAGAATTCCAGATGAGGTTTTATATAAAATATAAGGTTTGGTTAAATTCATGATACACTCGAAACCGTAGTGTTAAATTCGTTGTCTACATATATGTTTTAGTTACATGTTGATACTGTGAATGAACCATAATTGTAATCCCACAACCAATTCTATGGCTACAATTGGTTCGGTCCATTAGCGGTGGTGGATGATGCCACAGTGTATATCAATTGGTGATTGGCGAAAGTAGTGGTGGCATTAATAGTTGGCGGCGACATGATCGATGTGTTAATGTGTTTGAATATGTATGTATGTATGTATATATATAAAAATGTATTTATGTATGTGTATATGCATATATTATGTACGTATGTATGTGTGTGTGTATGAATGTATGTATGTATGTTTAAAAAGATTTGGAACAAAAACTAGATTGGTAGATATTTGGAATAAAAGTGTTACCATTAATGTTTTTCTAAACAAATGACACTACTTTAATTATATTTCTCCCTGAACTTTATCTCATTTTTTACTTTGTCACCCAGACATTCATTTCATAAACTTAACCACCTAAACTTTTAAAATAACTACATGTAATCATTTACTGTTAACACCCTTGATTTTTGGACCAAAAGTGGGTCATGTGTCATGCACATGAGGTATTTTGATCCAAATCAATATAACATATTTTAAAAATAGAAATTATTGATATACATTTTAAAAATATTTACAAAATCTGGTAATAATAAAAAAAATGTTTTAAATTGTTTTAAAAATTATAGAAAATATTTTTAAAATCTAGTATTTAAAAAATATTATAGAAATTATTAAAAAATGGGAAAAACTATAGAAATATAAAAGATTACAAAATTATAGAAAACTAGAATTTTTTTTTCAAAACATACTGAAAAAATAGTCTAAAAATTATGGAAATAATATAAAAATCATTTTAAATGGTAAAAAAGCTGAAAAACCTTTGAAAAGATTGGAAATATTGAAAAAGACATTTAAAACTATAAAAATATTGGCTGAGTTTTAAAAAATATGAAAATTTTTGGACAAAAAATATTTTTAAATATAACATTGAATACAATAGCAGAGATGCACATAGTACATTAATAACAAAACACTAAAATAAATCATACGAAACAAGAGGTCTTAAACTAGGATATGAAGGAATTAGCCCAAATTGGCAAAATTCTAAACAACAACGAAATTAAATTAACTCAAACCATTAAATATGTCAAATTCTTAAAATAAATAGCAACAAATTAATTTAAGCTATCACCTAAAATAAGTAACAACAAATTAATTCAAACCCAAAACAACAACAAAATAATCCAAGTAACCAAAGTGTCCAAGTGGATACAACTGTGTAATATTTTTTTTAAGGAAATATTACAGTTTTTTGTCTTCAATTTTAAAACTTAACCATTTATACCCTTATACCTTATTAACGGACCTATATATTCCTCTCCACCAAAATAGGCAACTGATTGCCCACCTATCTAATATACCCGCAACTGATATTCAAGACATGTGTAACAGAAGCAACAAATATTCAAATTCTGTTTTGAATTATTCCAAACAACAGCTATAGTAGACTGTATTACCTTTGCCTAATTTAAGTGTGTATATATATATATTGTAAAGTGACGTAGTTACACTGTGAGAAATATATATAAAAGTGTGTTATATTCAGCAAGTTTTTATGGTATCAGATCCGCAAATGGTCAACACTAACAATTCAAACTCTTCTGACATCTCATCTCCCCCACCCATTATCTACTTTTGTACTTCAAATCACTATCCCTCCATCAAACTCACCCAAACAAATTTACCTCCATTGGATCACCCAAATGGAACCTTTCCTTATTGGACAAAATCTAATGGGTTTTATTGATGGCAGTTATCCATGTCCTACAGACAAACCTGCTGCTTCTCTATGGCACCAACAAGACAAGCTATTATTAGTCAGTATGCTTTTATCTTCTCTTGGTAAAGACACATTTCCACTAGTTGTTGGTTTAAAAACATCCCAACAAATATGGAACACACTTGATGAGGCGATTGCATCCCCATCCCAAACACGCATTCTCAATCTGCATCTACATCTCCACCATCTTTTTCCACTTATCTTCACAAAGAAAAATGATTTTCCAATGAGTTAAGTGCCGTTGGACACCCACTAAGCCGAGGTGAATTCAACATTCATATATTTAAAGGTTTCATAACAGAATTTAAAGACCTTATTACCTCCCTCACCACCCGTTCCACCCCAATGACCCTTTTTGAACTCCACTCGCTTCTTCTCAACCACGAATTTATTCACAATGATAATTTTTCAAATATCAACTCACCTCTTGTCCAAATTCCAATAGCCCACCACACTACTCCTCATACACCCACATCCATTGTGAACAGTTACACTGTGAACAATTCTCACCCTTATCCAAACTACCCTAACTCCTCTCCCTATGGACACTATCGTGGTCATAATGGACGTGGTAGAGGATGCGGACGTGGTCGCCACTCTTCATACCACTCATCCTATTCATCTCACGAATCCAAGTCTCGCTACTAAATTTGTTATAACTTTTATCCCACTGCTATTACATGCCCTCATCGCTTTAATCCCTCAAACCCGATCCACCCTTCTTTTCACTTAACCCACACACCCTCAAATCAAATTGGTTTACTGCCTACTCCATCCTATCCAATAACAACTTGTATTCTTGACATTGGACCATCTCATCACGTCACTCCTGATCTCACTACTCTTCATCACCCATGTAAATATCATGGCACTGAAACCTTACATATTGGCAATGGTAAGGATCTCCCTATCGGTATGTCATCCATTTCCTCTCCTTATTCTACTCTCACCCTTAAAAATGTTCTCCATATTCCTAATATTTCTACATCTTTGTTATTTGTCCAACAATTCACTTGTGATAATCACCTATTTTTTGAATTTCACACAACTTTCTGTGTTGTGAAGGACCGTCGAACCAAGAAACCGCTGCTTCACGACACGAGTAACAATGGGCTCTACAACCTGTGCCCTCCTCCGACGCCTTCCAACCCCCAAGCATTTCACTCTGTTAAAGCCTCCACTGCTTGTTGGCACAACCGCCTTGGTCATCCTCATCATCAAGTCCTTAACCAAATCATTCATTAGCATCAACTGCCATGTAGTTCTTCGAATCAAAATAATGTTTGTAACGCTTATCAAATGGGCAAGTCCTCCAGACTGGATTTTCCATGTCGTGTAAAATCTTCAACTTCTTTCTTGCATTTAATTTTTAGTAGGGTTGTGTTTCGACCGGATCGGATCGAAAAATGCCTCTTCGTAAAAAGTTCTGATTTTTTCGAAAATAAAATAATTATATGGATTTTTTATCCTATTTTTTTGGAAAATTAAAAAAAAAATCCGAATTCGGAAAAATCAGAAAATCAGAAAAAATCAAAAATTCACAAAATATTTTAAAAATCTAGAAATTTTTGAAATTCCAAAATTTCAAAAAAATAAATTATGGATTTTCGATTACTAGAAATTTTCATTTGGCTTAACCTAACATGAGGATTTGACCCATTGTTTCATTTGTTAGAAGTTAGGAGGATACTCTCCTTTTATAGAGCATGTTTTGGAGCCCTCTCCCTCTCCCTCTCCCAACCGATGTGGGATATGAGAATTTTTCAAAAAAATCGGAAAAGAAATCGAAAAAAATTCGAAAAAATCTGATCGGCATAGTTTCAGAAAAAATCGGATCAGAAAAATCAAAAAATTGGAAATTCAGAACTGTTTTCGATTTTTTTCGAAAATCAACAAACTAAATTTCATTCCATTTTCTAAAAAAATCGGATCGGAAATTGAAAAAATCGAAAAGTTCGGAAAAAAAAACACAACCCTAATTTTTAGCGATGTATGGGGTCTATCTCCAATTATGTCAACGAATGGTCATAAGTACTTTGTCATTTTTGTGGATCATTTTACTAATTTTATTTGGTTCTTTCCTATGCCTCGTAAATCAGATGTTTATTCAATTTTTATTACTTTCCCAAAATTAGTAGAACGTCAAATCAACACAAAAATAAAAAAATATACAAACTGAATGGGGAGGTGAATTCCGCAAATTTGACTCATTTTTTAAAAAACTGTGGCATTTAACATCTCTATTCTTGTCCTCACACTCATGAACAGGTTAGTTTTGTCGAAAGACTGTCATCGTGATATTGTTGAAATAGCTCCAACATTAATGGCTCATGCCTCCGTTCCTAAAAAGTTTGGCACTATGCTTTTGAATGTGTCGTCACTCTAATAAACTTTATGCCCTCTCGCACTCTTTGGCATAAATCTCGATTCCAACTAGTTTACTGTCATGATCCAGATTATAAATTTCTTAAAAGTTTTTGGGTGTATATGCTTCCCTCACTTACGTCTATACAACACTCACAAAATGGACTTCAGTTCACATCCTTGCATTTTTCTCGACTATAGTTCGAAACATCAAGGTTATCGTTGTTTACACCTAAAATCTGGACGAATTTATCATGCAAGACATGTTCGTTTTGATGAAACTATGTTTCCATTCTCTACCCAATTCCTACCTCAAACAGCCCCTTGGGGTGTTGCGTCTACTACATTATCTCCTGCACACGGTCCTCCTCCTTCTATCTACGAATTCCATCCTTCTTATTCCTCACACACAACTCCTGACTAGCTGCCCCAATCCAGCGCTCACGCCCTCACATCAGTTACCACACCTCCCTCCTGTTCACAGTCACCATCTACTGTCCGCCCCACCTATGTCCCTCATCCCAAACCAATCCCGACAGCATCACGCTAACTGTTGACCTTGACCATCTACCCCTTCACCCACAACTCATCCCATGACTTTACATACTCACACACCCAAACAAGTCATCCCTTCACCCACAACTCACTCCACAAGCCTTCATTCACCTGAACCAACCTGTATCACTGCTGCAAATAAAGATCTAAAATTGCTACATGCCATATCCGAGGAAATAAGTGCTCTCTTCCAAAACAAAACTTGGTCACTTGTCCCCTATAATTCTCACATGAATGTGGTTGGTTGCAAATGGATCTTCTGAATAAAACGTAAAGCTGATGGTTCTCTTGAATGCTATAATGCCCCCCCCCCCCCTTCTTTCATGGCACGGCATCACCTCTTTCACTCACCAACACCGGCAACTTTTAAAGTTTTAATGACATTTTTTTCAGTTTAATATATATTTTTTGTTTATTATTTTTAGTTCAATATTTCAGTTCAATTTAGTCTAGATAATGTTTATTGATTAATTAATTTAAACTTTGAAAGTTTAATGTAAATTGTTAAATTAGTGTAATGTTTTAGTTCAATGTTCAAATGTAAAATGTTAATTTATTTCTATTTTCAATGTTTAAGTGATTGAACAATTAAATATGTTTGTCATAACTTTTGAAAAAAATATTAGATAGTTGAAAGTGTTGTAGTTAAATTATTCAGTTTCTCCTTTTTTTTTAATATTTAATTGCTGTAATTTTTGTTTTACAATATTTTATTTATAAAATATAACTTGAATGAGTAATTGTTATAATACAACCCAAATAAATATTTGTCAATCAATTAATATATTTTTTAGGGCTAAAAGATAGTAAAAAACTACAAATAACCCTAAAAAATTACCTAGGGGCTCTTGTCCCTGAACCCCTTTTACTACTTGAAACTTTCGCACTCCCCGATTAACAATCCTCGGTCTGCCATCGTATATAATTATATGTATAAATAATTATCTCCCCAAAATAATTATATACAAAAAATCAACAATTTTAATACGTACAATAAATTTACTATCTATCAAGAAATCTTCCAAACCTTATTTATAAGAGATTAATATTTCTTAAATTGCATATATATTAGGGGTGGCAATTCGTGTGCGTCGTGTCATGTTCGGGTCGTGTCATGTCGGGTTCGTGTTAAGTATTAGTCAACCCTAACCTGATTCATTTAACTAATCGTGTCAGATGAGAAAACACTAACCCAACCTATTTATTATCGTGTCGTGTTTGGGTTGACCCGCATAACCAATTAAGTAAAATATAAAATAATTTTTTCACTCTCTCTTAACCAATCATACCATTCATAGGCCTACAATAACTTAAATTTAATTAATTTCAACTTCTTGCAACACATAAATAATTTATCATCCGATTCTCCATGAATTTTATAGAACGTCTATCAAGATATATAAATTATCTAATATATTTTCCATAAAATACGAATTAAATGGGTTTATTCGTGTCATTTTCGAGTTATACGTGTTTGACACTAACCCAACCCGTTTATTATTTGTGTTGGCGGGTCGTGTCATATTCGGGTTCGTGTCAAGAAATCGGCAACCCTAACCCGCTAACTTCGTGTCGAGTTCGTGTCGGATTATCGTGTCGTGTCAAAAATTGTCACCCCTAATATATCTGCAAAATAAATAAAACGTCATCATCTACTTAAAAAACACCACTATTTAAAATTACAATAAACAAATAAATTTACCATGGCAGGACCTATTAAAACAAAGAAAATAAAAACAAAGTACATGATCTATTACAAAAAAAAAAAATCGTAGGACGTACGGCAACATATGAGTCAAATTTACGATTCGTTCATAACCGTACGTAATAATAATGCTTTGTGATTTATCAATTTTGATGGAGGAAAATTGTTCAAATTGTAAAATTTGCTTAAGGCACATTTTAAAATAATTTAGATGTAGATATATACATGAATTTACAATTTTATGAAAGTTCCATATATGATAGAATGTTGCTCAATGCCAAAGCACCTTAGTAACAAAAAAGGGAAGGATAAAAATATTTGAAATAATCCAATATCTTCCTTTAATTCATTGAACTAACACCTCGTTACTAACCTTTGATGAAATCCCTTGCCCTCCAAGTAAAAGACAAAGACTCATCCTCTTCTTTCACGTCTTTTGGGTAATAGGCAATTAAAACAACATTAAAACAAATTAAAATGAAATCACCTTCTCACCTTCCTAACCCTCTCTATAAATTGAACCCCATTTCTTTCCATTCTTTACATCTCAATTGCTAAATATCATTTCTTTTTCTCCGTATCATGGCACTAAAGTTTGTTCTAGCACTCTATCTCGCGTTCACCTTATTCATGGCTAACACTTCAGTAAGAGAGTTTCACAAAAGTGATTGCTTGAATGCTCTCAAGGAGTTAAAATCTTGCACCAAGGAAATTGCAATTTATTTCACTGATGGCACGGCTGATATTGGATCGCGTTGTTGCCAAGCGATTACAATGCTTACCCACCAATGCTGGCCTGCCATGTTGACGGGGCTCAGCTTTACGGTCGATGAGTGTGATGTCTTGCGCGGTTATTGTGACGCATATTCGGCTCCATCTCTGGGTCCCGAGGCTTCAAACGCAGAAGATGGTGGTTCAGATTGGGATTAAGGGTGGTTGTTTTTTGTCAACTTAGTGGGAATATCTTGGGTTTTGTTTGAATATGTTTAAATAAAGTGTGATGGTACTTAATAATTGAAAATTATGCTTTGTTTGAGAATGAATGGTTGTTGATTTAATATATAAGCTATTTCTCTTATGTGTGGGGCTTGATATTTGGACAATTTATTTATTTATTCTTTATTTTTGTTAAGTGATCTGATGATGAGATCAAGTATTGAATACCTTTCTATTAGTTGCCTTAGATGTTCTAAATTTACACTATGCACGACTATTCGTCTCTCTGTTCGAAGAAAGACTCGTGAATTTTTTGAAGACGTCTTATTTCTAGGCAGTTCAAACTTTTTGGTTTGGGGGCTCCGTAATATGTGTAATATGGTATGTTTTTACCGTTTTGGGTCTTCCAATGCATCGAAAAAATAATTTGGTACACAAATGTGTATTAACGCAAGGGACATACAAAATGTATCTAATGTTGCTCCGCTCTCGTAAAATGAAAAATATTGAGGTTGCTCGCACATTTCAATCCAAACTTTATTATGCGATGTTATCTTTTTTTTTGGGGATAAATTAATATTTTATAGAAACCCAACCGGTGTGTGTTAAAAAGATCGTCGGTTTACGTAAGATAACATTTAAAGATGTTACGAGTTATGCATGTAATCGAGTTATGCATAATCATTTTGATCTGTGTTTGATCACAAAGTTGACAAATGATTAAAAAGTAGTATAATTTTCTTAAGCGTTGCTAAATAGGTGGAGAAAATAGAAATGGATTATGTCTTCATATTATCATTTTTCAGGGAAAACAATTCTTTGGAGTTTGGGTAAACGATTTCTACCAAAAAATGATAAAATTATAGAACATTTTTCATAAAACGTATTTCAAATCAAGCGTCAATGAAACGAAAAATGAATTTTCCTTAGAAATCAAATTTGCGTCGATCAATCGAACCTTTTTAAAAAAAATTGAAAACACAATATTCAAACAACTCTATCTCCAGTAGACATCTACTAAACGATCTGACAGGAAGCTCCATTCAACAAGATGGCAATCAGTAGGAGCGAACCAACAACGGAGGAGAGACCAAGGTCACGAGGGGGCAACCATCCGAAATAGAATATCCATGCCCTAACTGAATCTGACTTGAAGAACCTAAGGAAGAGATGGCGAGCCATAGAGGGTCGATAGCATACCCGTTTAGGATGGGGGAAATCGCATGGAAGAGCAAGGGTGGAGAAAAGGAAAAAGGTATACCAACTAGAGAGAAGCTCTCCTAGCTACACGAAAATCTCACAATAGATATGTGACTAATCCTCCCAAAACTGATACACATAATAGCAAACTAGGAACATACGGAACACACCAAAAACTAAACACCTCGGTACCAAGTAGTAAAACCACAACAAAGACCCAAGAGTCAAACTCACAAAGATGCTCCAAAGGGATGAACCCAAACACATGGTGTGCAAAGCAGCCCCATGATGACTCGACCAAAGCGCAGACCACATCCCTTCCATCAACAACAGAACCTCAACCACAAAACCGCAACCAAACGCCAAAAAATAACAACTTGACGACCTGGCATGAAGTTCTCTGAATCGGGTGATGGTCGTGATCGAACAATTTAGAGCCATGGAGAGGAGGGTGGAGGGTGTCAGACGGATCCAACCCCATGAGAAATCCTTAAAGAGGGATGAATCGAAAGATTCAAATCCATCTTCAACACGACACCGAACCAAACTCCATCCCTGGAGAAAACCACACAACTCGATTTGACATAAAGTTTTTACATAGATGGCGATCAAGAAAACTAGCGGAAATCCAGCAAAAGAAGAGGCGTCAATGATCACTAGAGGACTCACCCACTAGACATACAAATCTCGCACCTTACCAAATCTGACCTGAAGCATTCCTGTCTAGGATGGCGATTGGGAAAGGAAAATACTCATCTGTTTAGTGAGGGAGAAAACTCACAGGGGAGGAGAGTAAAGGGAAGGCTATCAGGGAGCAAGGTTCACAATTATCCTAACCTAACATGTGATGTTGATGCCGTAAGCATCTAAATCTATTGAATGCCACACAGATCTGAAATCTGTTGCCAAAGATTTGGAGACACAAATATGAAATTCCTCTACAAATGGCATGAGCAATCCCAACATAGTTAGTCATACACATGGATCTGGTTTGATAAAACCCAAATCATGTGAATTCACCGACTTCACATTCATGTGATTCATCGAGATAACACGAAACCCAGTTTTGATCAGATGAACCAAAAAAGAACTAAACAATAATCTGCACCATTTGAATGAATCTGACCCCATAATAATAGTAACTAGATCTGATCCAAAAACCTACAACCCAATCAAAAAAGATTAAATCTCGGTTCCCAAACAGCAAGCAACCTGTTGAAAGTCTTGGAATCCACTGCAACCAATAAAACGCAACAAGTTAATCCCAAAACAGAGATGGGATTAACAAAGAGAGATGACTAAGATGAAGAAAATATTAGGAAAACCTAGAATCGCCCAAATTGCCCCTCTCTTTTCTTCACATCTGAATGAGCAACATATAAAAAAAAAATCATCTTTAAAAAATTGAGTTACCACAAAAAATTTATAATTGAACTGTATATATATGCATGTTTCTTGAATTCTAACCAGGTGGACAGTTAATTACAATGAAAATGGAACTGATCCCCCTATGATATATGCTATTTGACAACTTGGTCAATCTCTTTCTACATGCCCATCTTTTATCCCGTGAAAAAAAACTGCATGATCATCCAACTATAAAGGGTGAAGGTAAAAGCCATGCCTCAATTTTGATTGATGAATTCGTCTTTTAATTAATTTCAAAAAAGAACTGAGGCCATAATTTGTGTCGTTATTCTTAGCACCAAACTATTTTATTTCAAGATGTTTTTTGGTAATTTATCTTTTATAAATCAAAAACCTACATATGTCTTTTCTCTTTTATTGTTTGGCAGAGTAGAGCTGGAATTGTACAAAAATGGATAATGTCCTAATATTATGAAACACATATAAATTTGTGGTTTACAAGTGATTATGAGAAGAGTTAGATAAGTCATTGAAAACCACCCCATAAATTGTCCTAAGAGCGTTTCACAAGATATATTATATCAACCAATCTTTTCGTCACAGTTCATACAAAACATTAGAATGTTTCCATGATTCCAATCATTGCTTACATTGCACATTATATAACCAGTCCTTGGATTATCACAACATAATAAATACTTGTCATGCCATATTACTTTAACCTCCATTAATGTACCAAACCTAGACTCTATAGCTGCCATAGTGAGATTAAATCAAGTGGTTACTAGTGGCCTCGTACAAGCTAGAAACTATTGAGATACTTTTTGCGTTGTTGGCCGAGATTCTGGATTAGAGCTAAGCATTCAAAAGACAAAGAAACAACAAAACAATGTCTATTTTCAGTAAGTTTCATTAAGTTCATTTAGATTTGGTTCTAGCATGTACTATCCTTTAAGAAATATTCGACTAGAATGATTACCAATAGTAATTTAGTAGATGTGCTACATTTTAAAACCTTGAAATAAGTAGTTTTATGGGAAAAAATTTAAATAAAGACAATGTCAAAATTGGATAAAAAGACTTGTTTACCTGGAGCAATGTATCCAACAGTTCCTGCAATTATAGTGGGGTTGGAAGAATCGGAATACAGCAATCTAGCTGCGCCAAAGTCAGCAACAAAGGCCTCCAGTTTGGTGTTTAAAAGAATGTTATTGCTTGAAATTCTGTGATGAACAATAGATGGGGTGAAATCGTGCTGCATATATAATAAAGCGTGTGTTATGCCTTTAACAATGTTTACCCTCTTAGTCCAATCCAATCCGACTGCTTCAACATCATCTCTCACAACACAAAATAAACTCCCTCTTTCCATATATTTATAAACAAGGAATGCACATTGATTGTGAAAACAATAATCGTAAGGGTTCACAATGTTTCATACTTCGTAACAATTGCACCTCATTCTTGAAACTATTATCAAACTCTGGGTCCTCTGCCTCTAACGATGAAGTTAAGGCAACTATTTTTCTTCTGGGCAGTTGTGCTTTGTATCCATAACCGCGGGTGCCAATGCAATATTTGATATCAAAGTCGTTTGTTGCTTCAATGATATCTTCATATGCAATTCTTCCATCATAATCCCATATTGAGAGCATATTTCCATTTCTTGTTGATTTTTCCCCACTGTGATTTCTTCTAGCCTTACTTCTACAAAATAAGAAAAGGGCAATGAGTAAGAAGACCAAGGAAGAAAAATGCTGGTGGGAGGTGGGAAGAAAAATGAGGTGGTAAAGAAGGAATATATTTCTATTGTTTCTAATGGATGCATTTGCCACAAGTAAATTGGTTTGTAGCAAAATTTACAAAGACCGAATGAGATTTTTCTATAATGATTGTCGGACGAGAGATATAAGTTCTTTGAGGTTACAACATTGAGAAGTCCAACAGGTAGTGTTTCACTAATAATATTCTTACTTATTTTTAAGTACTCCAAATCTCTAAATTCTTCAAACTCCGTGGGGATATCTTCCACTAAAAAAAATCAGAGACAACTCTATATTCTGAAAACTGGAATATTTAATGTGTGGTACCAACACTGCAAAATTGAGAAAAAATTATATGGTTTGGGTATGGATAGGGACATAATTATTCACAACCATTTTTGTTGAAAGGTAAGGGTTGGATATTGAAATCCTCAGTGGAAGATTATGAAGCTCACCACTGTCTTTACCTTGGTAACACTTTAAGGAAAGATTAAAGAAAACACCAGTGCAATAAATTTTTATCACTCTCATCTTAAAAGAATGCTTATCAATCGCATCAGAAAATTTGGAGGGTATCAACTGACTTAAAAAAAGTTTCTTCATCCAATGGTATTTGTATTATTATATACACAAAAAAAAGAACCTAAAAGCTCTCCTAAAAAAAGTGATCAAGATATGATGGGACTTCCTTAAAAGTAACACAACATGCTAAGATTGGATGATATAAATTATTGCATTTTTGGAGTTCTAGTATCATTCCAGGGGAGAAATTTAAAATAACTAAATCATACTTGTAATGACTTTTGGCTTAATAGCTGCTACAGTGAAATGGCATGAAGATGTTCAGCTTGTGGCATCCTTCAAAGCAAAAAAATTTATCGACACGCCTTACATCGTTGGCCGAGATTTTGAATCAGAGCATAAGTATTTAAATACCAATGTAACAACAAGAACAATATCCCGTTCAACCTCTGGATCGGTCGAAAATGAAATTTGTGGGTCTTACATATCACGGTGTACTAAATTTTGAGCAGATGAAGATGTTAGTTATGAGAGAAGATATCTTTGACGTCAATCCTATTACTGCTTCTAGTGCTACCACCCCAAAGCTAGTACCATGATGTAGGAAAATTCTGTAAATATGTAGCTGATCACAAAAAAAAAGTAAACTTTATATTAGGAAACATCACAAAATTTTGGCTTCATATTGGGTTCCAACAGATGATACACATTAAATATCATCCAAACATAATAATGACCTCAAAGGCCTTTTAGAGGGAAAAAAATCCATTTTAGATTTTATTTTTAAAATATCATGGAAAGAATAGTTCATCTGAACTGACATATCCATAGGAGCCTACAATTTTCGTTTGATTGGATGAATTATGTTATAACAAATTTGCTCTGCCACAGTCAGCCCCAGACGCCTGCAGTTTGGACTTCAAAAGGATATTGTTTTATTATATGTCTCTATGAACAATTGGTGGGCTGCAATCATGATGCATGTAAGATAAGGCATGTGAAATACCCTTAACAATATTGATCCTCCTAGCCCAAACCAATTTCATAGCATCCAGGGGTGGAGGAAGACGTTTGGATCAAGGTGGATAAAACTAAATACAAACATTTTTCACACAAATTAAGGTGGGTAATATGCCATATGTTTTAAAGGAATCTTTGGCTTAATGTAAAAACCTTCCCATTTCCCATTACTAATATTGAAAAGGCTCAAAACCTAAGGTGGGCAATTTCCAACCATCCCATGCATATGGATCTGCCCCTGATAGCGTCAACGTCATTTTTCAGGCCACATAATAAATAAGTTTCCCTTTTCCATGTATTCATAAACTAGGAACATGCATCAATTGTGCAAACAAAACTCGTAAAGCTTCACAACGTTTCTGTCTTATATATATCACACGGATCTCATTCGTGAAACTTCAATTGAATTTTGCTTCTTCTGATACACATTTTGAAGTATCTCCAACAGGCCTTTTTGTCTATCCATCACTAATGGCTTCAAGTCCTCAAACTTTTTCTAGTATTGAGTTATAGATTATTCTTGCAATTTTTTGAATTCAGCCACTGCCTAATTAAACCCTCTTCGATCAAATCTAAGACACATTTGCCCCAAAAAATTCCTCCCAACCCACCTGTCTTGGGTTTTCATACTTTGACTCTAACCATGTGGTGGAAACACCTTCCATTTGTTGGGATGAAAACATTATTTTCTGGTTATCTGGCCATGGATAGAACAAAAAACATCTTCAATTGTTGTATCCAGCCCCTAGGGTCATCGCCATTAAATCTGGGCTCACAAATTTAAGCCTTTTGTAACTGTCAAGCTCTCCATTGGTATTGTTATTCATCTTCTTCCAATCCACTATTATTGTGTTATTTCCAATTGTATGTAGCCCTTGCGGAGTGCCCAAAATGCCCTCCTGTTTCCCAACATGGCATCAATCCTTTCGAATCTTTCATCGAATTTTTGAAACTGATGAGTTACACTGGTTAGGAGGGATTCTAAGAATTGTGTACCCCTCATAATTTGAATTCCGCACTTTTTTATTTCTGTTGCAACTCGCCTATAGCTTTTTCACACTACATCTGCCTTGCCTCGCTCATTGTGGATTTATTTTGCAACTCGCCTATAGTGTGTGTGTGTGTGTGTGTGTGTGTGTGTGTGAGAGAGAGAGAGAGAGAGAGAGAGAATATAAGTTTATTCATTCTTCAGTACTTTTACAATTGATGTTCTCTGTTTATATTCAAATCTCTAACTCCCTAACCACATATGTAACTAACCTTGGTGACATGTACTAACAGAATTAAATCTACTTGAATTACAACTGCTACTAGTCTAAGTCTGGCAGAATTAAATCAATCAATTTACTCAGGTTCCCAAATTCTGAGGGAATTAAACCACCATTTCCACCCACAGATGACCGAATGTGACCAATAATTTTATTTTGTTGAAGGTACAAAATATTGAGATTGATTAAGAAAGCGACAAAGCAAGGTATTTGACCATTAAAGTTGTTGCTACTAAGGTCCAAATGTTCAGATTACTTAGGTTCCCTATCTCACATGGTGTAGAACCACTGACATTATTTAGAGTAAAGGCTAAGTCATTTTAGTTGGGTGAGGTTAGTAAGGGAAAGAGTTAGCTTACCTATAAGTGAACTGACAGCAAGATGGAGATGGGTGAGTTTCAAAAGCATAGCCATTTAATTTGGGATCTGTCCATGAAACCCACAGTTATATTCGTGACACTTCATGCCTCATTGGAAGTAACACCTTCCCAATTACAATAACTTATAGAAGTGTCTACTGCCTCCCACTAGTCGCTTCTTAGCAGAGCTTTGGCCTCTGTTGTTGTTGATAATGAACTAGTAGATGTTGCTGCAAACATAACACTAGTTGCCATATACACAATTGCAAGAATAAATGACGCGGATGCCATTTTAATTATGAATGTGCATGATATGGATTCTGCTGATTCAAATAATAATTACATGCTCAAATTAGATCTTAAGGGACTACATATACAGGCCTTCCACCCGGTAGCACTTTCCCAGTGTAAATTGAAAAAAAGGTGTCTCCCATCAGGTCATTGATGTAAGAACTGTTTTTGTTTATCTTCATGATTATATCTTTCATGATCAACCTTCTTAGAGGACTTATTGAAACCAAAGTGTTACAGAGATCGACTCTCAGCTCATCTTATGATTCACAGAAGCAGGGAGAGAGATGCACACTTGATGGGTTTGGACAGTGTAACAGTGTTCACACACGCAAGCATGATAATCGTGATCAAAAGACTTCGGGAGACCAAGAACTCAGCTTTTGATTACCGACAAAACGGATGCTAACATGTTTTTCTTGACCAAAGCCTATGTTATACTTATAAAACATTACATTTAGGAAGGGCAGAGTAATCTGCCATTCATACTACAGCCAGTCAAACTGAAAAATAAAGACCCAAGACATTAGTGGTTCTTCATAAAGTTTCACATATTTCCTCAAAAATTAGTTATTCAAAAGGAAAAAATAATTGAGGTTTTTGGTTGTCCCGAACTTTATAACGAAGCCGTATGCGGGGTACCATCATTCCCATCCGCATTCGCATATCATCGATTGATACAGGGAGAGACTTATTACATCAAAATCTAAGGTTACATAGAAGGCAGGTTTGGGTGATTGGAGTTGTGTTTTGGAATGGACGGAAACAAAGATGAGGCTTTAAAATGCTTAAAAATGGGGCGAGATGCACTAGAATTGGGCTATCGAACCCGTGCTTTGAAATTGATAACAAAAGCGCATCGACTGGATCCGTCTCTATGTATCGAAGATCTGTTATTAAAGTTAAAGGGTAAATCAGGCTCAGGCAATGGATCATCGTCCAAGGCGTCAGATGATGAGAAGAATAGTGAGCCTCAGTGTAGGACATCCTCATCGGTAGGTTATAGTAAAGAGAAAATATCAGTGGTGAGATAGATAAAGAGGAAAAATGATCACTACGATATATTAGGGGTAGAGAAGAGGTCTATTGTTGAGGGATGAATTGACAAGGACCATTTCTCCATTCTTACTCATAATTGCTAGCTTGAGTTGCAGCTTTTGCAATGGGGATTCATACTAGCAACACCAAATTGTGACACCCCTAACCTCTTTGAGGATGTCGCTAGATGTATTCATAAAATGACAAGCACAAACTTGTCATTTGAGGAATATTGTCAGAATCTGGATCTCACAAGTTAACCTGTTTTCTGGTGATACGAACTTCTGTTGGACGCTGCGTGCATGGAATATTCTGGCCTAATTTTGTTTGTGAATTCGCAAGACTATTAATCAATATGTCCGCCAAATCCAAATTCATAAGTCATTGCATATGTTTGCTTTATACCACATTCTGTGTGATACTGATATAACCTCTTAAAAAAGGGGAAAATTAAAAAAACAAAATTTGAAATGCATTCAATATATGCTTAACCATACGTTTAGGTGTTTTGGCTGAGAAAAAACAAGAAAAATATGTAAAGTTTATACAAGGTGACAGGGACATTTATTTTGGCCCCGGTGCCTTATCCCCTCACGTTCAAGGTTATTATTAGGCTTTCTTCTGTAATCCACATACAAGGAACTTTATATTTTTAAATTATAACATTTGTTCAAGGTTACGTATAACGACTTTTGTAAGTCACTTACAGGGAATTCTTCTTAGTAATGCTAAATTATTGAATATGGTAGTACAAATGGTCTAAACTGTGGATGCCGTAAAATAAGAAAAAATCTAAGTTATATTCAATAAGGATATGTTGGCAGCCCTAATTCCATGCCTTGGAATTATGGTTCCCGAACACATCCTAAATTTAAGTGATATTTTTTTGAAACAAAGATGAATTCTTGAAAGGTAAGGTCAAGTCATGCCCAATTAGGTATGCACATATAAAAGGGGTTACATCCACATAATTCAAAACTGAAGGTTATGATTTACATATTAACTTAGAGCTCATAATCAAGTTACTCACCATTGCACCACAACAATTTAATTACATTTTATCCATATATTTTTCAATCCTTTGTCGAAGGCTATATCTTTTTCTCTTTGGACATCATCGTAAAATTATCAAGACATACGTGTGATTGTATCTGGCTTATTATATTGGATCAAATTTACTTTTAGATCCCTTACATGATATAGAAAAACCGAATTAGGTTCGTCTAGTGGCGTTCTTCAAAGATAGAAACTCGTTAGATACACCTTGCATCGTTGGACAAGAATTGGGATCAGATCATAAGCAACAGAAGCCAATGTAACATCCAGAACAATATCATGTTGAACCAGTGGATCAGTTGGATATGAAGGTCGTGGGTCTAACACATCCGAAGCTACAGACATCACATTTCTCATTCAAAACCATGGTGTAAGAAAGTTCTGCAGACATATTGTAGAACACAAAATATTAATTAGTAAGTAAAAAAATGGAAAAATGTTGGTTAATATCTTTTCCTTCATAGTTTGGTTTCAACAAATGATAAAATTCAAGATTAATTATGCAATTGAAGTGGTGACTTCAAAGGTTATTTTAAGAAAATTTTCACTGATTGAACCTTTAGATTCACAAAAATTATTTGGGCAGATTAGGAGTAGGTCCTCAAAAAGGAAAAGAACATGGAGTGCTGTTCTAAATTATTTTGCTTAGGATGCAATCCCTTATTTTACGTAACATCTTTAAATGTTATCTTACGTAATATATTACCGACGATCTTTTTAACACACACCGGTTGGGTTTCTATAAAATATTAATTTATCCAAAAAAAAAAGATAACATCACATAATAAAGTTTGGATAGAAATGTGTGAGCAACCTCAATATTTTTCATTTTACGAGAGCGGAGCAACATTAGATACTTTTTGTATGTCCCTTGCGTTAATACTGTATCACTATGCGCAAGATACTCTCTAAGGCAACTAATAAAAAGGTATTCAATACTTGATCCTCATCATCAGATCACTTAACAAAAATAAAAAATAAATAAAGAAATTGTCCAAATATCAAGCCCCACACATAAGAGATATAGCTTATATATATTAAATCAACAACCATTCATTCTCAAACAAAGCATAATTTTCAATTATTAAGTACCATCACACTTTATTAAAATATTTTCAAACAAAACCCAAGATATTTCAACTAAGTTGACAAAAAACAGCCACCCTTAATCCCAATCTGAACCACCATCTTCTGCGTTTGAAGCCTCGGGACCCAGAGCTTGAGCCGAATAAGCGTCACAATAACCGCGCAATACATCACACTCATCGACAGTAAAGCCGAGCCCCGTCAACATGGCAGGCCAGCATTGGTGGGTAAGCATTGAAATCGCTTGGCAACAACGCGGCCCAATATCAGCCGTGCCATCAGTGAAATAAATTGCAATTTCCTTAGTGCAAGATTTTAACTCCTTGAGAGCATTCAAGCAATCACTTTCGTGAAACTCTCTTGCTGAAGTGTTAGCCATGAATAAGGTGAACGTGAGATAGAGTGCTAGAACAAACTTTAGTGCCATGATACGGAGAAAAAGAAATGATATTTAGCAATTGAGATGTAAAGAATGGAAAGAAATGGGGTTCAATTTATAGAGTGGGTTAGGGAGATGAGAAGGTGATTTCATTTTAATTTGTTTTAATGTTGTTTTAATTTCCTATTACCCAAAAGATGTGAAAGAAGAGGATGAGTCTTTGTCTTTTACTTGGAGGGCAAGAAATGTCATCAAAGGTTAGTAACGAGGTGTTAGTTCAATGAATTAAAAGAAGATATTACATAATTTCAAATATTTTTATCCTTCCCTTTTCTGTTACTAAGGTGCCATGGAACTTTCATAAACTTGTAAATCCATGTGTATATCTAAATCTAAATTATTTTAAAATGTGCCTTAAGAAAATTTTACAATTTGAACAATTTTCCTCCATCAAAATTGATAAATCACAAAGCATATTATTATTACGTAAGGTTATGGACGAATCGTAAATTTGACTCATATGTTGCAGTACGTCCTACGTTTTTTTTTTTCAAATAGATCATGTACTTTGTTTTTATTTTCTTTGTTTTAATAGGTCCTGCCACGGTAAATTTATTTGTTTATTGTAATTTTAAATAGTGGTGTTTTTTAAGTAGATGATGACGTTTTATTTATTGTGCATATATATGAAGTTTAAGAAATATTAATCTCTTATAAATAAGGTTTGGAAGATTTCTTGATAGATAGTAAATTTATTGTATCCATTAAAATTGTTGATTTTTTGTATAAAATTATTTTGGGGAGATAATTATTTATACATATAATTATATACGATGGCAGACCCAGGATTGTTAATCGGGGAGTGCGAAAGTTTCATGTAGTAAAAGAGGTTGAGGGACACGAGCCCCTAGGTAATTTTTTAGGGTTATTTGTAGTTTTTAACTACATTTTAGCCCTAAAAAAAATATATTAATTGATTGAAAAATACTTATTTGGGTTGTATTATAATAATTACTCATTCTAGTTGTATTTTATAAACAAAATATTGTAAAACAAAAATTACAGCAATTAAATATTAAAAAAAAGGAGAAACTGAATAATTTAACTACAACACTTTCAACTATCTAATATTTTTTTCAAAAATTATGACAAACATATTTAATTGTTCAATCACTTATAGATTGAAAATAAAAATAAATTAACATTTTACATTTGAACATTAAACTAAAACATTACACTAATTTAACAATTTACATTGAACTTTCAAAGTTTAAATTAATTAATCAATAAACATTATCTAGACTAAATTGAACTGAAATATTGAACTAAAAATAATAAACAAAAAATATATATTAAACTGAAAAAAATGTCATTAAAACTTTAAAAGTTACTGGTGTTGGTGAGTGAAAGAGGTGATGCCTTGCCATGAAGGGGGGGGGGGGGGGGGGGAGGGCGTATGGTTGTTGTCTCCGGAGAGAGAGAAGGGAAGGGGGATCGCCAATGACTTGGGTTGTGTAACGAAAGGGCAGTGGTGGCTTAGACTAGAAGGGAAGAGAGAGGGAAAGAAAGGAAGAAATAAAAAATGAAGATAGCTTTCTTTTAGTGAGATGTATATTTAATTAGATGATATGTTATTTACGGATCTTCTCCAAAGCTTTTAACATGACATGAAACTTATTCCCTTTCACTACAAAAACTTACACAAACATCCCCAAAAAAATTCTACATATATCTTGAAAAAAAAATCAAAAAGATAAGGTGGGCGGTCGTCCACCTTCGGGACCACCTAGGTCCGCCCATGATTATATGTATCCTCAAATATACTGATCAGAGCTATTTATATTATAGTAGTGATTTTATAAGTTCGCCACAAATTGATAAATTATTTGTAAACAATTTCTGGCAGGATTTATTGCTTTGAATAGTAGAAATTCAACAGACAAATGTTCCTTATAATTATTTTATTTTATCTTAAAATGTACCTTAAACAACTTGCTACACTTAAAGTAATTTAACCCCTTCAAAAATTTAAATTAAAAATAAAAGCAAGCACTGCTTATTGATTACATGTCTCAACCTTATCTAATATCTCTCTCTCTCTCTCAAATGTAACATTATGTTTCCCTTTCTTTGTATCTACGCACTACTTCGTAACCCCGGGCAATCTTGATGTGTAGGTGATTTATAGTTCTTTTTCTATAACACATAAAAGCGTTTCGATGTGTGGGAGATTTATAGTTCTTCTATATAAGACATAAAGTAATCCGAAAAATCCAAAATCTACACAAAAATTGAATGAAGAAATGTAGGGGAAGTCCAAAATAAATAAATAAAATTATTAAGAAATTTCGTTTAAAAAAGACAAGGGTCATTCGAAGAAAAGTCACTTGATAGTTTTTATAATTAATGTTTATTCCAAACTTTTTTATTTTGTTTTCAGAAATCCGTAACCATATAAAACACTCAAAACATTATTTCTTCTCTTTTTAAACGTCGGCCTCACGGATGCTAAACAAGAGAAGAACCACTGAGCCACGCGTGTGGCTGAATTAATTACGCAAGAGAAAAATATAAAACCCTTAGAGTCCGTTTGATTCACAAATTTGTCATGGCAAATGTCAAATTAGTGGGCAAATATATCATTTGTCCACTTTTTGGTCTGTTTGATAACAAAATTTGTTTACAACCCATTTGCCTATGTACAACACCTCTAATGCATGAAAAGTTGGCAAATTTTGCTTTACTATTTGGGGAAGAATTATTTGCCAAACAATTTTGCTACTTCTTTCAAGTGTTTTTTTTATACTTTATGCTAAAATATTTTAAAATTATTTTACAAACAGTTTTATAAAACTATTTTAAATAAAAAACAGTTTTATAAAAAATGTTTTAAAACTGTTAAAAAATAGTTTTAAAAAATTTTTATAAAAATATTTTTTTAAATTGTTTTATTAAAAAATATGTTTTAAAACATTATTTTAAAAGGTTTAAAAAATGTTTTGAATAATTTAAAAACTGTTTGGAATATTGTAAAAATTATTTTAAAAAACTGTTTTATCAAAATTTAAAAAAATAACTGTTTTAAAAATTGTTTAAAAACTTTTTATAAAATATTTAAATAAACTAATTGGGTTGACTTTAATTTCGCCTAATTGTTGTTTGATAGCTTCGTGTGAAAAAACTAGATAAAATTTGCCATGAAAAATTTTACCCATGGAAAATTTTGTCATCTTCACTTTTGAATCAAACGGACCCTTAGTAATAAGTTAACCACATTATTGATCTTTTACCTTCATCTATTGGTCAATTTAGGGGTTTGTAGCTTAACTCAAATTACACAAGTCGTTCCATCCCACCCAACATTTATAAATTAAAATTGTTGGAGATCTAAACATCTCTGTAAATCGACTTGGCCATTGCATCCGTGCAGAATTGGGGAATCTAACACATTTAGTTAATCCAGACCTCAGTAGTAATTACCTCATTGGCAACACCTTCATTTTTTTGCCAATTGAGCAGTCTTAGTAGTCTGGACCTTAATTAAAATTATATTAATGGATTCGTCCCACCTAGCATTTTTAAATTGAGCAGTAGTCTGATCCTCTTATCCTCTCCGCAAATCGAATCAATGATTTGATCCTTCCTGAACTTATGGAGTTCTACCTTTATTCACTTTATATTTCTTCAAACCTCAATGGTTCTATCCCTCTCAATAAATATTGCAGTATTCAGAATCTAAAGCAGTCTCTAATTTTTTTATGTTTTTTCTATGAAGCTACACGCATGCATTGACCAGGAGTACTTGGTAATAAGAATATTTTGAGTGCAAGACTCTACTTGTCTTAATTTTCAATATTCCAGGCTCAAAGAACTCATCTCTCCTACAATAGTTTTTCTTTCACATTCACCCTACTCTTTGCCATATATTCCACGAGTGAACTCTCAGTCGCACAATCCCAGGCTAACAATAGGAGAAAAGAGTGTATTATACTCTCATCAATTTTTTGCCCACCAACTTTTTTGTTTCCTTCTTCCTATTAGGATTTTTCATATTTTTCAGCACAAGACAAAAAGTAAATCAAAATCATTAAGGAATGGAAATATATGCTCAATATGGAATTATGATATAAGAACTGCATATGAAACATAATTGAAGCAACAAATGACTTTGCATCAGCAATTGCATTGGCACCGGAGGTTATGGCAGCATATAGAAAGCATAACTTCCCAACAACAAAGTAGTTGCTTTAAATAAAATTCTTTGTTTGGAAGCAAGGAGCAAGCTTTTGATAAGAATTTTAAGAACGGGGTGCAAGTCCTTTAAAAAAATATTAAGACATAGAAACATTGTGAAGCTTTACAACTATTACCTAAACAATCAATGCATGTTCCTTGTTTATGAATACATGGGAAGGAGTAGTTTATTCTGTCTCCTGAGAGACGATGTTTAAGATGTCGAATTAGATTGTTGTAGTAGGGCAAACATGTTTAAAAGCATAGCACATGCTTTATCATATATATGCATCACAATTTTATCCAACCTACTGTTCATCTGGATATTTGAACAAGGTAGCATGATACTGAATGTCCAATGAGGAACTATAAGTTCTTTTAATATAATGCATGCCCCCATCAAATTTAGGCAGATACATAATAAAAGTTGATACCAAATTTGATCTGCTGACGTGGACCAATCATAAAAATACATGTGTCCATTTGCATGATGAATATAAAGACTTTGGACGAATAAGGTCCGGGAAACTCAAGTGGTCCGAACAACTCAAGAGAGACGAGCAACTAAGTCGGTCCGAGCAACTCAAATACTTGCGGCGTAATCATCAAGAAAACCAAAAATTAACTGCGCATTAAATGCGCATTATTATCGTACAGATGCAGATGCCTACTGGACAGCTATGCATTATTCTTTCACATGTACACCCTTAAGGCTATAAATACCTTGTAATCTCCTCATTAGAGGGACACACTGAATCTTTTGGTAAAATCACTTATCGAGAATTCCAGGCAAACAACTCAGTAATACAAAAACAGTGGACGTAGGCCATTCGCTTAAGGCTGAACCACTTAAAAAATCTATTATCTTATTTACATACGAATTTTTATCTGTGATTAAAGTAATTAGATCAAATCGAATTTTTTACATCAACAGATTGGCGCCGTCTGTGGAAAACGACTGTAATGCGGCATTTTTCACCAAAATAACTCATCATCAATGGCTGATAATTCGAAATCCAGTAATCGAAACACCGGGATTCCCCCGAATCCTTGTGCTCCCCCAAGTTTTTTAGATTTGGCTGGTATAATAGTTAATTTAGCCCAAGGGCAAAGGGCCATGCAAGAAACCATGCATCAACTCATAAAAATCGTTCAAGGCGGAGTGCCAGCCCAATCAGGACAACAAAGTGTTCAAAGAAATATTTGTTTGCTCTCTTCACGAACTAGCGAATCTTATCGTACTGAGAGATCTAATGATCCTTCTTATCATCCTGGATTAACTTCTTCGGTACGAGCAACAGACACTCAACAAAACATCACTCTATCTTCAGAGAGGACAAGTTCCCTTGAAAGGTTGAGTAGAGTCTCTCCTTTTGATCGTCTGGGTCCTAGGAGGAATAGAAGTCCCCATAGGATTGTGTCGAGGAACTCTCAACGACCATTTGATGTGAAGGAAGGCTCTGCCCAATCACGACCAGCTTCTCATCATGAAAGATCCCTAGAGGCTAATTCAACACAATTAGTTTCTCGAACCAATAGGATCGAGGAAGGAAATGTTGCATGGAAAGGCTCAGTTCAAAGGTTGGAGGATAGACTAAGAGAGATGGTTAAAACCAAGAATCCTCTACAAAAGACTTTGTTCGAGGAACACCATTCATACAAGAGATTGTGGACTTCCCCACACCGTCAAAATTCAAAGCCTCGGTAGTAACACCAAAATACGATGGAAAAAATGATCCTGTTCTCCATATAGAACAATACCAAGCAGCTGCTAATATCTATGATGTTCCAGATGAGATGCGATGCAGGGCATTTTCAGGAACTCTTACCGGATCTACTCAGATGTGGTACAATAACCTTCCTTAGGGGAAAATTACGACTTTCTTTCAGCTAGCAGAACTCTTTATTGGAATTTTTTTTTTGGAGCAAAGCTAGTAAAACGAGTAGCACATTTGCTAAGTGTTAGACAAAAGACAGGCGAAAGCACTAGGGATTATATTACTCGTATTAATAACGAGAAACTGGAAGTAATTAATTAGGAGGAGAAAACTGTAATTACTGCTTTGATGAGTGGACTGTTGCCCAATAAATTGTACTACACTTTAGCTAGAGGTCCACCTAGGACCATGGCAGAACTGATGGCAAAAGCAGTAAAAATCATGAATGCTGAGGAAGCCATGGCTGCGAAGAAGAACGCGGATACTAAGGAGACTAAGGTGGAAGATGGCAGAACTGAAAAGAAGGAACAAAAGAACAACAGTGGTAACAGGTAATCAAAGGGTAAGCAAGCATTGGAACAGATGAAGAAATATGGAAATTATACTCCCTTGAAGGTGGATATAAATCACATTCTGGAAGAGATCAAGAACAGCGAGGAGCTAGCCTGGCCAGCAAAAATGAAGGCAAATTTCGATAAGAGAGACAAGTCCAAATATTGCGAATTCCACAAAGATCATGGTCACACGACCAAGCGTTGCATAGCTCTTCAGAATGAAATTGAAGCACTCATTAGACGAGGAAAATTGGCCAAGTATGTTGATCGTTAAAATGGTGGTCGAACCAATGAACGAGGAAGGCAAAGGTCTAAATCTCCTCTTCGGGAAAAAGATGACTAAAAGGGATCATGAAGATGATCCAGAAGATGACCCCGATCTCCCCAAAAGACTGAGATAAGCAGAACATGAGGTATTTTCAATTCTTTTTGGATCATTTGATTACAATGTTATTACAGGTGGAGACCTTACTGTAGAGAGTAAAGCTTACCTCAATGAGGCTCAAGGTTGTTCATACATTTCATGAATAAATCTAGCTGAAGATGATCGCCCGAGGAAGGTGAACAAAGTTAAACTGGTCATTGGTTTCTCTAAAAACGATCTCGCAGGTGTGCTATATCCTCATGATGACCCATTGGTAATCAAAATGAGAATGAAGGAAGTAATAATTTCATGAGTATTAGTGGATAGTGATAGCTCGGCAGATATTATGTTCTACCCATATTTTGATAGTTTGAATCTAAAGCTATCCCAGTTGGAACCATATCATAGGCCCCTCCTCAGTTTTACTGGTGAGAAAGTTTTTCCACTTGGGACGATCAAGTTGGATATGTTCATCGGTACATGGCCTGCTTGTCGAACCGAAAGAGTGCGCTTTTTCGTGATGGATAAAAATGTCCAATCAGCGTACAATATCATTATGGGAAGGGTAGGTTTGAAAAAGTTCGAAGCAATACCATCAACTGTACATTAATGTTTGAAATTTCCAACCAATTTTGGAGTAGGAGTTGTGAAAGGCGATCAGAAACTAGCTCGGGAATGCTATTATTCATCTGTCGAGCAGGAAGAACTGGAGGAATCCAGGAAAAATTCCACTACCTATCAAGTGGATGAAGGTGAAGAAATTGAAGCATTAGATCCTAGAGAAGAGTCGCAGCTTGTAAAAGGCCAGATGGTGGAAATAACTGAAAATGTCATTCTGGACGATGAACACCCGAAATGAACAACTCAAATCGGTGCGTCGTTGGATGCCCCATTAAAACAGGAATTGATAGCTTTTCTAAGAAGCAGAAAACAAACTTTTGCATGGAGCCACGAAGAAATGCCAGGGATAGACCCAACCTTCCTATGTCACGAGCTTAATGTGAACAAGGAAATCAAGCCAGTGAAGCAAAGAAGAAGAGTGTTCAGCCCTGAAAAGAAACAAGCTATACAAGAAGAGGTCGAGAAGCTTCCGAAAGCCTGTTTTATTGAAGACGTCAAATATCCGAACTAGTTAGCAAATGTGGTGATGGTGAAGAAGAAGAATAACACGTGGAGGATGTGTGTTGATTTCATGGATCTTAATAAAGCATGCCCAAAGGATCATTTTCCTTTGCCTCGAATCGATCAGTTGGTGGATGCTACCTCGGGACATGAGTTTTTGAGTTTCATGGACACTTATTTTGGTTACAACCATATTAAAATTAAGCCTGAAGACATGGAGAGTACCTCTTTTATCACCCCCGGGGGAACTTATTGTTATAATGTTATTCCTTTTGTATTGAAAAATGCAGGTGCAACATATCAGTGGCTGATGAATAAGGTGTTTGCAGAGCAGATCAGTCATAATATGGAGGTTTACGTTGATGATATGCTGATGAAGAGCAAGAAAGCTGTTGATCACCTAGTTGATTTGGGTCAAACTTTTGATCAACTAGAGAAATATCAAATGAAGTTGAATCCCACTAAGTGCATATTCGGAGTACGAGAAGGAATGTTCATCGGATATATTGTCAACCAGCGTGGAATTGAAGCAAATCCTGAGAAGATCAAGGCCTTATTAGAGTTAAGATCTCCAACCACAAAAAAGGAAGTGCAAAGTCTCACAGGGCGAGTAGCAGCACTCAACAAATTTGTGTCACGAGCAACAGATAGATGTCTCCCATTTTTCAAAATACTCCGAAAAACATTTGAGTGGAATGATGAATGTGAGGACGCCTTTCAAGAACTGAAGAAGTACCTAGGAACACCTCCCTTGCTATCTGGACCAGTGATGGGAGAGAGATTATACTTGTATCTAGCAGTCTCATAGAATGTTGTTAGCTCGGCATTGATAAGAATGGAGGATGGAGTGGAGAAACCAGTCTACTACACCAGCAAGGCTTTCCGAGGAGCAGAAATTAGATATCCAAGGTTGGAGAAGTTGGCATTAGCGCTGATTGAAGCCGGCAGAAGAATGAGACCTTACTTCCAAGCCCATACTATAGTTATGTATATTGATATGCCATTAAGGTAAGCTCTACATAAACCGGAGAAATCAGGAAGATTGATGTACTGGGCAGTACAGCTCGGAGAATATGATATAATTTATGAGCCTAGGTCGTCGCTCAAAGGTCAAGCAGTAGCAGACTTTATCGTGGAGTTTACTCAAGAAAATGCCACCGAAGAACATGATTTGAAAACTGATCAACCTGTAGATGTTACAAGATCATCAAAATTAAACCCTGACCAACTTACTTCGGTAGGAGAGGAAAGAAAGATGTCTGACGAGCAGTGAGAAGTATTGGAGGAGGATAAGAGGAAGTACCAAATATTTCACCGAGGAACTCTCTCGGATCAAAATTTTGATGATCAGTTACCCATATGGAATTTTTATGTCGATGTCTCTTCGTGCACTGCAGGTAGTGGAGCAAGGATTGTCTTGAAAAGTCCAGATGAGGTCGATATGGAGTATGCACTGCGCTTTCAATTTAAAGCTTCTAATAATGAGGACGAATATGAAGCAATGATTGTAGGTTTAAGTCTAGCTAGAACGATGAAGGCAGAGTAGGCTGTCGTATTCAGCGATTCACAGTTAATTATAAATCAGATTCTTGGAATATATGCACCAAAGGGAGAGTTAATGATCAAGTACCATGAAAAATCAATGGAGTTGGTATCGAGTTTTATTGTTGTTCAGTCGGTTAGAGTACTAAGACTATAGAATGCAAGAGCAGATGCCCTAGCCCAATTAGCATCAGCCACACGCACTGAGCTACGAAGAACAATCCCAATAGAGATTCTAGTTGGTCGGAGCATAGACGAAGATCTAGTCATGAACTTCATTGCTCTTGATTTGGGACCATCATAGATGGATCCCATCAGGGCCTATATTGAAGAAGGAATTTTGCCAACTGATAAACTCACAGCTAAGAAATTGAAGTTCAAAGCTGCTCGTTATGTATTAACCAATGGTATTTTATATAGACGAGGAGTTATAGCAGCACTACAAAGATGTGTTCATCCCTCTGAAGTAAAAAACTTGATCGAAGAGGTTCATGAGGGGTCTTGTGGAGTCCATGTAGCTAGTCAGACGCTTTTGCAGAGGATAACCACGTAGGGATATTACTGGCCGACGATGAGAGCTGATTGTGCAACTTATGCTAAGAAATGCGAAAAATGCCAACGCTTCTCGTCCATCCGAAGAACTCCTCAGGCATTATTAACACCCATAAAATCTCCTTGGCCATTCTCTATATGGGGAATAGATTTGGTCGGACCACTACCAACGACTAAGGGAAGATTCAAATACTTAGTGGTCGCAGTGGATTATTTTACTAAATGGGTAGAAGCTGAGCCTCTTATTGATATGACATACAGCAAAGTCTATCAATTCATTTGGAAAAATATAATTTGCAGATACAGCCTCTTACATGCGTTCATTACTGAAAATGGAACCCAATTTGACAACGAGGAGTTTGCTGCATATTGTCAACAATCCAATGTACCGAAGGTCCATTCTGCACCAGGCCATCCGCAGAGCAATGGGCAAACTGAAGTGACAAACAAAACGCTGCTAAATGGTTTAAAAAAAGACTGGATGATGCGAAGGCAAATTTGATTAACGAGTTACAATCTGTGCTTTGGGCCTATTGCACCACACCACGAACAGCAACTGGAGAGTCCCCATGCATGCTGGCATTTGGGAGTGAAGCAGTTATAATTGTTGAATTAGGCCTACCTACACATAGGGTACTTGATTTCAATTCTCCTGATAGTGATTTGATGAGAAGATTAGACCTGGATATGCTAGAAGAAGTCAGAGAAGAAGTAGCTATCAGGAACACCGCGTATCAACAACGAACAGCTTCGTTCTACAATAAAAGAGTTAAGAAATGTGATTTGAAGGAAGGGGATTATGTGTTGAATAAAGTCATCCAAAATCATAATAAACTAGAAGCCAACTGGAACGGATCCTACAGAGTGACAGAAGTTGTTCGTCCAGGGACATATAGGATTGAAACCTTGGAAGGAGAAGAATTAAAAAATGCATAGAATGCCGAGCATCTTCGAAAGTATTATGAGTAGTGGAAATATCTATGTAATACGATTTCTTCAATATGAATAAAGTGATGTTTCCCCATTTTTCTTTGTTCGTTAAAATTATTTCAAAATATTAGAGCTACACACTATACAAGTAAATTACCACCAACTCCGGTTGGTCGGGAAATAAATACGACCAACTCCGGTTGATCGGTAAATAAATTACCACCAATTCTAAGTTGGTCGGGAAGCAATTACCACCAACTCCGGTTGGTCGGCAAATAAATTACCACCAACTCTAAGTTGGTTGGGAAGCAATTACCACCAACCCCGGTTGGTCGACAAATAAATTACCACCAACTCTAAGTTGGTCGGCAAATAAATTACCACCAACTCTAAGTTGGTCGGGAAGCAATTACCACCAACTCCGGTTGGTCGGCAAATAAATTACCACCAACTCTAAGTTGGTCGGGAATCAATTACCACCAACTCTAAGTTGCTCGGGAAGCAATTACCACCAACTCCGGTTGGTCGGGTAATAAATACCACCATCTCTGGTTGGTCGGCAAATAATTTTTACCAACTCCGGTTGGTCGACAATTTAAAATAACACAAGACATTTTTTGTCTTTCTATAGATATACATACATGTTCATCAGTAAATAAAAGAGATATTTTATAAAATATTTCCAAACCAATAACAATTAAAATTGCAAAGAAAACTAAAGATTTCTTCATTAAAACTAGAATAAATTACATATGATATAAATTGCAGATTACATGTAATATGAATGAAGTTCATTACATAAATAAATCCTATTCTATAGGTTTCTTTCCCTCTGCCTTTGACACAGGGTCTACCCCAATTGGAGGATCATCAAGACTATAAGGGGAATTTATGAAGTTCAGATCTTGCAACATTCTGACGTTCATTATATATGGATGATCAAGCTGATGTTCTGGGCGAGATATTTCAAAGTTTGGATGGCGACTATAATCATCAAGATACTTGGATATTAGAATGCAAGGAATGGCCCGGGCTGGAATCCAACTAAGGTCAAGCTTGAAAGGAGGCACAGGTAGATCAAGAACTCCAGGAGTATAGTAATCCCACAAAAAATGACCTATCTCCATTTTAGAACACAAAGAGCATTCAACCATCCCTGTTTGTACCCTTCATTGTTCGATTGCTCTAAACGAGCATCGAGATGACAAAGTGCTTCGTTATACCCAGCCATCCAAAACTCTCTGGGCTATTTATGGAATTGGTAAGTTAACCTCTCCAGTTGCTCGTGAAGATTCTTCACCAAAATTTTTTTATTTTCCAGGACAGAGATTTGTGTAGAAAGTTGCTCGCTGAGGTTCAGAATCTTCTTGGACATATCTGATAAGGCTTGGTTCTTCGCCATCAACTGGAATGCCTGATTCTCCAAAGTCGCTTGAGTTCTTGCTTCTTCAATAGAAATCCGACCAGCTCTTGCTCGTCCCCGAGAAGAAGATCTTACTCGTCCACGAGTAGAAGTCGAGGGTCCAACTCTTTTCAAAGTTTCCAACTCATCTCGCAAGTTGGCATTTTCTACTTCCAAAAAAGAAAAACCTTCATCATTAACAGGGACTAGGGCCCTCGAGGAAGATGCGGCAGACTGTAGTTGTGTAATCTCTTCTTGCAAAACAATGTTTTCCTGCTCCAATAGCTTAGCGATCTTCTTATGATCTTCAACCTCAAGCTTTAGAATGATCTCTTTCTTCTCGTAAGTAGAGATGAATTTATCATACCCTTTTTCAGCATTTAACTGTTGATATTTCTTCCCGTACCCTTAGTGCAAAAGTATGGAGGACTCTTTGTACTGCTGCTGGAGTTACTCTATAGTTCCTTGAAGATCCTCAATCATCTCATAATAAGCTACATTATTGGAAACAACTCGGTCGAGTAAGCACTTCAGATATTGGTAAGCTTCGACCGCTCGTTCAGAAGTATCTGGACCAAGGATGTCAATGATATGAGCCTCATTTAGGACTGCATGACTAGCTGTGAAGTAATCATTACATTTCTTCATCAATTCCGTATCATGAGATGATAGGAGCTCCATCCTAGCCATAAACTATCAAAGAGAGGCAATAAATAGAATCAATGATGATACAAACAGAGTAAGGACAAGGGAAAGTCAAGACGAACAACCAAAGTTAAAATTTTATTTCATCATAAGAAGAAGTACATAGACCAAAATTACATTCAACAAAAAAGAAAAAGAAATATTCTAATAACTCTACACCTTCTCTTTGCTTCCTAAAATTTCCTCAAAAGGCTTGGACGAAGAGGTTGGTTGCTCGGAGGGCAAGGAAAGCTGCTCGGTAGAAATGTTTGCTGGTTAGGGCTGCTCAAAGCAAGTTTCAACAGCAAGGACCTGGTCCCCAATTATCATGGAAGATTCTTCTGAGGCAGCTTCGTCCTCTTCTACTTCCCCAGGAGAGGGAGGAGGGCCATGAATGTGTTGCTAGAATAATTCTGAATTCTCGAAAATTTTCATCTCTTTCAAAATAGCAACCCATTCATCCCTAAAGTACTTGAGGCTAGCATACTCCATTTGCAAAGTCATGGCAGCCAGGACCTTATTCCAGCCTTTATCCCAACCAGCATTGAACGATTTTTTAACAGCCTTTTTCCTCTTTTCTTTCTCCGGGGAGGTCCTTTCCCTAAGGAGCTCCTCGACAGCCTTCAACTTCCCTTCCATCTCCTTTTTCTGGCGATCAACCTCATGAAGTCTACCAACTTCCTCTTCAGTAATTTTGAGCTTATTCTCAAGATCTTCAGCATTCTTGAGCTTCTCCTCAAGCTCTTTATTATTCTTCTCAAACTCTTTTAATTTCTTCTCCAACTCCTTGGAGGCCTCCATAGCTCGATCTCTCTCTTGCTCAAAGGACTTAACCTGCTTCTCCCAAGTGATTTTATTTTCCTCATACTTTTGATGAGAGTCTTTCAAAGACTGGGTTAATCTAGTAAAAGCCTTTTTCGCTCTATCTGAAGAACTAGAGGCCTTGATGGCTTCATCCCTTTTTACAATGCTGTTGAAACACGTTACCAGCTAAAAAAAGAAATATTTCTAAGTCAATGTATGAACACAATATTAAAAAGTAGAAGGTTCAGATCAATAATACTTATAGAGGCAATGTGTTGAGCAGCCATATCAGTAACTCTCTCACGAGTGAGAGTATTTTCAATGTCCTGGACTTCTGGGATAGTCCAGGATTTTACTAAGCCCACAGCGGAGCTCAGAGGAATGAAGGTTAGAACACTAGTTTCAACATTGAAAGATTGAAAGATAGGTTCAGCAGGTTTATCAGACAAACCCTTTTTTAATCTCCTTAGAGGAGTAAGAGCATCCTCAATCAATGATGTTTTCTTTGTGGGGGAAATGACAATGACATCACTTGAAGGGATGACAACAACAGCTTTGCTCGGTCCCATAAGGGGATTTTCAACCATCTTTCTCGGGGCCACAGGGGGCTTTTCACTAAATTTCTTGGCAGCATCAGAAGGGGGTACCTCTACAATCTTTATTCCCTCTTCTGGGACATCTTTTTTACTTCTCTTTGCCTCCACAATAGAAGAGGAAGACTTATCGAAAGAGGAAGGAGCTCTTCTTCTCTTCATTATATCACTGATAGGAATATTTGACTCTGAAGAAGAACCTTTCACACTAGTATCAGCAGCTGGTACTTGGTCAAGGTCAACTACCACAGGACGAGCAATAAAAGATGAGGTCGAAGCTCTATATTGCAGTAAATAAGATGCCGACTTAATATGCTCCCCAACAACAGAGTAATGCAAACTCCAGATAAGTTTTATGCTTTTTATATTAACGTCAATCTCTTTTGGGGGTTTCCTTTTACTATCGACTGTAACAAACAAAATCAAATGTCAGTGAAGCATTTTATCAAACACACAGAAAACATAATTTCAAAAATAAAAATAAAAACAACCTATCCCATTGCCATATGGTGGACACTTGGGACCTTGGTACACATCATTTCCATCAAGTGGAGGGTGTTGCCAATTTTTCACCACTACCGCATGATCAAAACAGTCTTTGTTGGTATCAGGGAGATTGACCACTAAAGATCTATTTAAAAATCTAGTTTTTAAATAAAAAGTACTATCGCTAATGACCCATCTATAGCAATACATAATTTATGTGATTCCTAAGTGAGTCCCATGGATTTGATTTCATCTATGTACACCGTTAACTACCCTCCATGTATTTGGAGCTACTTTGCAGGTATAATATCGAAATATTGGCAAAACTCCAAACACAATGGATTTAGCGGGAAAGAAAAGCCACATTCGGCTATAAAGATACTTGGGAACCAGTGTCCCTTAGCAAAGGAAAATAAATCAGAAGGACGAGATAGTTCTTCCAAAATAACCCATGAAGGGATTGAAAAATCAGGCCGAAATTTGTCCAATGACTCAACAGGATAAACCATGGCGAATAAAGAAAATTAAAGAAGAAGGAGGAAAACCTTACAGAGGAAATTGAGATCAGTTGTCAATAAACGATGGAAAGAACGAAGGCACAAGATAAAGAGAAAGTGAAGAGTTCAAAGAGATAAATTTGAAAAAGTGAAAGACGATAGGATTTTCTGTAGCGCATAAATACCTTACCTTGGGAATGGAGAAAATTAATGATTACAGAGAAATACGTTTTCATTAACGGCGGCTAAAAGGAGAAAAAGGGGCACGAAAATTGAAGTACCTGGAAAAATTCAAAATATTTATGAAGCCTGATTCTATGAATTATGAATTAAATACAAGGAAAACGCTCCTACAATTCAGGATAATTATTTAATTTTATCATATTTCGAGAAGAATGTTCCACACTCCTCCTCAACCTCGAACTATGAAACATTGGGGGCTTATGTTGATATCAAATTTGATCTGCTGACGTGGACCAATCATAAAAATACATGTCTCCATTTGCATGATGAATATAAAGACTTTGGACGAATAAGGTCTGAGCAACGCAAGTGGTCCGAACAACTCAAGAGAGTCGAGTAACTAAGTCAGTCCGAGCAACTAAGTCAGTTCTAGCAACTCAAATACTTGTGGCGTACTCATCAAGAAAATCAAAAAAATAACTGCGCATTAAATGCGCATTATTATCGTACAGATGTACATGCCTACTGGAAAGATATGCATTATTCTTTCACATGTACAGGCTATAAATACCTTGTAATATACTCATTAGAGGGACACACTGAATCTCTTGGTAAAATCACTTATCGAGAATTCCAGGCAAACAACTCAGTAATACAAAAACAGTGGACATAGGCCATTCTCTTAACGCTGAACCACTTTAAAAATCTATTATTTTATTTACATACTCATTTTTATCTGTGATTAAAGTAATGAGATCAAATCTAATTTTTTACATCAACAACACACACGACTAGATTTTTTACAATAGTTATATTTAAAGTAGTTGTGATTTTAACCATCCTTTGTTCAGTTAGTTTAAAATAGCATTCTATGATATGATGCTTTTTAGAGCCTAAAAAGGATATGATGATTATTTCATTCCCTAGTTTGAGATAAACAATTCTCAGCTTTATTAATACCACATATCCCAAACATGAAGATTAAAAATCCATGAGGCATAATTAAACCAAAATACAGATAGTGAGGCATGGTAAGATACGGAGGCCAGTTCATTTGATTCTTAAAAAAGATAAATTAAAATAAAACAGCTCGAAGTAAAACTTCTTTATGTTCAGAATAACCAAATAGAAAATTGATATGACCACTTCATACGAGTTTTATTCTCTAGCTCAGTTAAAGACAGATTATTGTAATACCTGAGTTGTGGTAACACATTGTAGGGTATTCTAATCATAAAGTGGTTTATCAAAATACATAAAGTATGATTGGTTTATAATTTTTTATGAGATGTGTGAGGTGTTCCCATTCATGGGTGGGTTTGGTTCAAATTATAACTAGTAGCTAATAACACAAGTAAATGATTTCTCGTGTTCAAATTCTACAAATCACTGTTATTGGTATGGTGTCACTTGCAGTGGGTCAATCTGGTTCATTTGGATCTCAGTAATAACGGTCTTGTCAGCCCAATGCCACTCGTAATTGGTAAATATAGAAAATTGCAATTCCGAAGCATCTCCATAAATCAAATCAACCGCAACCTGCCTGTAGAATTAGAGAATCTCACAAACTTATTCGATTTGAACCTCAGTCATAAGTACCTCAGGCAATGTTTAATTTAATATATAAGATTCGGTTAATGCATCATACACCTTAAATTATAGGGTTATATTCATTCTCTACATTTATGTTTTAGTTGTTGTGTATTGACCTCACTTGGGTTGCGTTTGGGAACTCTAATTCCATGCCTTGGAATACGAATCCGAAACATTTTCAGTTCAAAATTGTTAAAATATGAATGATAATTTTTCAATTTCGATTCCAAGACATATAATTTGGCCCTAACGCACTCTTTACAATTAACGTAGGCCCAAACTAAGAGGGATAATTGTAATTTCCCAACCAAATCTATGTCTATACAGTATAAATCGAGCAATTAAATTTGCAATCGTGGAGATGTGGATGGGTGGTGATATGTTCATGATGACATAACATGAGTTAGTCTTGGTGCCAAGGTGGAGGGCTAATATATCCTCTCCTTATTTACATTTGTTTTGTCCATTCACGGCAATCACGGGTGATGCCAAAGTGTATTTCAAATGGTGGTTGGCCACACAATGAAGGCATCGTTGATAGTTCGTCACAACGTGTTGACCTGATAGATGTGTGTGTGTGTGTATATTTATTAAGGAGTTTTGTTTAAAAACATGGAAAGTATCTTTTTATTATTTAGTAAAGCGTTAAATTACTATTTCAGAACATTAATATTTAATAATAAAGTTAATATATTTATTAAGGAGTTTTATTCACAAAAATGTGGAAAATAATTTTTTCAATATAGTAGAATGCTAAATTATTATTCTGGAATGTTAATATTGAATAAAATCTTTAATATATTTATTTAGGAGTTTTATTAATAACATTATAATTGAATGGAACCTTAAATTATGACTAATAAATAAATAATCAATGATTAGTAAAGCGTGCCATTGGAATTAATAATAGCTTCAATATTTTTTCTTGAGCATATATATATATATATATATATATATATATATATATATATATGGGGGGGGGGAGAGAGAGAGAGAGAGAGAGAGAGTGAATTAAAAAAAATAGAAAAGGTAACTCGCTTCTGCCACCAATTGTAGAATAAAACCTACTCCTTACCAAAGAAAACGTTGGGTGACAAATTTTCTTTAGAAGTATTGTACACTCTAGAGCTGGAAAAGAATTTTAGGACGAATTAGTGTGTCAATTGAAGAAAAAAATTTGGAAAATATCCATTGGTCGTGGAAAATTTTGCATTTGTCATTCAATCAAATAGGCCATATTTGTAGGGTTTAATGGAGATAAAGGGAAACGAAGTTCACTTTTTTTTTCTTTTTTTATTCATAAATGATTTTATTTCATTTTAATAAAGAATGAGATGTGTATTACTTGTATTTCAACCTGATTTTTTGGCTTGACTGTCCGATTGATACCATTGATTATCCCCATTTTTTATAATGTAAACATTAAAGTTTGTATGGAATTATGATTTTTTTTGTTGAAAATGTAACTTTGTGATAAAGTTTTGAAGGGATCAATTGCCCCAATCTATATCTATATAATATTATAAAATACATAGCATGTCATCGATGTTGCCTTACTATAAGCATTGCCATGTGCCACTCCTCCCATTTACTTATTTATTTATTTCTCTTCTTTTATGAAAACCTACCTCTCTCTCCTTCTCTCTCTCTCTCTCTCTCTCTCTCACACACACACACACACACACACACACACACATAAAGGTGGCTCAACACTGTGTTTAGGGGCTTGGGGAGCAATTCTTTTTTAGGAAAGAAGTTTGGAGAGTGAAGGCTCTTTCAAAAGTCATCTTCTTTGTTTGGATCGCGGTTAGGTGGGCTATTTTCTCGATTAGAGGGTTACAGAAGAGTAAGAGATGGATGGCGAGTAGATGTTGGTTGTGTAAGGCGGCAAAAGAGTCACATAATCCTTTCCTCCTATATTTTTGGGTGATGAAGGTTTTATGGGATGTATTTTTTTTCATGTATCGAGTGCGGTGGGTTATGGCACATTCAGTGAGGGAGGTATTGGCGGATTGGAAATGCCCAAGAGGTTGGAAGGGGGCAAGAAAGTTTGGAGCAGGGTCCCGCACTACATCCCTTGGACATGGGAGGGACAAGAACGAGAGGTGCTTCGATAGTTTAGAGGTGGCCCAGAGAGGCTTCAGTACAATTTTGAGTACGCGTCTTCTCTTTCATAGAAGTGATCACTTCCTGCACCCTTCTATGTTTTTGGACTTTGTAGAGGAATTACAGGGTGGTGACTAGAGTGTATATGTTTATGTAGTGTTCGTGTGGGTCAGTTTTTTTTTCTTTTTTGTGGTAAAAACAAATTACCTCCACTCCCGTAACTCTCTTGCTTGCATGCATATAGATATTTTTCCATCCGACTCTCTTTCATACTTATACATTTACTCTATTTCTTCTAACTTCTACACATATCCATATCTTTTTCTCTTTGCCTCCCTCTTGTTTCATCTCCCTCATTTTCCTCATATTCATACATTTCTTCTATGCATATTAAATCACTAATATGTCTCAAAGTGATTTTTCGAAGACGAGTCACAAAAATACTGCTCGGTGATGAAGATCTCATTATGTATTCAACGCATTAGGCTTCGAGACGGATTGTCATAGTTTAAGAAGGTTTTGGATTTTATTCTAGTATTTTTTCGAGAAAAGGGAGGAGAGACATGACTTGGGGATGAGTGATTTTCGAGATTGATAAGAAAAGGTTTAGCATTATGCTTTTTTTTAAGCCACACTATTTCTTGAATAATCTAATGAGTTTATTCTTAAAGAGTAGAGTATTTATTTATTGGGTCATAATATTGTGCAAGCATAAGTGAGAATTGGGTCTCTTTTAAGTTTTTACTTTTTGATTACTAATAGAGTAGATTGAATGATGAAATACTTTGTTTTTGTGTATGGTGACTGAAATTGAATTGGGTATCGATGAGGATAGTTTGACAATGAAAAGTGTAGACCCTTTTTAAAAAAATGTAGCTTGAGCATTTGTAGTGTTTAAGGGTTTTTGGCGAGTATGGAATGTGTATTTCTTCATTGCTTATATTTTTGACGATTGATCGTTTTTTGTAAGTTTTCATTTTTTTTTTGGGGTGAGAAAGCCCATAAATTAAATTAGTCCATTTTTTTCATAAATATCTTTTCACTCCATTGCGCTTTCAACCAAGACATATTGATATCATGGTCCTTAGATTCTTAAATTAATTTTATGATAGTGCCTTTAGCCATGATATAGTGACATCTAGATTCGTAAATTAACATGTTGAATGCGTCCCGATTTATATAAATATATATAAAGCCACAGATTCTTATGTTACCAATTTACTTAAATTTTGATCCGTAATTAGTCAAAAAATTGAATTTGGTTTCACTAAATCTCATCATTCATTATTGATTGTAGAAAAATTATGGCGATGGAAACCAAACATTAATAATGAATAAAAGTTAGTAGCGTACACTCACAAAACTTGAGGTAGAACTTGGTACGTACAACGTTTTCCTTGATAATATTGATGTTGGCCTTATTGAGATTGCTAAACTATTTTTTTAGAAAAATGCTTTATGGTACAAAGTAATTTCACAAAAAATTTACACAAACTGATATAGCAGTGCAATAAAGTGTTGTACACTGTCTTGGGTTGAGTGATGAACAATACTTATTGAAAGGCCACATTTATTTGTATAAAATCTTTGTGTAATTTCTTTATCAAGTAGAGTTAGTAACATTTTTATTAACGTTGGATTGAATGTGGTTGTGTCAACAATAACGTAGAACATACATTAAAATTGTTAAGTTGGAAGAAAGAAATTTATGTACTTTTCGGAATTCTTATTGTAATACGGTTGTGTTAATTATTTGGCAATAGAATTTTTATCGTAATTAAATTCAATGTATTACCACCATTATTTTCAAATAGTCTTAATTATACTTCTCATATATTTTAATTTTTCGAACGCACTGCGTTGTGAAACAAGAACATTCAAGTGTCCATGCATTGCATGTGATTTATAATATTTATAATTTCTTTTGGGTACATTTTAAGATAAATAGATATGCAATCTTTATGAAAGTTGCATATAGTTACTTGATGTCAAACCACGGCACCAACCAAAAACTGAAGACTAAAAGTCTCTTAAACTATCCATAGTTCTTTTGAAGTACAAACACCTCATTACTTATTTGTTTCCCCTTTGATTAAGAAACTCAATGCAATCTCTTACTCTCCACGATAAAGACAAAGACCCATCCTCTTCTTTCATGCCTTTTGGGTCATGGGCAGCTAAAACAATATGTAAAGAAATAAAAACACCTTTTCATCTCCCTAACCCACTCTATGAATTGAACCCCATTTCTTTCCATTCCTTATATCTAAATTGATAAATATCATTTATTTTTCTTCGTATCGTGGAAATTAAGTTTGTTCTAGAACTCTATCTCACGTTCACTCTATTCATGCCACATACAAATAACACTTCAGCAAGAGAACTACTTGAAAATGATTTTTTTAATGCTCGCGACGAGATAAATTCTTGTGCCAAGGAAATTGAATTTTTTGTAACGACGAGATGGCTGAAATTGGGTCGCGCTGTTGGCAATGGATTAAATTTCTTTCTCACCAATGTCAGTCTGCCTTGTTGACAAGTCTCGGTTATATTACCGTTGAGTGTGATATCTTGCGCGATTATTGTGATGCATTTTCGGGTCCAACTCCGAGTCCCACTCCTTTAAACACTGGAGATGATAGTTCAGATTTGGGAATAAGCATGGCTATTTTTTGTCTACTTAGTTGGAATATCTTGGGTTTTGTTTGAAAATGGTTTAATAAAGTATGATGGTAGTCAAGAACTATACTATGTTTGATTAATAAACTGTCATGGTACTTAAGAATTATGATATATAAAAAAATGAATCTCCATGTCTCATATGTGTGCGGGGATTGATATTTGGAGAAACTTTTTTATTTTTTACTTTATTACATGAGTTGATGATCAAGATCAAGTGTCGGAACATCCGTCTTAGTGGGGGATTCACTGTAACATAGTTGAAAATGAAAACAACTAGTTTAATAAAAATACTTGCATTTAGATGAGACTCAATTTGATAACCTTTTCATTAGTTCCCTTAGCGAGTATCTTGCATATAGTCATACAGTATTATTGCATTTAATTGTAATTAATAAAAAAGAGTGAGTTAGTTTGATTATATATCTTACAGTTAAGGGACATACAAAAGGTATCCAATGTTGCTCCGCCCTTCTAAAATAAAAATATTGAACTTGCCTGCATTTTTCTGACAAAACTTTATTATGTATTGGTATCAAATGGAGATACATCAACTGAATAATTCATTTGCTTTTAATAAAGAATATAATCAAATAAAATATAATCAAATAACGCACAATTATTTTGATATTAGGGTGACTTTGATCAAAAAGTTGGAAAACGATTAAAAAGTAGTACACTTTTTACATCAGTCGGAAAATGGGTTATAAAAATTAAAAGTGAATTAGGTCACAATAGCATTTTTCATGGAAATCATTTTTTGAGGGTTGGGTAAATGTTTTCTCTGAGAATGATAAACTATGGAATGTTTTTCATATTTATATTTCAAAGAATGTATTTAAAATGAAGCGCCAGTGAAATATAACATGAATTTTCCATAGAAAATTAGCGCCAATTAATCGGACATTTATAAAAAAAATTAAAACACCTAAGATATTTTGCACTCGCTCCATAGGTTGAAGATGTAAGATGGTAATGAATGCTTAAGAAAAAATTAATAAGTAATGTCTGTTAAATGTCGAAAATGTGGAGGCATTTATTTATTATCGAAATTTTGTTATTGTTGTTCAATCAAACTGTTTATAAATGTTCAATTTATAAAATTATAAACTTATTATATTACCGAAGGAAAGTATCAAGATCCATATTGTAATATTTTTGAAGAAGCCAATTATTTAATAGAGTTAACCTTTTGATTTAGTTTGGGATCATAACATTAAGTCGATGTAGAATTCCAGATAAGGTTTCATATAAATTATAAGGTTCGGTTAAATTCATGATACATCCGAAACTGTTGTGTTAAATTTGTTGTCTACATATATGCTTTAGTTGTATGTTGACCCTGATTACAATAATAAGTTAATGTGGGCACTGATACTCTGAATGAACCATAATTGTAATCCCACAACCTATTTTATGGCTATATAGTATAAATCGAGCAACTAAATTTACGTCCATGGAGATATGGGTGAGTGGTGATCTATTAACGATTAAGAAACATGAGTTAGCCGTGGTGGTCAGGGGGTGGGAATATATATCATCTCTTTATTTACAATTGGTTCGGTCCATTAGCGGTGGTGGATGATGCCGCAGTGTATATCAATTGGTGATTGGCGAAAGTGGTGGTGGCATTGATAGTTGGCGGCGACATGATCGATGTGTTAATGTGTTTGAATATGTATGTATATAAAAAATGTATTTATGTATGTGTGTATGCATATATTATGTATGTATGTGTGTGTGTATGAATGTATGTATGTATCTTTAAAAAGATTTGGAACAAAAACTAGATTGGTAGATATTTGGAATAAAAGCGTTACCATTAATGTTTTTCTAAACAAATGACACTACTTTAATTATATTTCCCCCTGAACTTTATCTCATTTTTTACTTTGTTACCTAGACTTTTATTTTCTGAACTTAACCACCTAAACTTTCAAAATAACTACATGTAATCCTTTACTATTAACACTCTTGATTTTTGGACCAAAAGTGGGTCATGTGTCATGCACATGAGGTATTTTGATCCAAATGAATATAAAATATTTTAAAAATAGAAATTGTATACATACATTTTAAAAATATTTACAAAATCTGGTAATTATAAAAGAAAATGTTTTAAATTGTTCTGAAAACTATAGAAAATATTTTTAAAATCTAGTATTTAAAAAATATTATAGAAATTATAAAAAAATGGGAAAAACTATAGAAATATAAAAAATTACAAAATTATTGAAAAGTAGAATTTTTTTTTCAAAACATAGTGAAAAAATAGTCTAAAAATTATGGAAATAATATAAAAATCATTTTAAATGTTAAAAAAAGATTAAAAACCTTTGAAAAGATTGGAAATATTGAAAAAGACATTTAGAACTATAAAAATATTGACAGAGTTTTAAAAAATATGAAAATTTTTGGACAAAAAATATTTTTAAATATAACATTGAATACAATAGCACATATGCACATAGTACATTAATAACAAAACACTAAAATAAATCATACGAAACAAGAGGTCATAAACAAGGATATGAAGGAATTAGCCCAAATTAGCAAAATTCTAAACAACAACGAAATTAAATTAACTCAAACCATTAAATATGTCATATTCTTAAAATAAATAGCAACAAATTAATTCAAACTATCATCTAAAATAAATAACAACAAATTGATTCAAACCCAAAACAACAACAAAATAATCCAAGTAACCAAAGTGGCCAAGTGGATACAACTGTGTAATATTTTTTTTAAGGAAATATTACAGTTTTTTGTCATCAATTTTAGAACTTAACCATTTATACCCTTATACCTTATTAACAGACCTACATCTTCCTCTCCACCAAAATAGGCAACTGCCAGCCCACCTATCCAATATACCCGAAACTTATATTCAAGACATGTGTAATAGCAGTAACAAATATTCAAATTCTGTTTTGAATTATTCCACACAACAGCTATAGCCGACTGTATTACCTTTGCCTAATTTGAGTGTGTATATATATCTTGTAAAGTGACATAGTTACACAGTGAGAAATATGTATAAAAGTGTGTTATATCCAGCAAGTTATTATGGTATCAGAGCCGCAAATGGCTAACACTAACAATTCAAACTCTTCTGACATCTCATCTCCCCTACCCATTATCAACTTTGGTACTTCAAATCACTATCCATCCATCAAACTCACCCAAAAATTTTACCTCCATTGGATCACCCAAATGGAACCTTTCCTTATGGTCTAAAATCTCATGGGTTTTATTGATGGCACCTATCCATGTCCTACAGACAAACCTGCTGCTTCTCTATGGCACCAACAAGACAAGCTATTAGTCAGTATGCTTGTATCTTCTCTTGATAAAGACACATTTCCACTAGTTGTTGGTTTAAAAACATCCCAGCAAATATGGAACACACTTGCTGAGGCTATTGCATCCCCATCCCAAACACGCATTCTCAATCTGCATCTACATCTCCACCATCTTACTCAAGGTGATGAATCTGTTTTCACTTATCTTCACAAAGAAAAATGAATTTCCAATGAGTTAAGTGCCGCTGGACACCCACTAAGCCGAGGTGAATTCAACATTCATATATTTAAAGGTTTCAGAATAGAATTTGAAGACCTTATTACCTCCCTCACCACCCGTCCCACCCCAATGACCCTTTTTGAACTCCACTCGCTTCTTCTCAACAACGAATTTATTTACAATGATAATTTTTCAAATATCAACTCACCTCTTGTCCAAATTCCAATAGCCCACCACACTACTCCTCATACACCCACATCCATTGTGAACAGTTACACTGTGAACAATTCTCACCCTTATCCAAACTACCCTAACTCCTCTCCTTAGGGACACTATCGTGGTCATAATGGACGTGGTAGAGGATGCGGACGTGGTCGCCACTCTTCATACCACTCATCCTATTCATCTCACGAATCCAAGTCTCGCTACCAAATTTGTTATAACTTTTATCCCACTGCTATTACATGCCCTCACCGCTTTAATCCCTCAAACCTGATCCACCCTTCTTCTCACTTAACCCACACACCCTCAAATCAAATTGGTTTACTGCCTACTCCATCCTATCCAATAACAACTTGTATTCTTGACATTGGACCATCTCATCACGTCACACCTGATCTCACTACTCTTCATCACCCATATAAATATCATGGCACTGAAACCTTACATATTGGCAATGGTAAGGATCTCCCTATCGGTATGTCATCCATTTCCTCTCCTTATTCTACTCTCACTCTTAAAAATGTTCTCCATATTCCTAATATTTCTACATCTTTGTTATTTGTCCAACAATTCACTTGTGATAATCACCTATTTTTTGAATTTCACACAACTTTCTGTGTTGTGAAGGACCGTCGAACCAAGAAACCGCTGCTTCACGACACGAGTAACAATGGGCTCTACAACCTGTGCCCTCCTCCGACGCCTTCCAACCCCCAAGCATTTCACTCTGTTAAAGCCTCCACTGCTTGTTGGCACAACCGCCTTGGTCATCCTCATCATCAAGTCCTTAACCAAATCATTCATTAGCATCAACTGCCATGTAGTTCTTCGAATCAAAATAATGTTTGTAACGCTTATCAAATGGGCAAGTCCTCCAGACTGGATTTTCCATGTCGTGTAAAATCTTCAACTTCTTTCTTGCATTTAATTTTTAGTAGGGTTGTGTTTCGACCGGATCGGATCGAAAAATGCCTCTTCGTAAAAAGTTCTGATTTTTTCGAAAATAAAATAATTATATGGATTTTTTATCCTATTTTTTTGGAAAATTAAAAAAAAATTCCGAATTCGGAAAAATCAGAAAATCAGAAAAAATCAAAAATTCACAAAATATTTTAAAAATCTAGAAATTTTTGAAATTCCAAAATTTCAAAAAAATAAATTATGGATTTTCGATTACTAGAAATTTTCATTTGGCTTAACCTAACATGAGGATTTGACCCATTGTTTCATTTGTTAGAAGTTAGGAGGATACTCTCCTTTTATAGAGCATGTTTTGGAGCCCTCTCCCTCTCCCTCTCCCAACCGATGTGGGATATGAGAATTTTTCAAAAAAATCGGAAAAGAAATCGAAAAAAATTCGAAAAAATCTGATCGGCATAGTTTCAGAAAAAATCGGATCAGAAAAATCAAAAAATTGGAAATTCAGAACTGTTTTCGATTTTTTTCGAAAATCGACAAACTAAATTTCATTCCATTTTCTAAAAAAATCGGATCGGAAATTGAAAAAATCGAAAAGTTCGGAAAAAAAAACACAACCCTAATTTTTAGCGATGTATGGGGTCTATCTCCAATTATGTCAACGAATGGTCATAAGTACTTTGTCATTTTTGTGGATCATTTTACTAATTTTATTTGGTTCTTTCCTATGCCTCGTAAATCAGATGTTTATTCAATTTTTATTACTTTCCCAAAATTAGTAGAACGTCAAATCAACACAAAAATAAAAAAATATACAAACTGAATGGGGAGGTGAATTCCGCAAATTTGACTCATTTTTTAAAAAACTGTGGCATTTAACATCTCTATTCTTGTCCTCACACTCATGAACAGGTTAGTTTTGTCGAAAGACTGTCATCGTGATATTGTTGAAATAGCTCCAACATTAATGGCTCATGCCTCCGTTCCTAAAAAGTTTGGCACTATGCTTTTGAATGTGTCGTCACTCTAATAAACTTTATGCCCTCTCGCACTCTTTGGCATAAATCTCGATTCCAACTAGTTTACTGTCATGATCCAGATTATAAATTTCTTAAAAGTTTTTGGGTGTATATGCTTCCCTCACTTACGTCTATACAACACTCACAAAATGGACTTCAGTTCACATCCTTGCATTTTTCTCGACTATAGTTCGAAACATCAAGGTTATCGTTGTTTACACCTAAAATCTGGACGAATTTATCATGCAAGACATGTTCGTTTTGATGAAACTATGTTTCCATTCTCTACCCAATTCCTACCTCAAACAGCCCCTTGGGGTGTTGCGTCTACTACATTATCTCCTGCACACGGTCCTCCTCCTTCTATCTACGAATTCCATCCTTCTTATTCCTCACACACAACTCCTGACTAGCTGCCCCAATCCAGCGCTCACGCCCTCACATCAGTTACCACACCTCCCTCCTGTTCACAGTCACCATCTACTGTCCGCCCCACCTATGTCCCTCATCCCAAACCAATCCCGACAGCATCACGCTAACTGTTGACCTTGACCATCTACCCCTTCACCCACAACTCATCCCATGACTTTACATACTCACACACCCAAACAAGTCATCCCTTCACCCACAACTCACTCCACAAGCCTTCATTCACCTGAACCAACCTGTATCACTGCTGCAAATAAAGATCTAAAATTGCTACATGCCATATCCGAGGAAATAAGTGCTCTCTTCCAAAACAAAACTTGGTCACTTGTCCCCTATAATTCTCACATGAATGTGGTTGGTTGCAAATGGATCTTCTGAATAAAACGTAAAGCTGATGGTTCTCTTGAATGCTATAATGCCCCCCCCCCCCCTTCTTTCATGGCACGGCATCACCTCTTTCACTCACCAACACCGGCAACTTTTAAAGTTTTAATGACATTTTTTTCAGTTTAATATATATTTTTTGTTTATTATTTTTAGTTCAATATTTCAGTTCAATTTAGTCTAGATAATGTTTATTGATTAATTAATTTAAACTTTGAAAGTTTAATGTAAATTGTTAAATTAGTGTAATGTTTTAGTTCAATGTTCAAATGTAAAATGTTAATTTATTTCTATTTTCAATGTTTAAGTGATTGAACAATTAAATATGTTTGTCATAACTTTTGAAAAAAATATTAGATAGTTGAAAGTGTTGTAGTTAAATTATTCAGTTTCTCCTTTTTTTTTAATATTTAATTGCTGTAATTTTTGTTTTACAATATTTTATTTATAAAATATAACTTGAATGAGTAATTGTTATAATACAACCCAAATAAATATTTGTCAATCAATTAATATATTTTTTAGGGCTTAAAGATAGTAAAAAACTACAAATAACCCTAAAAAATTACCTAGGGGCTCTTGTCCCTGAACCCCGTTTACTACTTGAAACTTTCGCACTCCCCGATTAACAATCCTCGGTCTGCCATCGTATATAATTATATGTATAAATAATTATCTCCTCAAAATAATTATATACAAAAAATCAACAATTTTAATCGGTACAATAAATTTACTATCTATCAAGAAATCTTCCAAACCTTATTTATAAGAGATTAATATTTCTTAAATTGCATATATATTAGGGGTGGCAATTCGTGTGCGTCGTGTCATGTTCGGGTCGTGTCATGTCGGGTTCGTGTTAAGTATTAGTCAACCCTAACCCGATTCGTTTAACTAATCGTGTCAGATGAGAAAACACTAACCCGACCTATTTATTATCGTGTCGTGTTCGGGTTGACCCGCATAACCCATTAAGTAAAATATAAAATATTTTTTTCCTTCTCTCTTAACCAATCATACCATTCATAGGCCTACAATAACTTAAATTTAATTAATTTCAACTTCTTGCAACACATAAATAATTTATCATCCGATTCTCCATGAATTTTATAGAATGTATATCAAGATATATAAATTATCTAATATATTTTCCATAAAATACGAATTAAATGGGTTTATTCGTGTCATTTTCGAGTTATACGTGTTTGACACTAACCCAACCCGTTTATTATTCGTGTTGGCGGGTCATGTCATATTCGGGTTTGTGTCAAGAAATCGGCAACCCTAACCCGCTAACTTCGTGTCGAGTTCGTGTCGGATTATCGTGTCGTGTCAAAAATTGTCACCCCTAATATATCTGCAAAATAAATAAAACGTCATCATCTACTTAAAAAACACCACTATTTAAAATTACAATAAACAAATAAATTTACCATGGCAGGACCTATTAAAACAAAGAAAATAAAAATAAAGTACATGATCTATTGCAAAAAAAAAAAATCGAAGGACGTACGGCAACATATGAGTCAAATTTACGATTCGTTCATAACCGTACGTAATAATAATGCTTTGTGATTTATCAATTTTGATGGAGGAAAATTGTTCAAATTGTAAAATTTGCTTAAGGCACATTTTAAAATAATTTAGATGTAGATATATACATGAATTTACAATTTTATGAAAGTTCCATATATGATAGAATGTTGCTCAATGTCAAAGCACCTTAGTAACAGAAAAGGGAAGGATAAAAATATTTGAAATAATCCAATATCTTCCTTTAATTCATTGAACTAACACCTCGTTACTAACCTTTGATGAAATCCCTTGCCCTCCAAGTAAAAGACAAAGACTCATCCTCTTCTTTCACGTCTTTTGGGTAATAGGCAATTAAAACAACATTAAAACAAATTAAAATGAAATCACCTTCTCACCTTCCTAACCCTCTCTATAAATTGAACCCCATTTCTTTCCATTCTTTACATCTCAATTGCTAAATATCATTTCTTTTTCTCCGTATCATGGCACTAAAGTTTGTTCTAGCACTCTATCTCGCGTTCACCTTATTCATGGCTAACACTTCAGCAAGAGAGTTTCACGAAAGTGATTGCTTGAATGCTCTCAAGGAGTTAAAATCTTGCACCAAGGAAATTGCAATTTATTTCACTGATGGCACGGCTGATATTGGATCGCGTTGTTGCCAAGCGATTACAATGCTTACCCACCAATGCTGGCCTGCCATGTTGACGGGGCTCGGCTTTACGGTCGATGAGTGTGATGTCTTGCGCGGTTATTGTGACGCATATTCGGCTCCAGCTCTGGGTCCCGAGGCTTCAAACGCAGAAGATGGTGGTTTAGATTGGGATTAAGGGTGGCTGTTTTTTGTCAACTTAGTGGGAATATCTTGGGTTTTGTTTGAATATGTTTAAATAAAGTGTGATGGTACTTAATAATTGAAAATTATGCTTTGTTTGAGAATGAATGGTTGTTGATTTAATATATAAGCTATATCTCTATGTGTGGGGCTTGATATTTGGACAATTTATTTATTTATTCTTTATTTTTGTTAAGTGATCTGATGATGAGATCAAGTATTGAATACCTTTCTATTAGTTGCCTTAGATGTTCTAAATTTACACTATGCACGACTATTCGTCTCTCTGTTCGAAGAAAGACTCGTGAATTTTTTGAAGACATCTTATTTCTAGGCGGTTCAAACTTTTTGGTTTGGGGGCTCCGTAATATGTGTAATATGGTATGTTTTTACCGTTTTGGGTCTTCCAATGCATCGAAAAAATAATTTGGTACACAAATGTGTATTAATGCAAGGGACATACAAAATGTATCTAATGTTGCTCCGCTCTCGTAAAATGAAAAATATTGAGGTTGCTCGCACATTTCAATCCAAACTTTATTATGCGATGTTATCTTTTTTTTTTGGGGATAAATTAATATTTTATAGAAACCCAACCGGTGTGTGTTAAAAAGATCGTCGGTAATATATTACGTAAGATAACATTTAAAGATGTTACGAGTTATGCATGTAATCGAGTTATGCATAATCATTTTGATCTGTGTTTGATCACAAAGTTGACAAATGATTAAAAAGTAGTATAATTTTCTTAAGCGTTGCTAAATAGGTGGAGAAAATAGAAATGGATTATGTCTTCATATTATCATTTTTCAGGGAAAACAATTCTTTGGAGTTTGGGTAAACGATTTCTACCAAAAAATGATAAAATTATAGAACATTTTTCATAAAACGTATTTCAAATCAAGCGTCAATGAAACGAAAAATGAATTTTCCTTAGAAATCAAATTTGCGTCGATCAATCGAACCTTTTTAAAAAAAATTGAAAACACAATATTCAAACAACTCTATCTCCAGTAGTAGACATCTACTAAACGATGTGACAGGAAGCTCTATTTAACAAGATGGCAATCAGTAGGAGCGAACCAACAACGGAGGAGAGACCAAGGTCACGAGGGGGCAACCATCCGAAATAGAATATCCATGCCCTAACTGAATCTGACTTGAAGAACCTAAGGAAGAGATGGCGAGCCATAGAGGGTCGATAGCATACCCGTTTAGGATGGGGGAAATCGCATGGAAGAGGAAGGGTGGAGAAAAGTAAAAAGGAATACCAACTAGAGAGAAGCTCTCCCAGCTACACGGAAATCTCACAATAGATATGTGACTAATCCTCCCAAAACTGATACACATAATAGCAAACTAGGAACATACGGAACACACCAAAAACTAAACACCTCGGTACCAAGTAGTAAAACCACAACAAAGACCCAAGAGTCAAACTCACAAAGATGCTCCAAAGGGATGAACCCAAACACATGGTGTGCAAAGCAACCCCATGATGACTCGACCAAAGCGCAGACCACATCCCTTCCATCAACAACAAAACCTCAACCACAAAACCACAACCAAACGCCAAAAAAAGAACAACTTGACGACCTGGCATGAAGTTCTCTGAATCGGGTGATGGTCGTGATCGAACAATTTAGAGCCATGGAGAGGAGGGTGGAGGGTGTTAGACGGATCCCACCCCATGAGAAATCCTTAAAGAGGGATGAATCGAAAGATTCAAATCCAGCTTCAACACGACACCGAACCAAACTCCATCCCCGGAGAAAACCACACAACTCGATTTGACATAAAGTTTTTACATAGATGGCGATCAAGAAAACTAGCGGAAATCCAGCAAAAGAAGAGGCGTCAATGGTCACTAGAGGACTCACCCACCAGACATACAAATCTCGCACCTTACCAAATCTGACCTGAAGCATTCCTGTCTAGGATGACGATTGGGAAAGGAAAATACTCATCTGTTTAGTGAGGGAGAAAACTCACAGGGGAGGAGAGTAAAGGGAAGGCTATCAGGGAGCAAGGTTCACAATATCCTAACCTAACATGTGATGTTGATGCCGTAAGCATCTAAATCTATTGAATGCCACACAGATCTGAAATCTGTTGCCAAAGATTTGGAGACACAAATATGAAATTCCTCTACAAATGGCATGAGCAATTCCAACATAGTTAGTCATACACATGGATCTGGTTTGATAAAACCCAAATCATGTGAAGTCACCGACTTCACATTCATGTGATTCATCGAGATAACACGAAACCCAGTTTTGATCAGATGAACCAAAAAAGAACTAAACAATAATCTGCACCATTTGAATGAATCTGACCCCATAAGAATAGTAACTAGATCTGATCCAAAAACCTACAACCCAATCAAAAAAGATTAAATCTCAGTTCCCAAACAGCAAGCAACCTGTTGAAAGTCTTGGAATCCGCTGCAACCAATAAAACGCAACAAGTTAATCCCAAAACAGAGATGGGATTAATAAAGAGAGATGACTAAGATGAAGAAAATCTTAGGAAAACCTAGAATCGCCCAAATTGCCCCTCTCTTTTCTTCCCATCTGAATGAACAACATATAAAACAAATTCATGTTTAAAAAATTGAGTTACCACAAAAAAATTATAATTGAACTGTATATACGCATGTTTCTTGAATTTTAACCAAGTCGACAGTTAATTACAATGAAGATGGAATTAATCCCCCTATGAGATATGATATTTGACAACTTGGTCAATCTCTTTCTACATGCCCATCTTTTATCCCGTGAAAAAAACGGCATGATCACCCAACTATATAGGGTGAGGTAAAAGCCATGCCTCAATTTTGATTGATGAATTCATCTTTTAATTTCCAAAAAGAACTTAGGCAATAATTTGTGTCATTATTCTTAGCACCAAACTATTTTATTTGAAGATGTTTTTTTGGTAATTTATCTTTTATAAATCAAAAACCTACATATGTCCTTTCTCTTATATTGTTTGGCAGAGTAGAGCTGGAGTTGTACAAAAATGGATAATGTCCTAAAATTATGAAACACATATAAATTTGTGGTTTACAAGTGATTATGAGAAGAGTTAGATAAGTCATAGAAAACCACCCCATAAATTGTACTAAGAGCGTTACAAAAGATATATTATATCAACCAATCTTTTCATCACAATTCATACAAAACATTAGAATGTTTCCATGATTCCAATCATTGCTTACAATGCACATTATATAACCAGTCCTTGGATTATCACAACATAATAAATACTTGTCATGTCATATTACTTTAACCTCCATTAATGTACCAAACCTAGACTCTATATCTGCCATAGTGAGATTAAATGAAGTGGTTACTAGTGGCCTCGTACAAGCTAGAAATTGTTGAGATACTTTTTGCGTTGTTGGCCGAGATTCTGGATTAGAGCTAAGCATTCAAAAGCCAAAGAAACAACAAAACAATGTCTATTTTCAGTAAGTTTCATTAAGTTCATTTAGATTTGGTTCTAGCATGTACTATCCTTTAAGAAATATTCGACTAGAATGATTACCAATAATAATTTAGTAGATGTGCTATATTTTAAAACCTTGAAACAATTAGTTTTATGGGAAAAAATTGAAATAAAGACAATGTCAAAATTGGATAAAAAGACTTGTTTACCTGAAGAAATGTATCCAATAGTTCCTGCAATTATAGTGGGGTTGGATGAATCGGAATACAACAATCTAGCCGTGCCAAAGTCAGCAACAAAGGCCTCCAGTTTGGTGTTTAGAAGAATGTTATTGCTTGAAATTCTGTGATGAACAATAGGTGGGGTGCAATCATGCTGCATATATGATAAAGCGTGTGTTATGCCTTTAACAATGTTTACCCTCCTAGTCCAATCCAATCCGACTACTTCAACATCATCTCTCACAACAAAAAATAAACTCCCTCTTTCCATATATTCATAAACAAGGAATGCACATTGATTGTGAAAACAATAATCGTAAGGATTCACAATGCTTCATACTTTGTAACAATTGCACCTCATTCTTGAGACTATTGTCAAACTCTGGGTCCTCTGCCTCTAACGATGAAGATAAGGCAACTATTTTGCTGCTGGGCAGTTGTGCTTTGTATCCATAACCTCTGGTGTCAATGCAATATTTGATATCAAAGTCGTTTGTTGCTTCAATGATATCTTCATATGCAATTCTTCCATCATAATCCCGTATTGAGAGCATATTTCCATTTCTTGTTTATTTTTCCCCACTCTGATTTCTTCTAGCCTTACTTCTACAAAATAAGAAAAGGGCAATGAGTAAGAACACTAGGGAAGAAAAATTCTGGTGGGAGGTGGGAAGAAAAATGAGCAGGTAAAGAAGGAATATATTTCTATTATTGCTAATGGATGCATTGGCCACAAGTAAATTGGTTTGTAGCAAAATTTACAAAGATCGAAGGAGATTTTTCTATAATGATTGTTGGACGAGAGATATAAGTTCTCTGAGGTTGGAACATTGAGAAGTCCAATAGGTAGTGTTTCACTAATAATATTCTTACTTATTCTTAAGTACTCCAAATCTCTAAATTCTTCAAACTCCATGGGGATATCTTCCTCTAAAAAAAATCAGAGACAACTCTATTTTCTGAAAACTGTAATATTTAATGTGTGGTACCGACACTGCAAAATTGAGAAAAAATTATATGGTTTGGGTATGGATAGGGACATAATTATTCGCAACCATTTTTGTTGAAAGGTAAGGGATGGATATTCAAATGCACAGCGGAAGATTATCAAGCTCACCACTCTCTTTACCTTAGTAACACTTTAAGGAAAGATTAAAGAAAACACCAGTTCTATAACTTTTTATCACTCTCATCTTAAAAGAAGGCTTATCAATCGCATAAGAAAATTTGGAGGGTATCAACTGACTTAAAAAAAGTTTCTTCATCCAATGGTATTTGTCTTATTATATACACAAAAAAAGATCCTAAAAGTTCTCCTAAAAGAAGTGAGCAAGATATGATGGGACTTCCTTAAAAGTAACACAACATGCTAAGATTGGATTATATAAATTATTACATTTTTGGAGTTCTAGTATTATTCCAGGGGAGAAATTTAAAATAACTAAATCATACTTGTAATGACTTTTGACTTAATAGCTGCTGCGGTGAAATGGCATGAAGATGTTCAGCTTGTGGCATCCTTCAAAGGAAAAAAATTTATCGACACGCCTTACATCGTTGGCCGAGATTTAGAATCAGAGCATAAGTATTTAAATACCAATGTAACAACAAGAACAATATCCCGTTCAACCTCTGGATCGGTCGAAAATGAGATATGTGGGTCTTACATATCACGGTGTACTAAATTTTGAGCAGATGAAGATGTTAGTGATGAGAGAAGATATCTTAGACGTCAATCCTATTATTGCTTCTAGTGATAGCACCAAAAATCTTGTACCATGATGTAGGAATATTCTGTAAATATGTAGCAGAACACAAAAAAAAAGTAAACTTTATATTAGGAAACCTCACAAAATATTGGCTACATATTGGGTTCCAACAGATGATACACATTAAATATCATCCAATCACAATAATGACCTCAAAGGCCTTTTAGAGGAAAAAAATTCCATCTTAGATTTTATTTATAAAATTTCATGGAAAGAATAGTTCATCTGAACTGACATATCCACAGGAGCCTACAATTTTCGTTTGAATGGATGAATTATGTTATAACAAATTTGCTCTGCCACAGTCAGCCACAGACACCTGCAGTTTGGACTTCAAAAGGATATTGTTTTATTATATGTCTCTATGAACAATTGGTGGGCTGCAATCGTGATGCATGTAAGATAAGGCATGTGAAATACCCTTAACAATATTGATCCTCCTATCCCAAACCAATTTCATAGCATCCAGGGGTGGAGTCAGACGTTTGGATCAAGGTGGGTAAAACTAAATACAAACATTTTTCACACAAATTAAGGTGGGTAATATGCCATATGTTTTAAAGGAATCTTTGGCTTAATGTAAAAACCTTTGCATTTCCCATTACTAATCTTGAAAAGGCTCAAAACCTAAGGTGGGCAATTGCCAACCATCCCATGCATATGGATCTGCCCTGATAGCATCAACGTCATTTCTCAGGCCACATAATAAATAAGCTTCCCTTTTCTATGTATTCATAAACTAGGAACATGCATCAATTGTGCAAACAAAACTTGTAAAGCTTCACAACGTTTCTATGTCTTATATATATCACACGGATCTCATTCGTCAAACTTCAATTGAATTTTGCTTCTTATGATACTCATTTTGAAGTATCTCCAACAGGCCTTTTTGTTTATCCATCGCTAAGGCTTCAAGTCCTCAAACTTTTTATAGTATTGAGTTATAGATTATTCTTGCAATTTTTGGAATTCAGCCACTGCCTTGTTAAACCCTCTTCGATCAAATCTAAGACACATTTGCCCCAAAAAATTCCTCCCAACCCACATGTCTTGGGTTTTCATACTTTGACTCTAACCATGTGGTGGAAACACCTTCCATGTGTTGTGCTAAAAACATTATTTTCTGGTTATCTGGCGATGGATAGAACAAAAAAACATCTTCAATTGTTGTATCCAGCCCCTAGGGTCGTCGCCATTAGATCTGGGCTCACAATTTTTAGCCTTTTGTAACTATCAAGCTCTCCATAGGTATTGTTATTCATCTTCTTCCATTCCACTATTACTGTGTTATTACCAATTGTATGTAGCCCTTGCGGAGTGCCCAAAATGCCCTCCTGATTATCTTCATTGTTTCCCAACATGGCATCAATCCGTTCGAATCTTTCATCGAATTTTTGAAACTGATGAGTTACACTGGTTAGGAGGGATTCTAAGAATTGTGTGCCCCTTATAATTTGAATTCCGCACCTTTTTATTTCTGTTGCAACTCGCCTATAGATTTTTCACACTACATCTGCCTTGCCTCGCTCATTGTAGATTTCTTTTGCAACTCGCCTATATAGAGTGTGTGTGTGTGTGTGTGTGTGTGTGTGTGTGTGTTTGTGTGTGTGTGTGTGTGAGAGAGAGAGAGAGAGAGAGACTATAAGTTTATTCATTCTTCAGTACTTTTACAATTGATGTTCTCTGTTTATATTCAAATCTCTAAGTAGCTCCCTAACCACTTATATAACTAACCTTTGTGACATGTACTAACAGAATTAAAACTATTTGAATTACAACTACTACTAGTCTAGGTCTGACAGGATTGTACCAGAAAAATTCTTGTACGAGAGATTAAAGTTTTTCAGGTTTGACAAGTAACCAAGTATAGTAGTTATGGGTCACTTTAATCATTTCAAAGAAAGATTCAGAAGGTTCAGATTAGTCAAGAATTCTAGGGTTAATGGGATTGGACTGAAGAGAATGTTTTCACTCATGTCCCACTCAATCAATTTACTGAGGTTCCCAAATTCTGAGGGAATTAAACCACCATTTCCACCCATAGATGACCGAATGTGACCAATAATTTTATTTTGTTGAAGGTACAAAGTATTGAGATTGATAAAGAAAGCCACAAAGCAAGGTATTTGACCAGTAAAGTTGTTGCTACTAAGGTCCAAATGTTCCAGATTACTTAGGTTCCCTATCTCACATGGTGTAGTACCACTGACATTATTTAGAATAAAGGCCAAGTCATTTTAGTTGGGTGAGGTTAGTAAGGGAAAGAGGTAGCTTAACTGTAAGTGAACTGAGAGCAAGATGGAGATGGGTGAGTTTCAAAAGCATAGCCATTTAATTTGGGATCTGTCCATGAAACCCACAGTTATATTCGTGACACTTCATGCCTCATTGCAAGTAACACCTATCCAATTACAATAACTTATAGAAGTGTCTACTGCCTCCCACTAGCCGCTTCTTAGCAGAGCTTTGGCCTCTGTTGTTGTTTATAATGAACTAGTAGATGTTGCTGCAAACATAATACTAGGTGCCATATACACAATTGCAAGAATAAATGACGCGGATGCCATTTTAATTATGAATGTGCATGATATGGATTCTGCTTATTCAAATAATAATTACATGCTCAAATTAAAGCTTAAGGGACTACATATACAGGCCTTCCACCGGGTAGCACTTTCCCAGTGTAAATTGAAAAAAAGGTGTCTCCCATCAGGTCATTGATGTAAGAACTGTTTTTGTTTATCTTCATGATTATATCTTTCATAATCAACCTTCTTAGAGGACTTATTGAAACCAAAGTGTTACAGAGATTGACACTCAGCTCATCTTATGATTCACAGAAGCAGGGAGAGAGATGCACACTTGATGGGTTTGGACAGTGTAACAGTGTTCACACACGCAAGCATGATAATCGTGATCAAAAGACTTCAGGAGACCAAGAACTCAGATTTTGATTACCGACAACACGGATGCCAACATGTTTTTCTTGACCACAGCCTATGTTATACTTATAAAACATTACATTTAGGAAGGGCAGAGTAATCTACCATTCATACTACAGCCAGTCAAACTGAAAAATAAAGACCCAAGACATTAGTGGTTCTTCATAAACTTTCACATATTTCCTCAAAAATTAGCTATTCAAAAGGAAAAAATAATTGAGGTTTTTGGTTGTCCCGAACATTATAACGAATCCGTATGCGGGGTACCATCATTCCCATCTGCATTCGCATACCATCGATTGATACAGGGAGAGACTTATTACATCAAAATCTAAGGTTACATAGCAGACAGGTTTGGGTGATTGGAGTTGTGTTTTGGAAAGGACGAAAACAAGGATGAGGCTTTAAAATGCTTAAAAATGGGTCGAGACAAACTAGAATTGGGCTATCGAACCCGTGCTTTGAAATTGATAACAAAAGCGCGTCGACTGGATCCGTCTCTATGTATCGAATATCTGTTATTAAAGTTAAAGGGTAAATCTGGCTCAGGCAATGGATCATCGTCCAAGGCGTCAGATGATGAGAAGAGTAGTGAGCCTCACTGTAAGACATCCTCATCGGTAGGTTATAGTAAAGAGAAAATATCAATGGTGAGATAGATAAAGAGGAAAAATGATTACTACGATATATTAGGGGTAGAGAAGTGGTATAGTGTTGAGGATGTTCGAAAGGCATATAGGAAACTCTCCCCAGGTTCATCCTAATAAGAACCACCCTCCAGAGGAAGAGGAAGCCTTCAAAGTCGTGTCCAAGGCATTTCGGTGTTTGAGTGATGAGGAGAGCCGAAAGAGGTATGATATTGTGGGCTCAATTGAGCCAGTGTATGAGAGGAGCCAACCAAGGCACGGATTTTATGATGCTGATGTCGATGATGAAGAGATTTTCAGGAATTTCTTCGTTGGGAGGATGAGTCCAGCACCCACTAGGCAGTTTGGCGGTAGCTTTAGCTTTGGTGTTGTACCTGGTGTGGGTGCGGGTGCTAGAACTCCTAACAATTCCTCTAATATTAGGGCCCTAATTCAGTTAGCGCCTGTCATTTTCATTCTGCAAGTCAACTTTTTGCCATCCTCTGACCCTATTTGTACCCTTTCCCGATCACATCCTTATGAACATCGCTTTACTACAGATAAAGGTATTAATTTTTTTGTCAAGACAATAAACTTTGAAAAAAGCCTACCCTCTTAACAGTCTAAAGCGTGTCACTTGAGGGATGAATTGACAAGGACCATTTCTCCATTCTTACTCATAATTGCTAGCTTGAGTTGCAGCTTTTGCAATGGGGATTCATACTAGCAACACCAAATTGTGACACCCCTAACCTCTTTGAGGATGTCGCTAGATGTATCCATCCGAGATCGTTTGGGCTTTCAGACATAGAATTCATAAAATGACAAGCACAAACTTGTCATTTGAGGAATATTGTCAGAATCTGGATCTCACAAGTTAAGCTGTTTTCTGGTGATACGAACTTCTGTTGGACGCTGCGTGCATGGAATATTCTGGCCTAATTTTGTTTGTGAATTCGCAAGACTATTAATCAATATATCTGCCAAATCCAAATTCATAAGTCATTGCATATGTTTGCTTTATACCACATTCTGTGTGATACTGATATAACCTCTTAAAAAAGGGGAAAATAAAAAAACAAAATTTGAAATGCATTCAATATATGCTTAACCATACCTTTAGGTGTTTTGGCTGAGAAAAAACAAGAAAAATATGTAAAGTTTATACAAGGTGACAGGGACATTTATTTTGGCCCCGGTGCCTTATCCCCTCACGTTCAAGGTTATTATTAGGCTTTCTTCTGTAATTCACATACAAGGAACTTTATATTTTTAAATTATAACATTTGTTCAAGGTTACGTATAACGACTTTTGTAAGTCACTTACAGGGAATTCTTCTTAGTAATGCCAAATTATTGAATATGGTAGTACAACTGGTCTAAACTGTGGATGCCGTAAAATAAGAAAAAATCTATGTTATATTCAATAAGGATATGTTGGCAGCCTTAATTCCATGCCTTGGAATTATGGTTCCCGAACACATCCTAAATTTAAGTGATATTTTTCTGAAACAAAGATGAATTCTTGAAAGGTAAGGTCAAGTCATGCCCAATTAGGTAGGCACATATAAAAGGGGTTACATCCACAGAATTCAAAACTAAAGGTTATGATTTACATAATAACTTAGAGCTCATAATCAAGTTACTCACCATTGCACCACAACAATTTAATTACATTTTATCCATATATTTTTCAATCCTTTGTCGAAGGCTATATCTTTTTCTCTTTGGACATCATCGTAAAATTATCAAGACATACGTGTGATTGTATCTGGCTTACTATATTGGATCAAATTTACTTTTAGATCCCTTACATGATTTAGAAAAACCGAATTAGGTTCGTCTAGTGGCGTTCTTCAAAGATAGAAACTCGTTAGATACGCCTTGCATCGTTGGACAAGAATTGGGATCAGATCATAAGCAACAGAAGCCAATGTAACATCCAGAACAGTATCCTGTTGAACCAGTGGATCAGTTGGATATGAAGGTCGTGGGTCTAACACATCCCAAGCTACAGACATCACATTTCTCATTCAAAACCATGGTGTAAGAAAGTTCTGCAGACATATTGTAGAACACAAAATATTAATTAGTAAGTAAAAAAATGGAAAAATGTTGGTTAATATCTTTTCCTTCATAGTTTGGTTTCAACAAATGATAAAATTCAAGATTATGCAATTGAAGTGGTGACTTGAAAGGTTATTTTAAGAAAATTTTCACTGATTGAACCTCTAGATTCACAAAAATTATTTGGGCAGATTAGGAGTAGGTCGTCAAAAAGGAAAAGAACATGGAGTAGTGTTCTAAATTATTTTGTTAGGATGCAATCCCTTACTTTACGTAACATCTTTAAATGTTATCTTAAGTAATATATTACCGACGATCTTTTTAACACACACCGGTTGGGTTTCTATAAAATATTAATTTATCCAAAAAAAAAAGATAACATCACATAATAAAGTTTGGATAGAAATGTGTGAGCAACCTCAATATTTTTCATTTTACGAGAGCGGAGCAACATTAGATACTTTTTGTATGTCCCTTGCGTTAATACTGTATCACTATGCGCAAGATACTCTCTAAGGCAACTAATAAAAAGGTATTCAATTCTTGATCCTCATCATCAGATCACTTAACAAAAATAAAAAATAAATAAATAAATTGTCCAAATATCAAGCCCCACACATAAGAGATATAGCTTATATATTAAATCAACAACCATTCATTCTCAAACAAAGCATAATTTTCAATTATTAAGTACCATCACACTTTATTAAAACATTTTCAAAGAAAACCCAAGATATTTCAACTAAGTTGACAAAAAACAGCCACCCTTAATCCCAATCTGAACCACCATCTTCTGCGTTTGAAGCCTCGGGACCCAGAGCTGGAGCCGAATAAGCGTCACAATAACCGCGCAAGACATCACACTCATCGACCGTAAAGCCGAGCCCCGTCAACATGGCAGGCCAGCATTGGTGGGTAAGCATTGAAATCGCTTGGCAACAACGCGGCCCAATATCAGCCGTGCCATCGGTGAAATAAATTGCAATTTCCTTGGTGCAAGATTTTAACTCCTTGAGAGCATTCAAGCAATCACTTTCGTGAAACTCTCTTGCTGAAGTGTTAGCCATGAATAAGGTGAACGTGAGATAGAGTGCTAGAACAAACTTTAGTGCCATGATACGGAGAAAAAGAAATGATATTTAGCAATTGAGGTGTAAAGAATGGAAAGAAATGGGGTTCAATTTATAGAGTGGGTTAGGGAGATGAGAAGGTGATTTCATTTTAATTTGTTTTAATGTTGTTTTAATTGCCTATTACCCAAAAGACGTGAAAGAAGAGGATGAGTCTTTGTCTTTTACTTGGAGGGCAAGAAATGTCATCAAAGGTTAGTAACGAGGTGTTAGTTCAATGAATTAAAAGAAGATATTAGATAATTTCAAATATTTTTATCCTTCCCTTTTCTGTTACTAAGGTGCCATGGAACTTTCATAAATTTGTAAATCCATGTGTATATCTACATCGAAATTATTTTAAAATGTGCCTTAAGAAAATTTTATAATTTGAACAATTTTCCTCCATCAAAACTGATAAATCACAAAGCATTATAATTACGTAAGGTTATGGACGAATCGTAAATTTGACTCATCTGTTGCAGTACGTCCTACGTTTTTTTTTTCTTCAAATAGATCATGTACTTTGTTTTTATTTTCTTTGTTTTAATAGGTCCTGCCACAGTAAATTTATTTGTTTATTGTAATTTTAAATAGTGGTGTTTTTTAAGTAGATGATGACGTTTTATTTATTGTGCATATATATGCAGTTTAAGAAATATTAATCTCTTATAAATAAGGTTTGGAAGATTTCTTGATAGATAGTAAATTTATTGTATCCATTAAAATTGTTGATTTTTTGTATAAAATTATTTTGGGGAGATAATTATTTATACATATAATTATATACGATGGCAGACCCAGGATTGTTAATCGGGGAGTGCGAAAGTTTCAAGTAGTAAAAGGGGTTTAGGGACACGAGCCCCTAGGTAATTTTTTAGGGTTATTTGTAGTTTTTTACTACCTTTTAGCCCTAAAAAAATATATATTAATTGATTGACAAATACTTATTTGGGTTGTATTGTAATAATTACTCATTCTAGTTGTATTTTATAAATAAAATATTGTAAAACAAAAATTACAGCAATTAAATATTAAAAAAAAAGGAGAAACTGAATAATTTAACTACAACACTTTCAACTATCTAGTATTTTTTTTTAAAATTATGACAAACATATTTAATTGTTCAATCACTTATACATTGAAAATAAAAATAAATTAACATTTTACATTTGAACATTAACTAAAACATTACACTAATTTAACAATTTACATTGAACTTTCAAAGTTTAAATTAATTAATCAATAAACATTATCTAGACTAAATTGAACTGAAATATTGAACTAAAAATAATAAACAAAAAATATATATTAAACTGAAAAAAATGTCATTAAAACTTTAAAAGTTACTGGTGTTGGTGAGTGAAAGAGGTGATGCCTTGCCATGAAGGGGGGGGGGGTATGGTTGTTGTCTCCGGAGAGAGAGAAGGGAAGGGGGATCGCCAATGACTTGGGTTGTGTAACGAAAGGGCAGTGGTGGCTTAGACTAGAAGGGAAGAGAGAGGGAAAGAAAGGAAGAAATAAAAAATGAAGATAGCTTTCTTTTAGTGAGATGTATATTTAATTAGATGATATGTTATTTACGGATCTTCTCCTACGCTTTTAACATGACATAAAACTTATTCCCTTTCACTACAAAAACTTACACAAATATCCCCAAAAAAATTCTACATATATCTTGAATTTTTTTTCGAAAAGATAAGGTGGGCGGTCGTCCACCTTCGGGACCACCTAGGTCCGCCCATGATTATATGTATCCTCAAATATACTGATAAGAGCTATTTATATTATAGTAGTGATTTTGTAAGTTCGCCACAAATAGATAAATTATTTGTAAACAATTTCTGGCAGGATTTATTGCTTTGAATAGTAGAAATTCAACAGACATATGTTCCTTATAATTATTTTATTTTATCATAAAATGTACCTTAAACAAGTTGCTACACTTAAAGTAATTTAACCCCTTGAAAAATTTAAATTAAAAATAAAAGCAAGCACTCCTTATTGATTACATGTCTCAACCTTATCTAATCTCTCTCTCTCTCTCAAATCTAACATTATGTTTCCCTTTCTTTGTATCTACGCACTACTTCGTAACCCTGGACAATCTTGATGTGTAGGTGATTTATAGTTCTTTTTCTATAACACATAAAAGCGTTTTGATGTGTGGGCGATTTATAGTTCTTCTATATAAGACATAAAGTAATCCGAAAAATCCAAAATCTACACAAAAATGAATGAAGAAATGTAGGGGAAGTCCAAAATAAATAAATAAAATTATTAAGAAATGTCGTTTAAAAAAGACAAGGGTCATTCAACGAAAAGTCACTTGATAGTTTTTATAATTAATGTTTATTCCAAACTTTTTTATTTTGTTTTCAGAAATCCCTCACCATATAAAACACTCAAAACATTATTTCTTCTCTTTTTAAACGTCGGCCTCACGGATGCTAAACAAGAGAAGAACCACTGAGCCACGCATGTGGCTGAATTAATTACGCAAGAGAAAAATATAAAACCCTTAGAGTCCGTTTGATTCACAAATTTGTCGTGACAAATGTCAAATTAGTGGGGAAATATATCATTTGTCCACTTTTTGGTCTGTTTGATAACAAAATTTGTTTACAACCCATTTGCCTATGTACAACACCTCTAATGCATGAAAAGTTGGCAAATTTTGCTTTGCTATTTGGGGAAGAATTATTTGCCAAACAATTTTGCTACTTCTTACAAGTGTTTTTTTTATACTTTATGCTAAAATATTTTAAAATTATTTTACAAACAGTTTTATAAAACTATTTTAAATAAAAAACTGTTTTATAAAAAATGTTTTAAAACTGTTAAAAAATAGTTTAAAAAATGTTTAAAAAAATATTTTTTAAAATTGTTTTATTAAAAAATATGTTTTAAAACATTATTTTAAAAGGTTTAAAAAATGATTTGAATAATTTAAAACTGTTTCGAATATTGTAAAATTATTTTAAAAAATGATTTTATCAAAATTTAAAAAAAAACTGTTTTAAAAATTGTTTAAAAACTTTTTATAAAATATTTAAATAAACTAATTGGGTTGACTTCAATTTCGCCTAATTGTTGTTTGATAGCTTCGTGCGAAAAAACTAGATAAAATTTTCCATGAAAAATTTTACCCATGGAAAATTTTGTCATCTTCACTTTTGAATCAAACGGACCCTTAGTAATAAATTAACCACATTATTGATCTTGTACCTTCATCTATTGGTCAATTTAGGGGTTTGTAGCTTAACTCAAATTACACAAGTCGTTCCATCCCACCCAACATTTATAAATTAAAATTGTTGGAGACCTAAACATCTCTGTAAATCGACTTGGCCATTGCATCCGTGCAGAATTGGGGAATCTAACACATTTAGTTAATCTAGACCTCAGTAGTAATTACCTCATTGGCAACACCTTCATTTTTTTGTCAATTGAGCAGTCTTAGTAGTCTGGACCTTAATTCAAATTATATTAATGGATTCATCCCATCCTGCATTTTTAAATTGAGCAGTAGTCTGATCCTCTTATCCTCTCCGCAAATCGAATCAATGATTTGATCCCTCCTGAACTTAGGGAGTTCTACCTTTATTCACTTTATATTTCTTCAAATCTCAATGGTTCTATCCCTCTCAATAAATATTGCAGTATTCAGAATCTAAAGAAGTCTCTAATTTTTTTTATGTTTTTTCTATGAAGCTACACGCATGCATTGACCAGGAGTACTTGGTAATAAGAATATTTTGAGTGCAAGACTCTACTTGTATTAATTTTCAATATTCCAGGCTCAAATAACTCATATCTCTCCTACAATAGTTTTTCTTTCACATTCACCCTACTCTTTGCCATATATTCCACGAGTGAACTCTCAGTCGCACAATCCCAGGCTAACAACAGGAGAAAAGAGTGTATTATACTCTCATCAATTTTTTGCCCACCAACTTTTTTGTTTCCTTCTTCCTATTAGGATTTTTCATATTTTTCAGCACAAGACAAAAAGTAAATCAAAAGCATTAAGGAATAGAAATATATGCTCAATATGGAATTATGATATAAGAACTACATATGAAACATAATTGAAGCAACAAATGACTTTGCATCAGCTATTGCATTGGCACCAGAGGTTATGGTAGCATATAGAAAGCATAACTTCCCAACAACAAAGTAGTTGCTTTAAATAAAGTTCTTTATTTGGAAGCAAGGAGCAAGCTTTTGATAAGAATTTTAAGAACGGGGTGCAAGTCCTTTAAAAAAATAATAAGACATAGAAACATTGTGAAGCTTTACAACTATTACCTAAACAATCAATGCATGTTCCTTGTTTATGAATACATGGGAAGGAGCAGTTTATTCTGTCTCCTGAGAGATGATGTTTAAGATGTCGAATTAGATTGTTGTAGGAGGGCAAACATGTTTAAAAGCATAGAACATGCTTTATCATATATATGCATCACGATTTTATCCAACCTACTGTTCATCTGGATATTTGAACAAGGTAGCATGATACTGAATGTCCAATGAGGAACTATAAGTTCTTTTAATATAATGCATGCCCCCATCAAATTTAGGCAGATACATAATAAAAGTTGATACCAAATTTGATCTGCTGACGTGGACTAATCATAAAAATACATGTGTCCATTTGCATGATGAATATAAAGACTTTGGACGAATAAGGTCCGGGAAACTCAAGTGGTCCGAAAAACTCAAGAGAGACGAGCAACTAAGTCGGTCCGAGTAACTAAGTCGGTCCGAGCAACTCAAATACTTGCGGCGTACTCATCAAGAAAACCAAAAAATAACTGCGCATTAAATGCGGATTATTATCTTACAGATGCACATGCCTACTGGACAGCTATGCATTATTCTTTCACATGTACACCCTTAAGGCTATAAATACCTTGTAATCTCCTCATTAGAGGGACACACTGAATCTCTTGGTAAAATCACTTATCGAGAATTCCAGACAAACAACTTAGTAATACAAAAACAGTGGATGTAGGCCATTCGCTTAAGGCTGAACCACTTAAAAAATCTATTATCTTATTTACATACTAATTTGTATCTGTGATTAAAGTAATTAGATCAAATCTAATTTTTTACATCAACAGATTGGTGCCGTCTGTGGAAAACGACTGTAATTAGCATTTTTCACCAAAACAACTCATCATCAATGGCTGATAATCCGGAATCCAGTAATCGAAACACTGGGATTCCCCCGAATCCTTCTGCTCCCCCAAGTTTTTTAGATTTGGTCGGTATAATAGTTAATTTAGCCCAAGGTCAAAGGGCCATGCAAGTAACCATGCATCAACTCATACAAACCGTTCAAGGCGGAGTGCCAGCCCAATCAGGACAACAAAGTGTTGAGAGAAATATTCGTTTGCTCTCTTCATGAACTAGCGAATCATATCGTACTGAGAGAACTAATGATCCTTCTTATCAGCCTGGACGAACTTCTTCGGTACGAGATATAGACACTCAACAAAACATCACTCTATCTCCAGAGAGGACAAGTGCCCTTGAAAGGTTGAGTAGAGTCTCTCCTTTTGATCGTATGGGTTCTAGGAGGAATAAAAGTACCCCTAGGATTGTGTCCAGGAACTCTCAACGACCATTTGATGTGAAGGAATGCTCTGCCCAATCACGACCAGCTTCTCATCATGAAAGATCCCTAGAGGCTAATTCAACACAATCAGTTGCTCGAACCAATAGGATCGAGGAAGGAAATGTTGGATGGAAAGGCTCAGTTCAAAGGTTGGAGGATAGACTAAGAGAGATGGTTAAAACCAAGAATCCTCTACAATGGACTTTTGTCCAAGGAACACCATTCATAGAAGAGATTGTGGACTTCCCCACACCATCAAAATTCAAAGCCTCGGTAGTAACACCAAAATACGATTGAAAAAAATGATCCTGTTCTCCATATAGAACAATACCAAGCAGCTGCTGATATCTATGATGTTCCAGATGAGATGCGATGCAGGGCATTTTCAGGAAATCTTACCGGATCTGCTCAGATGTGGTACAATAACCTTCCTTGGGGGAAAATTGCGACTTTCTTTCAGCTAGCAGAACTCTTTATTGGAATTTTTTATTTTGAGCAAAGCCAGTAAAACGAGTAGCACATTTGCTAAGTGTTAGACAAAAGACAGGCGAAAGCACTAGGGATTATATTACTCGTTTTAATAACGAGAAACTGGAAGTAATTAATTACGAGGAGAAAACTGTAATTACTGCTTTGATGAGTGGACTGTTGCCCAATAAATTGTACTACACTTTAGTTAAAGATCCACCCAGGACCATGGCAGAACTGATGGAAAAATCAGTAAAAATCATGAATGCTGAGGAAGCCATGGCAGCGAAGAAGAACGCGAATACTAAGGAGCCAAGGTGGAAGATGGCAGAACTGAGAAGAAGGAACAAAAGAACAACGGTGGTAACAGGTAATCAAAGGGTAAGCAAGCATTGGAACAGATGAAGAAATATGGAAATTATACTCCCTTGAAAGTGGATATAAATCACATTCTGGAAGAGATCAAGAACAGCGAGGAGCTAGCCTGGCCAGCAAAAATGAAGGCAGATCCTGATAAGAGAGACAAGTCCAAATATTGCGAATTCCACAAAGATCATGGTCACACGACCAAGCGTTGCATAGCTCGTCAGAATGAAATTGAAGCACTCATTAGAAGAGGAAAATTGGCCAAGTATGTTGATCGTTAAAACGGTGGTCAAACCAATGAACGAGGAAGGCAAAGGTCTAAATCTCCTCTTCAGGAAAAATATGACAAAAAAGGGATCATGAAGATGATCCAGAAGATGACCCCGATCTCTCAAAAGACTGAGATAACCAGAACGTGAGGTATTTTCAATTCGTTTTGGATCATTTGATTATAATGTTATTACAGGTGGAGACCTTACTGTAGAGAGGAAAGCTTACCTCAATGAGGCTCAAGGTTGTTCATACATTTAATGAATAAATCTAGCTGAAGATGATCGCCCGAGGAAGGTGAACAAAGTTAAACTGGTCATTGGTTTCCCTAAAAACGACCTCGTAGGTGTGCTATATCCTCATGATGACCCATTGGTAATCAAAATGAGAATGAAGGAAGTAATAATTTCACGAGTATTAGTGGATAGTGGTAGCTCGACAGATATTATGTTCTACCCATGTTTTGATAGTTTGAATCTAAAGCTATACCAGTTGGAACCATATCATAGGCCCCTCCTCGGTTTTACTGGTGAGAAAGTTTTTCTTCTTGGAACGATCAAGTTGGATATGTTCATCGGTACAGGGCCTGCTTCTCGAACATAAAGAGTGCGCTTTTTCGTGATGGATAAAAATGTCCAATCAGCTTACAATATCATTATGGGAAGGGTAGGTTTGAAAAAGTTCGAAGCAATACTATCAACTGTACATTAATATTTGAAATTTCCAACCAATTTTGGAGTAGGAGTTGTGAAAGGCGATCAGAAAGTAGCTCGGGAATGCTATTATTCATCTGTCGAGCAGGAAGAACTGGAGGAATCCAGGAAAAAGACCACTACCTATCAAGTGGATAAAGGTGAAGAAATTGAAGCATTAGATCCTAGAGACGAGTCGCACCTTGTAAAAGGCCAGATGGTGGAAGCAACTGAAAATGTCATTCTAGACGATGAACACCCGAAACGAACAACTCAAATCGGTGCGTCGTTGGATGCCCCATTAAAACAGGAATTCATAGATTTTCTAAGAAGCAAAAAATAAACTTTTGCATGGAGCCACGAAGACATGCCGGGGATAGACCCAACCTTCCTATGTCACGAGCTTAAGGTGAACAAGGAAATCAAGCCAGTGAAGCAAAGAAGAAGAGTGTTCAGCCCTGAAAAGAAACAAGCTATACAAGAAGAGGTCGAGAAGCTTCAGAAAGCATATTTTATTGAAGACGTCAAATATCCGAACTGGTTAGCAAATGTGGTGATGGTGAAGAAGAAGAATAACACGTGGAGGATGTGTGTTGATTTCATGGATCTTAATAAAGCATGCCCAAGGGATCATTTTCCTTTGCCTCGAATCGATCAGTTGGTGGATGCCACCTCGGGACACGAGTTGTTGAGTTTCATGGACACTTATTCTGGTTACAACCATATTAAAATGAAGCCTGAAGACAGGGAGAGTACCTCTTTTATCACCCCCATGGGAACTTATTGTTATAATGTTATGCCTTTTGGATTGAAAAATGCAGGTGCAACTTATCAGCGGCTGATGAATAAGGTGTTTGCAGAACAGATCAGTCATAATATGGAGGTTTACGTTGATGATATGCCTACGAAGAGCAAGAAAGCTACTGATCACAACTTTTGATCAACTAGAGAAATATCAAATGAAGTTGAATCCCACTAAGTGCATATTTGGAGTACGAGAAGGAATGTTCCTCGGATATATTGTCAACCACCGTGGAATTGAAGCAAATCCTGAGAAGATAAAGGCCTTATTAGAGTTAAGATCTCCAACCACAAAAAAGGAGGTGCAAAGTCTCACAGGGCGAGTATATAAACTCAACAGATTTGTGTCACGAGCAACAGATAGATGTCTCCCATTTTTCAAAACACTTCGAAAAACATTTGAGTGGAATGATGAATGTGAGGAGGCCTTTCAAGAACTGAAGAAGTACCTAGGAACACCTCCCTTGCTATCTAGACCAGTGATGGGAGAGAGATTATACTTGTATCTAGCAGTCTCAAAGAATGTTGTTAGCTCGGTATTGATAAGAATGGAGGATGGAGTGGAGAAACCAGTCTACTACACCAGCAAGGCCTTCCGAGGAGCAGAAATTAGATATCCAAGGTTGGAGAAGTTGGAATTAGCGCTGATTGAAGCCAGCAGAAGAATGAGACCTTACTTCCAAGCCCATACTATAGTTATGTATACTGATATGCCATTAAGGTAAGCTCTACATAAACCAGAAAGATCGGGAAGATTGATGTACTGGGCAGTAGAGCTCGGAGAATATGATATAATTTATGAGCCTAGGTCGTCGCTCAAAGGGAAAACAGTAGCAGACTTTATCGTGGAGTTTACTCAAGAAAATGGCACCGAAGAACATGATTTGAAAACTGATCAACTTGTAGATGTTACAAGATCATCAAAATTAAACCCCGACCAACTTACTTCGGTAGGAGAGGAAAGAAAGATGACTGACGAGCAGTGAGAAGTATTGGAGGAGGATAAGAGGAAGTACCAAATTTTTCACCGAGGAACTCTCTCGGATCAAAATTTTGATGATCAGTTACCCATATGGAATTTGTATGTCGATGTCTCTTCGTGCACTGCAGGTAGTGGAGCAGGGATTGTCTTGAAAAGTCCAGATGAGGTCGATATGGAGTATGCACTGCGCTTTTAATTTAAAGCTTCTAATAATGAGGACGAATATGAAGCAATGATTGTAGGTTTAAGTCTAGCCAGAACGATGAAGGCAGAGCAAGCTGTCGTATTCAGTGATTCACAGTTAATTGTAAATCAGATTCTTGGAATATATGCACCAAAGGGAGAGTTAATGATCAAGTACCATGAAAAAGCAATGGAGTTGGTATCGAGTTTTATTGTTGTTCAGCTAGTTAGAGTACTAAGACTATAGAATGCAAGAGCAGACGCCCTAGCCCAATTAGCATCAGCCACATGCACCGCGCTACGAAGAACAATCCCAATAGAGATTCTAGCTGGTCGGAGCATAGACGAAGATCTAGTCATGAACTTCATTGCTCTTGATTTGGGACCATCATGGATGGATCCCATCAGGGCCTATATTGAAGAAGGAATTTTGCCAATTGATAAACTCACAGCTAAGAAATTGAAGTTCAAAGCTGCTCGTTATGTATTAACCAATGGTATTTTATATAGACGAGGAGTTATAGCAGCGCTACAAAGATGTGTTCATCCTTATGAAGTAAAAAACTTGATCGAAGAGGTTCATGAGGGGTCTTGTGGAGCCCATGTAGCTGGTCGGACGCTTTTGCAGAGGATAACCATGCAGGGATATTATTGGCCGACGATGAGAGCTGATTGCGCAGCTTATGCTAAGAAATGCAACAAATGCCAACGCTTCTCGTCCATCCAAAGAAATCCTCAGGCATTATTAACACCCATAAAATCTCCTTGGCCATTCTCTATATGGGGAATAGATTTGGTCGGACCACTACCAACGACTAAGGGAAGATTCAAATACTTAGTGGTCGCAGTGGATTATTTTACTAAATGGGTAGAAGCTGAGCCTCTTATTGATATGACATACAACAAAGTCTATCAATTCATTTGGAAAAATATAATTTGCAGATACAGCCTCCCACATGCGTTCATTACTGACCATGGAACCCAATTTGACAACGAGGAGTTTGCTGCATATTGTCAACAATCCAATGTACTGAAGGTCCATTCTGCACCAGGCCATCCCTAGAGCAATGGGAAAACTGAAGTGACAAACAAAACGCTGCTAAATGGTTTAAAAAAAAGACTGATGATGCAAAGGCAAATTTGATTAACGAGCTACAATCTGTGCTTTGGGCCTATTACACCACACCACGAACAGCAACTGGAGAGTCCCCATACATGCTGGCATTTGGGAGTGAAGCAGTTATAATTGTTGAATTAGGCCTACCTACACACAGGGTACTTGATTTCAATTCTCCTGATAGTGATTTGATGAGAAGATTAGACCTGGATATGCTAGAAGAAGTCAGAGAATAAGCAGCTATCAGGAACACCGCGTATCAACAACGAACAGCTTCGTTCAACAATAAAAGAGTTAAGAAATGTGATTTGAAGGAAGGGGATTATGTGCTGAAGAAAGTCATCCAAAAGCATAATAAACTAGAAGCCAACTGGAATGGACCCTACAGAGTGACAGAAGTTGTTCGTCCAGGGACATACAGGATTGAAACCTTGGAAGGAGAAGAATTAAAAAATACATGGAATGCCGAGCATCTTCGAAAGTATTATCAGTAGTGGAAATATCTATGTAATACGATTTCTTCAATATGAATAAAGTGATGTTTCCCCATTTTTCTTTGTTCGTTAAAATTTTTTCAAAATATTAGAGCTACACACTATACAAGTAAATTACCACCAACTCCGGTTGGTCGGGAAAAAAATACGACCAACTCCGGTTGATCGGTAAATAAATTACCACCAACTCTAAGTTTGTCGGGAAGAAATTACCACCAACTCCGGTTGGTCGGAAAATAAATTACCACCAACTCTAAGTTGGTTGGGAAGAAATTACCACCAACTCCGGTTGGTCGACAAATAAATTACCACCAACTCTAAGTTGGTCGGCAAATAAATTACCACCAACTCTAAGTTGGTCGGGAAGCAATTACCACCAACTCCGGTTGGTCGGCAAATAAATTACCACCAACTCTAAGTTGGTCGGGAATCAATTACCACCAACTCTAAGTTGTTCGGGAAGCAATTACCACCAACTCCGGTTGGTCGGGTAATAAATACCACAAACTCTGGTTGGTCGACAAATAATTTTTACCAACTCCGGTTGGTCGATAATTTAAAATAACACAACACATTTTTTATCTTTCTATAGATATACATACATGTTCATCAGTAAATAAAAGAGATATTTCATAAAATATTTCCAAACCAATAACAATTAAAATTGCAAAGAAAACTAAAGATTTCTTCATTAAAACCAGAACAAATTACATATGATATAAATTGCAGATTACATGTAATATGAATGAAGTTCATTACATAAACAAATCCTATTCTATAGGTTTCTTTCCCTCAGCCTTTGACACAGGGTCTACCCCAGTTGGAGGATCATCAAGACTATAAGGGGAATTTATGAAGTTCAGATCTTGCAACGTTTTGACGTTCATTATAGATGGACGATCAAGCTGATGTTCTGGGCGAGATATTTCAAAGTTTGAATGGAACTATAATCATCAAGATACTTGGATATTATAATGCGAGGAGTGGCCCGGGCTGGAATCCAACTAAGGTCAAGCTTGAAAGGAGGCACAGGTAGATCATGAACTCCAAGAGTATAGTAATCCCACAAAAAATGACCTCTCTCCAATTTTAGAACACAAAGAGCATTCAACCATCCCTGTTTGTACCCTTCGTTGTTTGATTGCTCTAAACAAGCATCAAGATGACAAAGTGCTTCGTTATACCCAGCCATCCAAAACTCTCTGGGCTGTTTATGGAATTGGTAAGTTAACCTCTCCAGTTGCTCGTGAAGATTCTTCACCATAATTTTTTTATTTTCCAGGGCAGAGCTTTGTGTAGAAAGTTGCTCGCTGAGGTTCAGAATCTTCTTGGACATATCTGATAAGGCTTGGTTCTTCGCCATCAACTGGAATGCCTGATTCTCCAAGGCCGCTTGAGTTCTTACTTCTTCAATTGAAATCCGACCAGCTCTTGCTCGTCCCCGAGAAGAAGATCTTACTCGTCCACGAGTAGAAGTGGAGGGTCCAGCTCTTTTCAAAGTTTCCAACTCATCTTGCAAGTTAGCATTTTCTACTTACAAAAAAGAAAAACTTTCATCATTAACAGGGACTAGGGCCCTCGAGGAAGATGCGACAGACTGGAGTTGTGTAATCTCTTCTTGCAAAATAATGTTTTTATGCTCCAATAGCTTAGCGATCTTCTTATGATCTTCAACCTCAAGCTTTAGAATGATCTCTTTCTTCTCGTAAGCAGAAATGAATTTATCATACCCTTTTTCAGTATTTAACTGTTGATATTTCTTTTCGTACCCTTAGTGCAAAAGTATGGAGGACTCTTTGTACTGCTGCTGGAGTTCCTCTATAGTTCCTTGAAGATCCTCAATCATCTCATAATAAGCTACATTATTGGCAACAACTCGGTCGAGTAAGCACTTCAGATATTGGTAAGCTTCGACCACTCATTCAGAAGTATCTGGACCAAGAATGTCAATGATTTGAGCCTCGTTTAGGACTGCATGACTAGCTGTGAAGTAATCATTACAATCTTCATCAATTCCGTATCATGAGATGATAGGAGCTCCATCCTAGCCATAAACTATCAAAGAGATGCAATAAACAGAATCAATGATGATACAAACAGAGTAAGGACAAGGGAAAGTCAAGACGAACAACTAAAGTTAAAATTTTTATTTCATCATAAGAAGAAGTACATAGCCCAAAATTACATTCAACAAAAAAGAAAAAGAAAGATCCGAATAACTCTACACCTTCTCCTTGCTTCCTAAAATTTCCTCGGAAGGCTTGGACGAAGAGGTTGGTTGCTCGGAGGGAAAGGAAAGTTGCTCGGTAGAAATGTTTGCTAGTTGGGGCTGCTCGAAGCAAGTTTCAACAGCAAGAACCTGGTCCCCAATTATCATGGAAGATTCTTTTGAGGCAGCTTCGTCTTCTTCTTCTTCCCCAGGAGAGGGATGAGGGCCATGAATGTGTTGCTGGAACAATTCTAAATTCTCGACAATTTTCATCTCTTTCAAAATAGCAACCCATCCATCCCTGAAGTACTTGAGGCTAGCATACTCTATTTACGAAGTCATGGCAGCCAGGCTCTTATTCCAGCCTTTATCCCAACCAGCATTGAACGATTTTTTAACATCCTTTCTCCTCTTTTCTTCCTCCGAGGAGGTCCTTTCCCTAAGGAGCTCCTCGACAGCCTTCAACTTCCCTTTCGTCTCCTTTTTCTGGCGATCAACCTCATGATGTCTACCAACTTCCTCTTCAGCAATTTTGAGCTTATTCTCAAGCTCTTCAGCATTCTTGAGCTTCTCCTCAAGCTCTTTATTATTCTTCTCAAACTCTTTTAATTTCTTCTCCAACTCCTTGGAGGCCTCCATAGCTCGATCTCTCTCTTGCTCAAAGGACTTAACCTGCTTCTCCCAAGTGATTTTATTTTCCTCATACTTTTGATGAGAGTCTTTCAAAGACTGGGTTAATATAGTAAAAGCCTTTTTTCGCTCTATCCGAGGAACTGGAGGCCCTGATGGCTTCATCCCTTTTTACAATGCTGTTGAAACACGTTACCAGCTAAAAAAAGAAATAATTCTAAGTCAATGTACAATCACAATATTAAAAAGTAGAAGGTTCAGATCAATAATACTTACAGATGTAATGTGTTGAGAAGCCAGAGCAGTAACTCTATCACGAGTGAGAGTATTTTCAATGTCATGGACTTCTGGGATAGTCTAGGATTTTACTAAGCCCACAGCGGAGCTCGGAGGAATGAAGTTTAGAACACTACTTTTAGCATTGGAAGATTAAAAGATAGGTTCAACAGGTTTATTAGACAAACCCTTTTTTAATCTCCTTAGAGGAGCAGGAGCGTCCTCAATCAATGATGCTGTCTTTGTGGGGGAAATGATAATGACATCACTTGAAGGGATGACAACAACAGCCTTGCTCGGGCCCATAGGGGGATTTTCAACCATCTTGCTCGGGGCCACAGGGGGCTTTTCACTAAATTTCTTAGCAGCATCAGAAGGGGGTACCTCTACAGTCTTTATTCCCTCTTTTGGGACATCTTTTTTACTTCTTTTTACCTCCACAATAGAAGAGGCAGACTTATCGAAAAAGGAAGGATCTCTTCTTATCTTCATTATATCGCTGATAGGAATATTTGACTCTGAAGAAGAACCTTCCACACTAGTATCAGCAGATGTTACTTGGTCAAGGTCAACTACCACAGGACGAGCAATGAAAGATGAGGTCGAAGTTATATATTGCAGTAAATAAGATGCCGACTTAAGATGCTCCCCAACAACAGAGTAATGCAAACTCTAGATAAGTTTTAAGCTTTTTATATTAACGTCAATCTCTTTTGGGGGTTTCCTTTTACTATCGACTGTAACAAACAAAATCAAATGTCAGTGAAGCATTTTATCCAACACACAGAAAACATGTCACAAGACACAAGACAAAGAGAAAGTGAAGAGTTCAAAGAGATAAATTTGAAAAATTGAAAGACAATAGGATTTTCTATAGCGCATAAATACCTTACCTTGGGAGTGGAGAAAAGTAATGATTACAGAGAAAGACGTTTTCATTACCGGCAGCTAAAAGGAGAAAAAGGGGCACGAAAATTGAAGTAGCTGGAAAAATTCAAAATATTTATGAAGCCTGATTCTATGAATTAGGAATTAAATACAAGGAAAACACTCCTACAATTCAGGATAATTATTTAATCTCATCATATTTCGAGAAGAATGTTCCACACTCCTCCTCAACCTCTAACTATGAAACATTGGGGGCTTCTGTTGATACCAAATTTGATCTGTTGACGTGGACCAATCATAAAAATACATGTGTCCATTTGCATGATGAATATAAAGACTTTGGACGAATAAGGTCTGAGAAACTCAAGCGGTCCGAACAACTCAAGAGAGTCGAGTAACTAAGGCGGTCCTAGCAACTAAGTCGGTCCAAGCAACTCAAATACTTGTGGCGTACTCATCAACAAAACCAAAAAATAACTGCGCATTAAATGCGCATTATTATCGTACAGCTGTACATGCCTACTGGACAGATATGAATTATTCTTTCACATGTACACCCTCAAGGATATAAATACCTTGTAATCTACTCATTAGAGGGACACACTGAATCTCTTGGTAAAATCACTTATCGAGAATTCCAGGCAAACAACTCAGTAATACAAAAACAGTGGACACAGGCCATTCTCTTAAGGCTGAACCACTTTAAAAATCTATTGTCTTATTTACATACTCATTTTTATCTGTGATTAAAGTAATGAGATCAAATCTAATTTTTTACATCAACAACACACACGACTAGAGCTTTTACAATAATTATATTTAAAGTAGTTGTGATTTCAACCATCCTCTATTCAGTTAGTTTAAAATAGCATTCTATGATATGATGCTTTTTAGAGCCTAAAAAGGATATGATGATTATTTCATTCCCTAGTTTGAGATAAACACTTCTCAGCTTTATTAACACCACATATCCCAAACATGAAGATTACAAATCCATGAGGCATAATTAAACCAAAATACAGATAGTGAGGCATGGTAAGATACGGAGGCCAGTTCATTTGATTCTTGAAAAAGATAAATTAAAATAAAACAGCTCGAAGTAAAATTTCTTTATGTTCAGAATAACAAAATAGAAAATTGATATGACCACTTCATACGAGTTTTATTCTCTAGCTCAGTTAAAGACAGATTATTGTAGTACCTGAGTTGTGGTAACACATTGTAGGGTATTCTAATGATAAAGTGGTTTATCAAAATACATAAAGTATGATTGGTTTATAATTTTTTATGAGATGTGTGAGGTGTTCCCATTCAGGGGTGGGTTTGGTTCAAATTATAACTAGTATCTAATAACACAGGTAAATGATTTCTCGTGTTCAAATTCTATAAATCACTGTTATTGGTATGGTGTCACTTGCAGTGGGGAAATCTGGTTCATTTGGATCCCAGTAATAACGGTCTTGTCAGCCCAATGCCACCCGTAATTGGTAAATATAGAAAATTGCAATGCCGAAGCATCTCCATAAATCAAATCAACCGCAACCTGCCTGTAGAATTAGAGAATGTCACAAACTTATTCGATTTGAACCTCAGCCATAAGTACCTCAGGCAATGTTTAATTTAATATATAATATTCGGTTAACGCATCATACACCTTAAATTATAGGGTTATATTCATTCTCTACATTTATGTTTTAGTTGTTGTGTATTGACCTCACTTGGGTTGTGTTTGGGAACTCTAATTCCATGCCTTGGAATACGAATCCGAAACATTTTCAGTTCAAAATTGTTAAAATCTGAATGATAATTTTTCAATTTCGATTCCAAGACATATAATTTGGCCCTAACGCACTCTTTACTATTAACGTAGGCCCAAACTAAGAGGGATAATTGTAATTTCCCAACCAAATCTATGTCTATACAGTATAAATCGAGCAATTAAATTTCCAATCGTGGAGATGTGGATGGGTGGTGATATGTTCATGATGACATAACATGAGTTAGTCTTGGTGCCAAGGTGGAAGGCTAATATATCCTCTCCTTATTTACATTTGTTTTGTCCATTCACGGCAATGACGGGTGATGCCAAAGTGTATTTCAAATGGTGGTTGGCCACACAATGATGGCATCGTTGATAGTTGATCGCAACGAGTTGACCTGATAGATGTGTGTGTGTGTGTATATTAATTAAGGAGTTTTGTTTAAAAACATGGAAAGTATCTTTTTATTATTTAGTAAAGCGTTAAATTACTATTTCAGAACATTAATATTTAATAATAAAGTTAATATATTTATTAAGGAGTTTTATTCACAAAAATGTGGAAAATAATTTTCTCTATATAGTAGAATGCTAAATTATTATTCTGGAATGTTAATATTGAATAAAATCTTTAATATATTTATTTAGGAGTTTTATTAATAACATTATAATTGAATGGAACCTTAAATTATGACTAATAAATAAATAATCAATGATTCGTAAAGCGTGCCATTGGAATTAATAATAGCTTCAATAATTTTTCTTGAGCATATATATATATATATATATATATATATATATATATATATATATATATATATATATATATATATATATATATAGGGGGGAGAGAGAGAGAGAGAGAGAGAGAGAGAGAGAGAGAGAGAGGGAGAATTAAAAAAAATAGAAAAGGTAACTCGCTTCTGCCGCTAATTGTAGAATAAAACCTACTCCTTACCAAAGAAAACGTTGGGTGACAAATTTTCTTTAGGAGTATTGTACACTCTAGAGCTGGAAAAGAATTTTAGGACGAATTAGTGTGTCAATTGAAGAAAAAAATTTGGAAATTATCCATTGGTCGTGGAAAATTTTGCATTTGTCATGCAATCAAATAGGCCATATTTGTAGGGTTTAATGGAGCTAAAGGGAAACGAAGTTCACTTTTTTTTCTTTTTTTTATTCATAAATGATTTTATTTCATTTTAATAAAGAATGAGATGTGTATTACTTGTATTTCAACCTGATATTTTTGCTTGACTGTCCGATTGATACCATTGATTATCCCCGTATTTTATAATGTAAACATTAAAGTTTGTATGTAAACCTACCTCTCTCTCCTTCTCTCTCTCTCTCTCTCTCTCACACACACACACACACACATAAAGGTGGCTCAACATTGTGTTTAGGGGCTTGGGGAGAAATTCTTTTTTAGGAAAGAAGTTTGGAGAGTGAAAGCTCTTTCGAAAGTCATCTTCTTTGTTTGGACCGCGGTTAGGTAGGCTATTTTCTCGATTAGAGGGTTACAGAAGAGTAAGAGATGGATGGCGAGTAGATGTTGGTTGTGTAAGGCGGCAAAATCGTCACATAATCCTTCCTCCTATATTGTTGGGTGATGAAGGTTTTATGGGATGTATTTTTTTTCCTGTATCGAGTGCGGTGGGTTATGGCACATTCAGTGAGGGAGGTATTGGCGGATTGGAAATGCCCAAGAGGTTGGAAGGGGGCAAGAAAGTTTGGAGCAGGGTCCCGCACTACATCCCTTGGACATGGGAGGGACAAGAACGAGAGGTGCTTCGATAGTATAGAGGTGGCCCAGATAGGCTTCAGAATAATTTTGAGTACGCGTCTTCTCTTGCATAGAAGTGATCACTTCCTGCATCCTTCTATGTTTTTCGACTTTGTAGAGGAATTACAGGGTGGTGACTAGAGTGTATATGTTTATGTAGTGTTCGTGTGGGTCGGTTTTTTTTCTTTTTTGTGGTAAAAATAAATTACCTCCACTCCCGTAACTCTCTTGCTTGCATGCATATAGATGTTTTTCCATCCGACTCTCTTTCATACTTATACATTTACTCTATTTCTTCTAACTTCTACACATATCCATATCTTTTTCTCTTTGCCTCCCTCTTGTTTCATCTCCCTCATTTTCCTCATATTCATACATTTCTTCTATGCATATTTAAATCACTTATATGTCTCAAAGTGATTTTTCAAAGACGAGTCACAAAATTACTGCTCGATGATGAAGATCTCATTATGTATTCAACGCATTAGGCTCCGAGATGGATTGTCATAGTTTAAGAAGGTTTTGGATTTTATTCTAGTATTTTTTCGAGAAAAGGGAGGAGAGACATGACTTGGGGATGGGTGATTTCCAAGATTGATAAGAAAAGGTTTAGCATTATGCTTTTTTTTAAGCCACACTATTTCTTGAATAATCTAATGAGTTTATTCTTAAAGAGTAGAGTATTTATTTATTGGGTCATAATATTGTGGAAGCATAAGTGAGAATTGGTTCTCTTTTAAGTTTTTACTTTTTGATTACTAATAGAAAAGATTGAATGATGAAGTACTTTGTTTTTGTGAATAGGGACTGAAATTGAATTGGGTATCGATGAGGATGGTTTGACAATGAAAAGTGTAGACCCTTTTTAAAAAAATGTAGCTTGAGCATTTGTAGTGTTTAAGGGTTTTTGGCGAGTATGGAATGTGTATTTCTTCATTGCTTATATTTTTTACGATTGATCGTTTTTCGTAATTTTTCATTTTTTTGGGGGTGAGAAAGCCCATAAATTAAATTAGTCCATTTTTTCATAAATATCTTTTCACTCCATTGCGCTTTCAACCAAGACATATTGATATCATGGTCCTTAGATTCTTAAATTAATTTTATGATAGTGCCTTTAGCCATGATATAGTGACATCTAGATTCGTAAATTAACATGTTGAATGCGTCCCGATTAATATAAATATATATAAAGCCACAGATTATGTTACCAATTTACTTAAATTTTGATCCGTAATTAGTCAAAAAATTGAATTTGGTTTCACTAAATCTCATCATTCATTATTGATTGAAGAAAAATTATGGCGATGGAAACCAAACATTAATAATGAATAAAAGTTAGTAGCGTACACTCACAAAACTTGAGGTAGAACTTGGTACGTACAACGTTTTCCTTGATAATATTGATGTTGGCCTTATTGAGATTGCTAAACTATATTTTTAGAAAAATGCTTTATGGTACAAAGTAATTTCACAAAAAATTTACACAAACTGATATAGCAGTGCAATAAAGTGTTGTACACTGTCTTGGGTTGAGTGATGAACAATACTTATTGAAAGGCCACATTTATTTGTATAACATCTTTGTGTAATTTCTTTATCAAGTAGATTTAGTAACATTTTTATTGACGTTGGATTGTATGTGGTTGTGTCAACAATTACGTAGAACATACATTAAAATTGTTAAGTTGGAAGAAAGAAATTTATGTACTTTTCGGAATTCTAATTGTAATACGGTTGTGTTAATTATTTGGCAATAGAATTTTTATCGTAATTAAATTCAATGTATTACCACCATCATTTTCAAATAGTCGTAATTATACTTCTCATATATTTTAATTTTTCGAACGCACTGCGTTGTGAAACAAGAACATTAAAGTGTCCACGCATTGCACGTGATTTATAGTATTTATAATTTCTTTTGGGTACATTTTAAGATAAATAGATATGCAGTCTTTATGAAAGTTGCATATAGTTACTTGATGTCAAACCACGGCACCAACCAAAAATGAATACTAAAAGTCTCTTAAACTATCCATAGTTCTTTTGAAGTACAAACACCTCATTACTTATTTGTTTCCCCTTTGATTAAGAAACTCAATGCAATCTCTTACTCTCCACGATAAAGACAAAGGACCATCCTCTTCTTTCACGCCTTTTGGGTCATTGGCAGCTAAAACAATATGTAAAGATATAAAAACACCTTTTCATCACCCTAACCCACTCTATGAATTGAACCCCATTTCTTTCCATTCCTTATAGCTCAATTGATAAATATCATTTATTTTTCTTCGTATCGTGGAAATTAAGTTTGTTCTAGCACTCTATCTCATGTTCACTCTATTCATGCCACATACAAATAACACTTCAGCAAGAGAACTTCTTGAAAATGATTTTTTGAATGCTCGCGACGAGATAAATTCTTGTGATAAGGAAATTGAATTTTTTTTAACGACGGGATGGCTGAAATTGGGTCGCGCTGTTGCCAATGGATTAAATTTCTTTCTCACCAATGCCAGTCTGCCTTGTTGACAAGTCTCGTTTATATTACCGTTGAGTGTGATATCTTGCGCGATTATTGTGATGCATTTTCGGGTCCAGCTCCGAGTCCCACTCCTTTAAACACTGGAGATGATAGTTTAGATTTGGGAATAAGCATGGCTATTTTTTGTCTACTTAGTTGGAATATCTTGGGTTTTGTTTGAAAATGGTTTAATAAAGTATGATGGTAGTCAAGAACTATACTATGTTTGATTAATAAACTGTCATGGTACTTAAGAATTATGCTATATAAAAAAATGAATCTCCATGTCTCATATGTGTGCGGGGATTGATATTTGGAGAACCTTTTTTATTTTTTACTTTATTACATGAGTTGATGATCAAGATCAAGTGTCGGAACATCCGGCTTAGTGGGGGATTCAATGTAACATAGTTGAAAATGAAAACAACTAGTTTAATTAAAATACTTGCATTTAGATGAGACTCAATTTGATAACCTTTTCATTAGTTCCCTTAGCGAGTATCTTGCATATAGTCATACAGTATTATTGCATTTAATTGTAATTTACAAAAAAGAGTGAGTTAGTTTGATTATATATCTTACAGTTAAGGGACATACAAAAGGTATCCAATGTTTCTTTGCTCTTCTAAAATAAAAATATTGAACTTACCTGCATTTTTCTGACAAAACTTTATTATGTGTTGGTATCAAATGGAGATACATCAACTGAATAATTCATTTGCTTTTAATAAAGAATATAATCAAATAAAATATAATCAAATTGTGCACAATTATTTTGATATTAGGGTGACTTTGATCAAAAAGTTGGAAAACGATTAAAAAGTAGTACACTTTTTACATCAGTCGGAAAATGGGTTATAAAAATTAAAAGTGAATTAGGTCACAATAGCATTTTTCATGGAAATCATTTTTTGAGGGTTGGGTAAATGTTTTCTCGGAGAATGATAAACTATGGAATGTTTTTCATATTTATATTTCAAAGAATGTATTTAAAATGAAGCGCCAGTGAAATATATAATGAATTTTCCATAGAAAATTAGCGCCAATTAATCGGACATTTATAAAAAAAATTAAAACACCTAAGATATTTTGGACTCGCTCCATAGGTTGAAGATGTAAGATGGTAATGAATGCTTAAGAAAAATTTAATAAGTAATGTATGGTAAATGTCGAAAATGTGGAGGCATTTATTTATTATCTCAATTTTGTTATTGTTGTTCAATCAAAATGTTTATAAATGTTCAATTTATAAAATTATAAACTTATTATATTACCGAATGAAAGTATCAAGATCCATATTGTAATATTTTTGAAGAAGCCAATTATTTAATAGAGTTAACCTTTTGATTTAGTTTGGGATCATAACATTAAGTCGATGTAGAATCCAGATGAGGTTTCATATAAAATATAAGGTTCGGTTAAATTCATGACACATCCGAAACTGTTGTGTTAAATTCGTTGTCTACATATATGTTTTAGTTGTATGTTGACCCTGATTATAATAATAAGTTAATGTGGGCACTGATACTGTGAATGAACCATAATTGTAATCCCACAACCTATTTTATGGCTATATAGTATAAATCGAGCAACTAAATTTGCGTCCATGGAGATATGGGTGAGTGGTGATCTATTAACGATTGAGAAACATGAGTTAGCCGTGGTGGTCAGGGGGTGGGAATATATATCATCTCTTTATTTACAATTGGTTCGGTCCATTAGCGGTGGTGGATGATGCCGCAGTGTATATCAATTGGTGATTGGCGAAAGTGGTGGTGGCATTGATAGTTGTCGGCGACATGATCGATGTGTTAATGTGTTTGAATATGTATGTATGTATGTGTGTGTGTATGAATGTATGTATGTATGTTTAAAAAGATTTGGAACAAAAACTAGATTGGTAGATATTTGGAATAAAAGCGTTACCATTAATGTTTTTCTAAAAAAATGACACTACTTTAATTATATTTCCCCCTGAACTTTATCTCATTTTTTACTTTGTTACCCAGACTTTCATTTTCTGAACTTAACCACCTAGACTTTCAAAATAACTACATGTAATCCTTTATTGTTAACACTCTTGATTTTTGGACCAAAAGTTGGTCATGTGTCATGAACATGAGTTATTTTGATCCAAATCAATATAAAATATTTTAAAAATAGAAAAAATATATATATACATTTTAAAAATATTTACAAAATCTGGTAATTATAAAAAAAATGTTTTAAATTGTTTTGAAAACTATAGAAAATATTTTTAAAATCTAGTATTTAAAAAATATTATAGAAATTATAAAAAAATGGGGAAAACTATAGAAATATAAAAAATTACAAAATTATAGAAAACTAGAATTTTTTTTCAAAACATACAGAAAAAATAGTCTAAAAATTATGGAAATAATATAAAAATCATTTTAAATGTTAAAAAAAGCTTAAAAACCTTTGAAAATATTGGAAATATTGAAAAAGACATTTAAAACTATAAAAATATTGACAGAGTTTTAAAAAATATGAAAATTTTTGGACAAAAAATATTTTTAAATATAACATTGAATACAATAGCACATATGCACATAGTACATTAATAACAAAACACTAAAATAAATCATACGAAACAAGAGGTCTTAAACAAGGATATGAAGGAATTAGCCCAAATTAGCAAAGTTCTAAACAGCAACGAAGTTAAATTAACTCAAACCATTAAATATGTCAAATTCTTAAAATAAATAGCAACAAATTAATTCAAACTATCATCTAAAATAAATAACAACAAATTGATTCAAACCCAAAACAACAACAAAATAATCCAAGTAACCAAAGTGGCCAAGTGGATACAACTGTGTAATATATTTTAAAGGAATTATTACAGTTTTTTGTCATCAATTTTAGAACTTAACCGTTTATACCCTTATACCTTATTAACAGACCTACATCTTCCTCTCCACCAAAATAGGCAACTGCCAGCCCACCTATCCAATATACCCGAAACGGATATTCAAGACATGTGTAACAGCAGCAACAAATATTCAAATTCTGTTTTGAATTATTCCACACAACAGCTATAGCCGACTGTATTACCTTTGCCTAATTTGAGTGTGTATATATATCTTGTAAAGTGACATAGTTACACAGTGAGAAATATGTATAAAAGTGTGTTATATCCAGCAAGTTATTATGGTATGTGAGCCGCAAATGGTTAACACTAACAATTCAAACTCTTCTGACATCTCATCTCCCCTACCCATTATCAACTTTGGTACTTCAAATCACTATCCCTCCATCAAACTCACCCAAAAAATTTACCTCCATTGGATCACCCAAATGGAACCTTTCCTCGTGGTCCAAAATCTCATGGGTTTTATTGATGGCACCAATCCATGTCCTACAGACAAACCTGATGCTTCTCTATGGCACCAACAAGACAAGCTATTAGTCAGTATGCTTGTATCGGCTCTTGATAAAGACACATTTCCACTAGTTGTTGGTTTAAAAACATCCCAACAAATACGGAACACACTTGCTGAGGCTATTGCATCCCCATCCCAAACACGTGTAACAACCCGCCTAATAAGATACCGGGCGATCACTCCAATATTAAATTAAAACAGGAGTCACATATGGATCATCCTTAGCATCACTGTCGAAAATCCATTTAATTACTAATATCCTATTAGGTGGCCATTAAAAACTTTTACTAAACTACTCTTTTTAACGAATAAATTACAACATCCACAATTAAATGCGTAATGAACTGAAATGAAAAAGAAAGGAACTAAAATAACCGAACACTCGGTCCAAATATACAACCATATCGAATGCTGAACTGAAAGAATAAATAAATGCAATTGAGCCATTGGCTCGAATGTTTATACAATATCTCCTATCTAGAGTACAAGGAAGGAAACGTCTACCGATAACCTGCAAGCATCCACAGCTGCCGCAGCAGACGTCTGACTCGAAAGAATTTCCATCCAGGTGTCCCTGTGTCTGGACACCTATGTATATATGTAATATAACAAGAAAGGAAAAGTAGACAAACGGGTCAGAGCCCCGAATGTTGAAAATATTTTGCAAGTGCATAAATGCCTTATTTTTAGGAAAATAGTTTTATCTCATATTTAAGTTTGGTATCGCACTCCCATGAGATACCCCTCACCTCTCCGCTAATAGTGCACTCCTAGCGCATCTATCTAGAACATTCTAGTCAAGCTACCCTGCTAAACTAGTCTATCACCCAACCACTATCTACCCTAGATAGTCAAACAGATGTACTAAGGGCTAAACTTCACTTTAATCTCGACGCTATGCCATGTTCGTGTGTGGGGTGTCTCGCGAAGCGAAATCCAAACAAGGAACCCCCCCGATACACTACTATGCAGCAAGGTCGATCTTTGAGATCCGCCAGTCCCTTAGTACAGAAAGATATATAATATATATACCATAACATTTAATAATATAAGATCACTAAGGATTAAACTTCTCCCCAGTCTCAACACTGTTCCATATTCGTGCGTGGGGTGTCTCTCAAAGCGAAATCCAAACAAGGAACCCCCCCGATACACTACTATGCGGCACGGTCGATCGTCGGGATTCATTAGACCCTCGGCACCCAGTTTATACATATACATACATCTACAATATACTTCCGGATAATATAAATATCTCCCGGACTGAGGATTACTAGATACATAAAGTATTTATAAATACTTATCCTTTTTATTTCAAAACTTCCATTTCCCTTCTCATATCCAGGAAATGTATTTATAAAAGCCAATTCATTATCATGAATTGCTTTAATAAATCATATACCTTTTAAAAGCAAGTTTTATTAACATAAAATGCTTTTCCTTATCAAAATATCCCATTTCCCTTTATATACTCAGGAAATGTATCCAAAGACATTTTCATTAGCATAAAAATGCTTTGATCAAAACATATGCTTCCACATCCCTTCTTCCATCCGGGAAGTGTTACCGAAGCCAATTTATATATATAACCCATTTCCCTTCCTATATCCAGGAAATGTAATTAAAGCAAATCCATTATTATGAACTGCTTTAATAAACGCTTTCTAAGACCGCCCGTCCGGATTTCTCCACTGTGCGCGCCCCTAAATGGCTATCATCTTCCAGGGCCTCCAAGACAACCTGGGATCCTATATCGAAAGACGTCGGGAAGCGGCCATGAGCCTGCGTGGTAGCCAAGACCACACCCGAAACCTCCCTACCCCCGCAGAGAATATACAACCATAAGCGCTCCCATGGCCTAGGACTATATCCACCCTGCATCATTAGCCAGGGGGCTTCACCATACGAACGCAACTTCCCTTATGATAGCGATTTAGAGAGGTGTGTAATCCATATTTTATTAATTATGAAAAACATTATTCTTTCCATTTTGAAAATATTCGTTTATATATTTTCAAAAATCATTTCCATCATCATATATATATATATATATACCTAAAACACACAGTATGTACATAACCTATATATTCTTCCTAGAATATATATATATAAACGACCTTAGTGGCCTATAGCATCTAACGATGATAATAATCCCAAAGATTCCCTCCGGGAATCATAATCATGCATTCATAGTTGCATGATTCTAAATCCAAAGTATTTCTTACTTTAATAAATAATACATACTTAAATCCCATCTACGGATTCATTTGGATAACTCCAATTATAGTAATTCACTCTAAGTGAATACACACATATATAAACTCCCAATTCCTCAAGTCCTTTAGGACATAACCCTCCATAAATTTCTAATTTGGAAGGCCTTTAAACATAAACTCAAAAAAAGGAGAAATAATCCTAATCTCCAAAATCTTTGGCTGAACACAGGGCACCGGTCGACCGGTCCTAGACCCCCGGTCGACCGCGGGTTGTAAATAAGCCTACGAAACAAAGCAGTAGGCCCTTTCTCCTTGACGCGGTCGACCGGCCATAGGGGCGCGGTCGACCGCTCACACCAGGTCACCAAAACTAAAATCCTTAAGTCCCTTATCCAACAACCCAAATTCATTTTCGGGGTTTCTAAACTACCCCAAAAATTAACCCGGACATCTACGACATTAATTTTGGCCGTAATTTTTCCAATTCCCGATTTGATTTCCGAGTTGACGATGTCAACCCGGAGCTGTCATCTTGTAAAAATCATATCAAATCGTAGAAAAATCAGAAAAATACGCAGTCGGCGCCCACGCGACCATATCGAAAAGATCTACAAGTTTCGTGTTTTGGATGAAAGCCAAATCAATTCTTTTACTGGCCAAAAATGCCCCCAAAGGTGACGGGTTACTATTCATCGTCACCTCCGAGACGATTTCCGCCATTAAAGCTTCTCCCAAGCTTTTGTCGCCTCACCCAACGTCCTACAACCTCAACCAACTACAAATACACTTATAACACGGGTTCTAAACATCCTAGAACCCGGAATCGCCAATTAATTTGGATTAAAATCCCTAGTTCCACAAAATTGAAATATTATTGGGGTTTAATTGTTTTAACTCCCAAAAACCCGTTTTATCCACGATAACCCACCCCAAAACCATTAGGGTTTGTTTATACCAAACTACGGTATGAGATATTTATGCAAAAAGATAAATAAAGCAAGTAAACACTTGCCTCGTGGATAAAATCCGACGACCTCGAGTCGAATCCGGCGGAGGCCGGCCGGAATCTCCCCCTTTTTCTTCTTTTCTTCCTTCTCTCTCTCTCTTCCTTCTTTTCTTTCTTCTTTCTTTCCTCTCTTCCTCTATATATAGAGAGAAAAAGGGTTTTAACCCTAAAAACCCAAAAACGACTCGTTTACCCAATTACGAGTTACTTTTACCTCTAAAATTAACCGAAACTCATTTCCGACAATCGGACACTCTTTTCCGACTATCTCGGCCATTCCGAGAATTATGGCGCAGTCGAAATTCCCATCCGAGGTACTTGACCGCAAATCACTATTCCAACCCAAAATAAATAAATGCGGGTTTTCCAATTAAAAATCTTACCTCGTGTCGCTTTTGTCCACGACGACATATAATTAAAATATTTCGACCTATATAGTCCCAAAAATAATCACAACATCCTTCGAAAATCATTCAATCCTCGAAAATCCCAAGAATTACTATTTAGGAAAATTCCCCAAATTCCAATTTATATCCAATTATGGAATTTAATCGTCTCCAAAAAGGACGGGTTGTTACACTCCCCCCCTTACAACGGAATTTCGTCCTCGAAATTCGGGTACAACCTACACCACCAATCTTAGGATCACTCCAAATCCTAATACCTCAAGGGAAACAATACTAACCCAATGGTTCCCAACCATATGCTACACGACTACCACAATCGCAAAGTGACTCTTATACGTCACATAATACCCATCATCTATAATGCCTATCATCATGAATTTCAACCTTATATACTACTCCCATCTTAGCTAGGCGGTACATCAAACTACCTTACCAAGGTGCCCATACACCTTTCTAACTTGTGCATATCAGCACAAACATTATGAACGTCTGACACGCATCACTCTCTCCCAATAAGGATCTCCTTTCCTCGTTGTAATACTCACCTATGGGTCCTCCGAACCCGCGCATTTAAATACTCCTAACCTCGGCGCTGCTAATACTAGCGAACCTATATCCTAAAAATGCTACGATCTAAGCGTTACCCTACCTATTTGAAACTAATATAATCCTAAGTATGTCCCTAGTGCCCAAGACCTCTCTCAACTCCCGACAAGTGCTTGGTTTCATGCGTGGGATGTCTCGCCGAGGCGAAATCCAAACAAGGAACCCTCCCGTTACACTACTCCCTCGCGTAGTCGGTCATCGAGATATAACGACCCAAGGCACAGAAGCGGGACGTCCTAAATCCTGTTAGGCTAGCCTACGAACGCATTCCTACTATCTTATCCTTCCGCCCATACAGAAGGAAACCTAACTAATCAAGTACCCACTTTCTGTAGAAAGTGTCACGAACATAATACCCAAAATGGAGCTCCTCAAAACTTGCCTTTTCGTTAAGGCCTGACTATTGTCCTCAAATCAATTTCTCTAAGTCCAACCTCACCCACCCATTTGTGGCGAAGGGATCATTTTAGTGCTTTTCCATAGCACAAATTTCCATAAGTATATTGACATTATGTGGCTCATAGCCTATAGTGGTTCATCCACACTATAAGACCGTTCCACATGATCAACATCCTTGCATCTCATAACAGCTCCCCACTCCCGGCGCCGTTAAGAGTCATGTGTGGAGTGTCTCGCAAAGCGAAATCCAAACAAGGAACCCCTCCACACATTAACCCTTGACTTCGTTGGTTGTGGAGTTCAGTCATTTCAACATGCAACCGGGATAACCCTATCCCCTAATCCAACAAAAGGTGATCTGAACTCCTATCTCTAACTAAGAGTCATACCACCCTGCGCTCGCACTCATTCTAAGTCCTTGCGCAAACCAATACTGAGTTAAATCTTACCGCTCAACAACGATTCTGTGGACCTTAAATTATATCTATAAGGTTGCCACATATACCATTCAAATTAAGGAAGCCCCTGCTCATCGAGGTTCCATAAATCCATAATAGAAAAGGTATACTCAACCTGTATCAAGGTGAGACACCAGAATAACAACCTGTTCCCTCCAGGAACTGCGGACACGATAGACTTGCCATTATTAGCCTGCTATCGCTCCGTTACACCATATACCGTATACGTATATATACAAAATATAATCACCCGCCTCTATGGCGAATGAAGGGAAATAAAATTCCGCTATTGCGGAAAACACATAGTCATACATTAAAATGTTATCGAGATCGCCAAAACTCAAAATACACACACGAGTCTAGGTCTAACTAATACCGCGACATTATCTAGTCACGCCAAATACTCACACGATATACCTCTGCTGAACCTTAGGCGAATAATTCCCAAAGCTGCATTCTTCTCACCCTGCTGATTCATGGGGACTCACGGTTAGAACTATCCGTAAGATCCCTTTCTAATCCTTATCTCCACGGGGAAATCCAACTTTAGTACCACACTCTATTACGGCGGCACTATGGTACTCATAACTACTATGCTTTAGTAGTCATTGAGATAATTCTTAACAATTACCATAAAGAGAGTGTGTATATATATCTTGTAAAGTGACATAGTTACACAGTGAGAAATATGTATAAAAGTGTGTTATATCCAGCAAGTTATTATGGTATGTGAGCCGCAAATGGTTAACACTAACAATTCAAACTCTTCTGACATCTCATCTCCCCTACCCATTATCAACTTTGGTACTTCAAATCACTATCCCTCCATCAAACTCACCCAAAAAATTTACCTCCATTGGATCACCCAAATGGAACCTTTCCTCGTGGTCCAAAATCTCATGGGTTTTATTGATGGCACCAATCCATGTCCTACAGACAAACCTGATGCTTCTCTATGGCACCAACAAGACAAGCTATTAGTCAGTATGCTTGTATCGTCTCTTGATAAAGACACATTTCCACTAGTTGTTGGTTTAAAAACATCCCAACAAATACGGAACACACTTGCTGAGGCTATTGCATCCCCATCCCAAACACGTGTAACAACCCGCCTAATAAGATACCGGGCGATCACTCCAATATTAAATTAAAACAGGAGTCACATATGGATCATCCTTAGCATCACTGTCGAAAATCCATTTAATTACTAATATCCTATTAGGTGGCCATTAAAAACTTTTACTAAACTACTCTTTTTAACGAATAAATTACAACATCCACAATTAAATGCGTAATGAACTGAAATGAAAAAGAAAGGAACTAAAATAACCGAACACTCGGTCCAAATATACAACCATATCGAATGCTGAACTGAAAGAATAAATAAATGCAATTGAGCCATTGGCTCGAATGTTTATACAATATCTCCTATCTAGAGTACAAGGAAGGAAACGTCTACCGATAACCTGCAAGCATCCACAGCTGCCGCAGCAGACGTCTGACTCGAAAGAATTTCCATCCAGGTGTCCCTGTGTCTGGACACCTATGTATATATCTAATATAACAAGAAAGGAAAAGTAGACAAACGGGTCAGAGCCCCGAATGTTGAAAATATTTTGCAAGTGCATAAATGCCTTATTTTTAGGAAAATAGTTTTATCTCATATTTAAGTTTGGTATCGCACTCCCATGAGATACCCCTCACCTCTCCGCTAATAGTGCACTCCTAGCGCATCTATCTAGAACATTCTAGTCAAGCTACCCTGCTAAACTAGTCTATCACCCAACCACTATCTACCCTAGATAGTCAAACAGATGAACTAAGGGCTAAACTTTACTTTAATCTCGACGCTATGCCATGTTCGTGTGTGGGGTGTCTCGCGAAGCGAAATCCAAACAAGGAACCCCCCCGATACACTACTATGCAGCAAGGTCGATCTTTGAGATCCGCCAGTCCCTTAGTACAGAAAGATATATAATATATATACCATAACATTTAATAATATAAGATCACTAAGGATTAAACTTCTCCCCAGTCTCAACACAGTTCCATATTCGTGCGTGGGGTGTCTCGCAAAGCGAAATCCAAACAAGGAACCCCCCCAATACACTACTATGCGGCACGGTCGATCGTCGGGATTCATTAGACCCTCGGCACCCAGTTTATACATATACATACATCTACAATATACTTCCGGATAATATAAATATCTCCCGGACTGAGGATTACTAGATACATAAAGTATTTATAAATACTTATCCTTTTTATTTCAAAACTTCCATTTCCCTTCTCATATCCAGGAAATGTATTTATAAAGCCAATTCATTATCATGAATTGCTTTAATAAATCATATACCTTTTAAAAGCCAGTTTTATTAACATAAAATGCTTTTCCTTATCAAAATATCCCATTTCCCTTTTTATACTCAGGAAATGTATCCAAAGACATTTTCATTAGCATAAAAATGCTTTGATAAAAACATATGCTTCCACATCCCTTCTTCCATCCGGGAAGTGTTACCGAAGCCAATTTATATATATAACCCATTTCCCTTCCTATATCCAGGAAATGTAATTAAAGAAAATCCATTATTATGAACTGCTTTAATAAACGCTTTCTAAGACCGCCCGTCCGGATTTCTCCACTGTGCGCGCCCCTAAATGGCTATCATCTTCCAGGGCCTCCAAGACAACCTGGGATCCTATATCGAAAGACGTCGGTAAGCGGCCATGAGCCTGCGTGGTAGCCAAGACCACACCCGGAATCTCCCTACCCCCGCAGAGAATATACAACCATAAGCGCTCCCATGGCCTAGGACTATATCCACCCTGCATCATTAGCCAGGGGGCTTCACCATACGAACGCAACTTCCCTTATGATAGCGATTTAGAGAGGTGTGTAATCCATATTTTATTAATTATGAAAAACATAATTCTTTCCATTTTGAAAATATTCGTTTATATATTTTCAAAAATCATTTCCATCATCATATATATATATATATATATATACCTAAAACACACAGTATGTACATAACCTATATATTCTTCCTAGAATATATATATATAAACGGCCTTAGTGGCCTATAGCATCTAACGATGATAATAATCCCAAAGATTCCCTCCGGGAATCATAATCATGCATTCATAGTTGCATGATTCTAAATCCAAAGTATTTCTTACTTTAATAAATAATACATACTTAAATCCCATCTACGGATTCATTTGGATAACTCCAATTATAGTAATTCACTCTAAGTGAATACACACATATATAAACTCCCAATTCCTCAAGTCCTTTAGGACATAACCCTCCATAAATTTCTAATTTGGAAGGCCTTTAAACATAAACTCAAAAAAAGGAGAAATAATCCTAATCTCCAAAATCTTGGGCTGAAAACAGGTCACCGGTCGACCGGTCCTAGACCCCCGGTCGACCGCGGGTTGTAAATAATCCTACGAAACAAAGCAGTAGGCCCTTTCTCCTTGACGCGGTCGACCGACCATAGGGGCGCGGTCGACCGGTCACACCAGGTCACCAAAACTAAAATCCTTAAGTCCCTTATCCAACAACCCAAATTCATTTTCGGGGTTTCTAAACTACCCCAAAAATTAACTCGGACATCTACGACATTAATTCTGGCCGTAATTTTTCCAATTCCCGATTTGATTTCCGAGTTGACGATGTCAACCCGGAGCTGTCATCTTGTAAAAATCATATCAAATCGTAGTAAAATCAGAAAAATACGCGGTCGGCGCCCACGCGACCGTATCGAAAAGATCTACAACTTTCGTGTTTTGGCTGAAAGCTAAATCAATTCTTTTCCTGGCCAAAAATGCCCCCAAAGGTGACGGGTTACTATTCATCGTCACCTCCGAGACGATTTCCGCCATTAAAGCTTCTCCCAAGCTTTTGTCGCCTCACCCAACGTCCTACAACCTCAACCAACTACAAATACACTTATAACACGGGTTCTAAACATCCTAGAACCCGGAATCGCCAATTAATTTGGATTAAAACCCTAGTTCCACAAAATTGAAATATTATTGGGGTTTAATTGTTTTAACTCCCAAAAACCCGTTTTATCCACGATAACCCACCCCAAAACCATTAGGGTTTGTTTATACCAAACTACGGTATGAGATATTTATGCAAAAAGATAAATAAAGCAAGTAAACACTTGCCTCGTGGATAAAATCCGACGACCTCGAGTCGAATCCGGCGGAGGCCGGCCGGAATCTCCCCCTTTTTCTTCTTTTCTTCCCTCTCTCTCTCTCTCTTCCTTCTTTTCTTTCTTCTTTCTTTCCTCTCTTCCTCTATATATAGAGAGAAAAAGGGTTTTAACCCTAAAAACCCAAAAACGACTCGTTTACCCAATTACGAGTTACTTGTACCTCTAAAATTAACCGAAACTCATTTCCGACAATCGGACACTCTTTTCCGACTGTCTCGGCCATTCCGAGAATTATGGCGCAGTCGAAATTCCCATCCGAGGTACTTGACCGCAAATCACTATTCCAACCCAAAATAAATAAATGCGGGTTTTCCAATTAAAAATCTTACCTCGTGTCGCTTTTGTCCACGACGACATATAATTAAAATATTTCGACCTATATAGTCCCAAAAATAATCACAACATCCTTCGAAAATCATTCAATCCTCGAAAATCCCAAGAATTACTATTTAGGAAAATTCCCCAAATTCCAATTTATGTCCAATTATGGAATTTAATCGTCTCCAAAAAGGACGGGTTGTTACACTCCCCCCCTTACAACGGAATTTCGTCCTCGAAATTCGGGTACAACCTACACCACCAATCTTAGGATCACTCCAAATCTTAATACCTCAAGGGAAACAATACTAACCCAATGGTTCCCAACCATAAGCTACACGACTACCACAATCGCAAAGTGACTCTTATACGTCACATAATACCCATCATCTATAATGCCTATCATCATGAATTTCAACCTTATATACTACTCCCATCTTAGCTAGGCGGTACATCAAACTACCTTACCAAGGTGCCCATACACCTTTCTAACTTGTGCATATCAGCACAAACATTATGAACGTCTGACACGCATCACTCTCTCCCAATAAGGATCTCCTTTCCTCGTTGTAATACTCACCTATGGGTCCTCCGAACCCGCGCATTTAAATACTCCTAACCTCGGCGCTGCTAATACTAGCGAACCTATATCCTAAAAATGCTACGATCTAAGCGTTACCCTACCTATTTGAAACTAAAATAATCCTAAGTATGTCCCTAGTGCCCAAGACCTCTCTCAACTCCCGACAAGTGCTTGGTTTCATGCGTGGGATGTCTCACCGAGGCGAAATCCAAACAAGGAACCCTCCCGTTACACTACTCCCTCGCGTAGTCGGTCATCGAGATATAACGACCCAAGGCACAGAAGCGGGACGTCCTAAATCCTGTTAGGCTAGCCTACGAACGCATTCCTACTATCTTATCCTTCCGCCCATACAGAAGGAAACCTAACTAATCAAGTACCCACTTTCTGTAGAAAGTGTCACGAACATAATACCCAAAATGGAGCTCCTCAAAACTTGCCTTTTCGTTAAGGCCTGACTATTGTCCTCAAATCAATTTCTCTAAGTCCAACCTCACCCACCCATTTGTGGCGAAGGGATCATTTTAGTGCTTTTCCATAGCACAAATTTCCATAAGTATATTGACATTATGTGGCTCATAGCCTATAGTGGTTCATCCACACTATAAGACCGTTCCACATGATCAACATCCTTGCATCTCATAACAGCTCCCCACTCCCGGCGCCGTTAAGAGTCATGTGTGGAGTGTCTCGCAAAGCGAAATCCAAACAAGGAACCCCTCCACACATTAACCCTTGACTTCGTTGGTTGTGGAGTTCAGTCATTTCAACATGCAACCGGGATAACCCTATCCCCTAATCCAACAAAAGGTGATCTGAACTCCTATCTCTAACTAAGAGTCATACCACCCTGCGCTCGCACTCATTCTAAGTCCTTGCGCAAACCAATACTGAGTTAAATCTTACCGCTCAACAACGATTCTGTGGGCCTTAAATTATATCTATAAGGTTGCCACATATACCATTCAAAATAAGGAAGCCCCTTCTCATCGAGGTTCCATAAATCCATAATAGAAAAGGTGTACTCAACCTGTATCAATGTGAGACACCAGAATAACAACCTGTTCCCTCCAGGAACTGCGGACACGATAGACTTGCCATTATTAGCCTGCTATCGCTCCGTTACACCATATACCGTATACGTATATATACAAAATATAATCACCCGCCTCTATGGCGAATGAAGGGAAATAAAATTCCGCTATTGCGGAAAACACATAGTCATACATTAAAATGTTATCGAGATCGCCAAAACTCAAAATACACACACGAGTCTAGGTCTAACTAATACCGCGACATTATCTAGTCACGCCAAATACTCACACGATATACCTCTGCTGAACCTTAGGCGAATAATTCCCAAAGCTGCATTCTTCTCACCCTGCTGATTCATGGGGACTCACGGTTAGAACTATCCGTAAGATCCCTTTCTAATCCTTATCTCCACGGGGAAATCCAACTTTAGTACCACACTCTATTACGGCGGCACTATGGTACTCATAACTACTATGCTTTAGTAGTCATTGAGATAATTCTTAACAATTACCATAAAGAGAGTGACCACGCGACCGTATCGAAAAGATCTACAACTTTCGTGTTTTGGCTGAAAGCTAAATCAATTCTTTTCCTGGCCAAAAATGCCCCCAAAGGTGACGGGTTACTATTCATCGTCACCTCCGAGACGATTTCCGCCATTAAAGCTTCTCCCAAGCTTTTGTCGCCTCACCCAACGTCCTACAACCTCAACCAACTACAAATACACTTATAACACGGGTTCTAAACATCCTAGAACCCGGAATCGCCAATTAATTTGGATTAAAACCCTAGTTCCACAAAATTGAAATATTATTGGGGTTTAATTGTTTTAACTCCCAAAAACCCGTTTTATCCACGATAACCCACCCCAAAACCATTAGGGTTTGTTTATACCAAACTACGGTATGAGATATTTATGCAAAAAGATAAATAAAGCAAGTAAACACTTGCCTCGTGGATAAAATCCGACGACCTCGAGTCGAATCCGGCGGAGGCCGGCCGGAATCTCCCCCTCTTTCTTCTTTTCTTCCCTCTCTCTCTCTCTCTTTCTTCTTTTCTTTCTTCTTTCTTTCCTCTCTTCCTCTATATATAGAGAGAAAAAGGGTTTTAACCCTAAAAACCCAAAAACGACTCGTTTACCCAATTACGAGTTACTTTTACCTCTAAAATTAACCGAAACTCATTTCCGACAATCGGACACTCTTTTCCGACTGTCTCGGCCATTCCGAGAATTATGGCGCAGTCGAAATTCCCATCCGAGGTACTTGACCGCAAATCACTATTCCAACCCAAAATAAATAAATGCGGGTTTTCCAATTAAAAATCTTACCTCGTGTCGCTGTTCTCCACGACGACATATAATTAAAATATTTCGACCTATATAGTCCCAAAAATAATCACAACATCCTTCGAAAATCATTCAATCCTCGAAAATCCGAAGAATTACTATTTAGGAAAATTCCCCAAATTCCAATTTATATCCAATTATGGAATTTAATCGTATCCAAAAAGGACGGGTTGTTACAACACGCATTCTCAATCTGCATCTACATCTCCACCATCTTACTCAAGGTGATGAATGTGACAACCCGCAATCCGAGATAAGGGGTGGCCAGCCCGATACTCAAACGTAACAGGAATCATGGATGGATATCATTCTCAGCATCACAAATATAAACTGAGTATACGGGAAAACCACCCAATAAATCAGAAAACGTGTTGCCAAAAGTGTAAAATTTTAAAAATGCGGTTATGAAAATTTAAACTAACAACCCAGTCTGACGAGCAAGTGGAATTCCAAAAGATTAACATATAATATAACTAAAACGAAGGTACACAAATGGGCCGAATAAGCTGTCGGTCCACAGCTACATAAGACCACATACCACATTATGAAATATCTTACATAGTACAACCATTAATCAAATACAATAGTTTGGGCCACACGCCCGAGGGACAAGACCCGATCATAACTAGAATAACAAGAATGAAAGCGTCTAATACAACATCCTGTAATAACCCGCAAAGTCTTACAGCTCGTCGAAGGTGCAAGGAACTTGGAAAGTCAAGTCGGGCGTCCTTGCGGTGGAGCACCTGAGCGGATACAATAATATATGTACAACAAGGAAGTAAACCGGTCAGGGCCGGGTTCTATATGATTTCTAGAAGAATAAAAAGCATGATAGATATGAACAGTTCTACATGAATAATGAGGATGATCACATGACATGCTGTCTACAATTACAAGCAAGGATAGAAGGTAAAGCATTTTAATTTAAAACCCTACCTTATAATACAATTTCCATTTCCTTCAGATATTCCTTATTAGGAATAAAACCATATATTTGGTTAAGTCAAGAAGTTATAATTTCTATTCATTAATTAAAACTTCCCATTTTATCTTTCCATTCCTTATTAGGAATATCGTTTACATCAAGTGCTCTTTATGGCACACATATTATTCCCGTGCTCTTCCTGGCACATATTCATGCTCTTTATGGCATTTATCAACCAGCAAGTCCAACTTGATGAAAATATAGTTATATTCATATATATATAACGATATCTAAGACCGCCCGTCCGGGTTTCCCCACTGTGCGCGCCCCTAAATGACCATCATCTTCTAGGGCCTAACATAAGACAACCTGGGCACCTATCGGAACACGTCGGGAAGCGGCCATGAGCTTGCGGGGTAGTCAAGACCACACCCGGAATCTCCTACCCATCGCAGAAAATGTAACAATAAGCGCTCCCATGGCCTAGGACTATGTCCACCCTGCATTCATTAGCCAGGGGGCTTCACCTCACGAGCGAACTTCCCTTATGATGTCATTTAGAGAGGTGTGTAACAATAAATTAACATTTACATTTATCATCATTTTATTTCCAAAAATCCATTTCCATTAATCATGCGATTGGTTCTTTATTATTAAACCTAATCTCATTAAACAACGGGGTTCATTCTAATTTGAACCTATCATCTTTAAACTCATATGGGTTCATTTGATGCGAACCTAAATCCCATCGAATATTATCATTCATTCCTCAAATTACAATCCCCGATTAACTCTCCAAATGGTCATTATGATCCTACACATCTCCAAGGCCTATGTAACTTGACAAGCCCTTCTAGTCTCCAAGTTAGGGTACCTAACTTCCAAACTTCTAAGAGTTTGAATAAAAGAAGTAATGCCTTAACATTACTTTAAACCTCCCCGAAACAAACCCCAGATGAACCCATTTCTAGTCCAGGGTAACGACCAAACTCCATAATTACTCTAGGACTCTAAGCTTACTTCAATTTAGAAGGTTCCTAAGTCCTAAACTTAAAGAAAAAGGATAAAAATGATAAAAGGAAAATGACCCAAAACAGCAGGTACCGAATCGATTCGCCCTAAGGGCCGAATCGGTTCGCCCAAGCGAATCGATTCGCTCTGAAAGCGAATCGGTTCGGACAACAAACTTGAGTTTCTGCATAAGCCGAATCGATTCGGTCTTAATCCGAATCGATTCGGGTACTAAGACCTGGGATTCTGCATCTATGCGAATCGATTCGCCCAAAGGGCCGAATCGATTCGCCCCTGCGAAAATGCCAAGAATGGCTATGGAGTCTTGAACTCCAAAATTGATCCAACACCAAAACCAACCCCAACCGAAGTCCTTTACTACAATTTCTACATCCTAAACACATTCTAATATCACCCTCAACATCATTTATCATCCAAATCCATTTCCAAGGGTTAATACCCAAAAATCCAACAAAAACCCTAACATTTCTAAATCATAACAATTCATAAATATCAAGACTAATTATTCTACTTAAACCATAAATTTGCAAGTAGATTACTTGCCTCAAGGTAAGAATCTGATTTGATGAAGAAGGAGGCAACAATCCAAGCTCCAATCTCTCTTTTTTCTCCCAAGTTCTCTTCCTCTCTCTACTCTCTCTAGGGCTCAATTGTGTAAAAATGGAAGAATGGGAATAGGGGTGGGGAAGTAAAACGGGGCTTAAGTCTAAAAAGCCCAACTTAAAATGCTAATACGCGATATACTAATACACGACTACACTATTTAAGCCAAAACCAGTCAAAAGTGCCCGAAATGCCAAAATACAATATGGCACTTATTTTGACTGTCTCACACCTACCGGGACTAACTACACTATCCAAATTATCATTTGGGAATTTTGTAACTCATTTTACTTCTGGTTTCATAATAAACCAAAATGTCATTTTAAATCCTTATGACATTAAAATTACCACATGCAAGTTTTATCTACTCACGAGGTAACTACACAACATATTAGTAAATATTGGCTTGACATATCAAATTAATATTTACTCAGCATCTGCCATTTTATAATTAATTACTACACATAGTAAATAAATATAAAATGGGCTATCAGAAGAGAGGGTTATTACATACTCCCCCCCTTAAGAGGGAATTTTGCCCCCAAAATTTAGATATACCTCGCAAGAAGAGGTGCGGATACTATTCCCGCAAGTCATCCTCGCGACCCTATGTCAATTTCTCGACACTGAGCTAACTATATAGAACTCATCCCCAAAGTACTACCATCGTCACCCACGTAACTCTACGCTCTAGGATAGCAACCGACTACATCTAATAAGATCCGTCACGTTGCATCCACTTCGAAAGGAAATGTGCCTAAAGGCACCGTTGTGTCCCTCGTACTCCCCTACATGAGAGACAAGGAACAAATTATGAACTTGTCGCAAAATGTTTCAATAAAGCGAGCAAATAGTTTACCGAATCCACTGCGACATTTCTAGAAAAGGTACAACGTCAAGCAGTGCAAGTTTTCCTTTTCTCCTCGAAACGTATAACGCCCTACTCAGGCGATACTCACCACAACCTTTGGTCTAATGACCTCAACTCCAGATGCCTTCTTATCGCATCGCATGAGCTCTTGTCGGTCTCGGTTATACGAGAGACTCATCATCTCGCACTTCTAACCAACAAGCGGGAGATCTAAAAAGCCTACCATACAAGGCTTCTTCCAAAGCGCCGTCCCAATAGTGAATCGACACAAATTCTATATAGGCGAATTCGACGAGTGGAAAGCACTGTTCCCAACTACTCTTAAAGTTAGGCACGCAGGTAAGGAGTATATGCCTCAGCATATGGTTTATTCTATTGTTTTAGTCAACTGTGGAAAATGATAAGAAGTAATTTGCCACAATTCAATTCCCATGGCTTCTTGGAAACTTGCCAAGAATGAGAAACGGAAGTCTTGGTTCAGTACAACAACCTTCTCATGCCCAGCCAATAGTACTAGCGACGTATAACTTGGCACAATCGTCATTACCTTGATGCACCGAAACGTTAGAACTGCGTGATTCTCCATCTCTGCTTAACTTAAGTCCCTCCCGTTCGGAACAAAATTTTCTTAAGGGAACGCACCCCACCGTCAAGATGGACTTAATTTAAATAGGGGATAATACTCTTTACAAGTTTAAACTTGTGCGGCGCATCCACAATAAATCGACACTCCAGTGTCATCACTCCCCGTCATGACAGAGCTTTGCTAATAGAATCTACCTTCGAGCTTAACCACGTGGCTCAGGGGTAAGAGCGAATTCACCCTTTCATTACCTCCGTAACACTCCATTACGTGAGGCCTCATCTCCTTCGGCCTTAACCACCAACTTTCGAAATCCTCCCACTTCACATAACATGGAACCAATCCCTTGATATGAGTTTACGCATGGCTTAGTCATGGTCAACTCCCAACAACCCTCCTAATCTTACGTCCCATACCAAAAGGCCCTACGTCTAAACAATCCTAAAGTCTATCTACCTATACCCTATCTAAGTCGTATACACCTAATGCTAAGTATATCCCTAGTGCCCAAGACCTTTCTCAACTTCCGACATTTGCTCAGTTTCGTGCGTGGGACGTCTCGCCGAAGCGAAATCCAAACAAGGAACCCTCCCGTTACACTACTACCTCGCGTTGTCAGTCATCGAGGGGTACAGGTCTAAGACACATGTTCGGGACCAAAAGATTCTACAGCTACACACTAACTATTTAACTAACAAAAGAATATCAACAATCCAAAGCTGACCCTTCGTGAAACCCAAGGGTTACATACCCTATAACATATGCATCTCAATAAATAGCCTTCTATTCAAAGGCATAACCCGAAGTCTCAATTAGACTTCGTACCTCGGTCTCCCTTATATCGATCAGAGGAGAGAACTATATACAGAGCTCCTAAGTCGCACTATAATAGCCATCAATCACTCTAGTACGTGACCTTCGGCTAAACTATCAAATCCCACTTCCGAACATAAAGTAACAAAATAAAATAAAATAAAAGGGAAGAATAGCATATCTTCACTCACAACATCGTTAAGTGTTCATGCGGCGGAGTGTCTCGCAAAGCGAAATCCAAACAAGGAACCCCTCCTATACGCTACCACTCAACTTGTTGGTCGTGGAGATAAGGCATAGCAATCACATACCAACAAAAGAAAAGAGCGAACCATTTCTCATAGGACTCAATACAAATGAAAATACTCTCAGCAGATATTATGAAATCTGTAATCTGAGAAAAATTCGTAAAACGAAAAAGCGCATAACCCCTGCGTCGAATAACATATAACTCACGCATCTCAGAGAAAAAGAACTTACCCTTAATAACGGGCGGTGCCGGCAGGGCTGGAGGAAACATCGCCTCCCGATCATGACAACCACGCCCATACTGTAGTTGCCCCTGCTGCGGAGGAACAACCATAATAGGTACCGGAGGTGGAAACAAAACACATGGCTGCTGCGGAGCCCGAGGAAACTGATCCCCAATCATCTGAGGACACTCCTTCTTGTAATGACCCACCTCCCCACATTGGAAGCACCGTCCCTTCATCTCCTCCTGACCTCTACCCCTGTTATTTCGAAATCGAGAAGAGCCTCAGCCCCGATGACCTCTATCTCCAGGACCACTCCGATCTGCCTGATGCAAAGCACCTTGCTCGTGCCTATTATTGCCCCTCGCAATAAACTCTCCAAGCTTCCTTACTTTCCTCATCTCAGTAGCTTTCTTGCTATCCTACATATATACTCGATGCTCCTGGCAATGGAGTAAGGCTTCATTCATAACCTCACCAAAAGTCTGGAAAGCTGGGTTACCCAGTAAGTGTTTTCGGATTCCCCAGTTTAGACCTCCCATAAACTTTGAGATCTTCCTCTCTTCCGGAGTCACCTCATCTGGTACAAAATTTGCTAAACGGATGAATTCCTCTTCATACTCCGCTACAGACCTCTCCCCTTGCACTACATCTTGCAACTTCCTCTTCATCTCCCTCTGAACAGCGGAAGGAAAATACTTAAGATCAAACAAAGCCCAGAACTCAGTGATTGACATGGTGTCTCTTTGCTCTGGGGTGGCCATCGTCTCCCACCAGTGTAACGCAGATCTGACAAGCTTAAAGGTGGTAAGGACTTGTTTCTTATCCTCACTGCATTCTATCATTCGAAGGTGGCGTTGCATGTCTTTCTTCCATTGATTGGCTTTAATAACATCCGCACCTCCCTCGAATTCCGGGGGATTGCCCCTTAGAAAGGACTCCCTAACCCTTTCCCACGGAGTAAGTCCCGTAGGAGCTTGAACACCTGGAGCCCATGGCAATTATTGGATCACTACGAACATGGCGGCATGAACCGCTCCAGCCACTATGCTTGCTACATCCGCAACATTAACCGTCCCTTGTAGTGGCGGTGGAGGACCTACTTCCCTCTCTACGACCTTAACACGTCTCGCCGGGCGACCTCTCTTAGACGACATCTGAGATGGAAGAACAATAGTATTAGAATGCTAATTAAAACAATCTATCTTGCAGAAGATTCGTAAACATAAGCATCAAAGAAATCCTAACATTAGGCTCTACATCAAAGGACGCTACGGTAGAACGATACAAGTCCACACAGATCCTAGTACTCTATAACCTGATGCTCTGATACCATCTGTGACAACCCGCAATCCGAGATAAGGGGTGGCCAACCCGATACTCAAACGTAACAGGAATCATGGATGGATATCATTCTCAGCATCACAAATATAAACTGAGTATACGGGAAAACCACCCAATAAATCAGAAAACGGGTTGCCAAAAGTGTAAAATTTTAAAAATGCGGTTATGAAAATTTAAACTAACAACCCATTCTGACGAGCAAGTGGAATTCCAAAAGATTAACATATAATATAACTAAAACGAAGGTACACAAATGGGCCGAATAAGCTATCGGTCCATAGCTACATATGACCACGTACCACATTATGAAATATCTTACATAGTACAACCATTAATCAAATACAATAGTTTGGGCCACACGCCCGAGGGACAAGACCCGATCATAACTAGAATAACAAGAATGAAAGCGTCTAATACAACATCCTGTAATAACCCGCAAAGTCTTACAGCTCGTCGAAGGTGCAAGGAACTTGGAAAGTCAAGTCGGGCGTCCTTGCGGTGGAGCTCCTGAGCGGATACAATAATATATGTACAACAAGGAAGTAAACCGGTCAGGGCCGGGTTCTATATGATTTCTAGAAGAATAAAAAGCATGATAGATATGAACAGTTCTACATGAATAATGAGGATGATCACATGACATGCTATCTACAATTACAAGCAAGGATAGAAGGTAAAGCATTTTAATTTAAAACCCTACCTTATAATACAATTTCCATTTCCTTCAGACAGTCCTTATTAGGAATAAAACCATATATTTGGTTAAGTCAAGAAGTTATAATTTCTATTCATTAATTAAAACTTCCCATTTTATCTTTCCATTCCTTATTAGGAATATCGTTTACATCAAGTGCTCTTTATGGCACACATATTATTCCCGTGCTCTTCCTGGCACATATTCATGCTCTTTATGGCATTTATCAACCATCAAGTCCAACTTGATGAAAATATAGTTATATTCATATACATATAACGATATCTAAGACCGCCCGTCCGGGTTTCCCCACTGTGCGCGCCCCTAAATGACCATCATCTTCCAGGGCCTAACATAAGACAACCTGGGCACCTATCGGAACACGTCGGGAAGCGGCCATGAGCCTGCGGGGTAGTCAAGACCACACCCGGAATCTCCTACCCATCGCAGAAAATGTAACAATAAGCGCTCCCATGGCCTAGGACTATGTCCACCCTGCATTCATTAGCCAGGGGGCTTCACCTCACGAGCGAACTTCCCTTATGATGTCATTTAGAGAGGTGTGTAACAGTAAATTAACATTTACATTTATCATCATTTTATTTCCAAAAATCCATTTCCATTAATCATGCGATTGGTTCTTTATTATTAAACCTAATCTCATTAAACAACGAGGTTCATTCTAATTTGAACCTATCTTCTTTAAACTCATATGGGTTCATTTGATGCGAACCTAAATCCCATCGAATATTATCATTCATTCCTCAAATTACAATCCCCGATTAACTCTCCAAATGATCATTATGATCCTACACATCTCCAAGGCCTATGTAACTTGACAAGCCCTTCTAGTCTCCAAGTTAGGGTACCTAACTTCCAAACTTCTAAGAGTTTGAATAAAAGAAGTAATGCCTTAACATTACTTTAAACCTCCCCGAAACAAACCCCAGATGAACCCATTTGTAGTCCAGGGTAATGACCAAACTCCATAATTACTCTAGGACTCTAAGCTTACTTCAATTTAGAAGGTTCCTAAGTCCTAAACTTAAAGAAAAAGGATAAAAATGATAAAAGGAAAATGACCCAAAAAGAGCAAGTACCGAATCGATTCGCCCTAAGGGCCGAATCGGTTCGCCCAAGCGAATCGATTCGCTCTGAAAGCGAATCGATTCAGACAACAAACTTGAGTTTCTGCATAAGCCGAATCGATTCGGTCTTAATCCGAATCGATTCGGGTACTAAGACCTGGGATTCTGCATCTATGCGAATCGATTCGCCCAAAAGGCCGAATCGATTCGCCCCTGCGAAAATGCCAAGAATGGCCATGGAGTCTTGAACTCCAAAATTGATCAAACACCAAAACCAACCCCAACCGAAGTCCTTTACTACAATTTCTACATCCTAAACACATTCTAATATCACCCTCAACATCATTTATCATCCAAATCCATTTCCAAGGGTTAATACCCAAAAATCCAACAAAAACCCTAACATTTCTAAATCATAACAATTCATAAATATCAAGACTAATTATTCTACTTAAACCATAAATTTGCAAGTAGATTACTTGCCTCAAGGTAAGAATCTGATTTGATGAAGAAGGAGGCAACAATCCAAGCTCCAATCTCTCTTTTTTCTCCCAAGTTCTCTTCCTCTGTCTACTCTCTCTAGGGCTCAATTGTGTAAAAATGGAAGAATGGGAATAGGGGTGGGGAAGTAAAACGGGGCTTAAGTCTAAAAAGCCCAACTTAAAATGCTAATACGCGACTACACTATTTAAGCCAAAACCAGTCAAAAGTGCCCGAAATGCCAAAATACAATATGGCACTTATTTTGACTGTCTCACACCTACCGGGACTAACTACACTATCCAAATTATCATTTGGGAATTTTGTAACTCATTTTACTTCCGGTTTCATAATAAACCAAAATGTCATTTTAAATCCTTATGACATTAAAATTACCACATGCAAGTTTTATCTACTCACGAGGTAACTACACAACATATTAGTAAATATTGGCTTGACATATCAAATTAATATTTACTCAGCATCTGCCATTTTATAATTAATTACTACACATAGTAAATAAATATAAAATGGCCGATCAGAAGAGAGGGTTATTACAATGAATCTGTTTTCACTTATCTTCACAAAGAAAAATGAATTTCGAATGAGTTAAGTGCCGCTGGACACCCACTAAGCCGAGGTGAATTCAACATTCATATATTTAAAGGTTTCAGAACAGAATTTAAAGACCTTATTACCTCCCTCACCACCCGTCCCACCCCAATGACCCTTTTTGAACTCCACTCGCTTCTTCTCAACCACGAATTTATTCACAATGATAATTTTTCAAATATGAACTCACCTATTGTCCAAATTCCAATAGCCCACAACACTACTCCTCACACACCCACATCCATTGTGAACAGTTACACTGTGAAAAATTCTCACCCTTATCCAAACTACCCTAACTCCTCTCCCTAGGGACACTATCGTGGTCGTAATGGACGTGGTAGAGGATGTGGACGTGGTCTCCACTCTTTATACCACTCTTCCTATTCATCTCACGAATCCAAGTCTCGCTGCCAAATTTGTTATAACTTTTTATCCCACTGCTATTACATGCCCTCACCGCTTTAATCCCTCAAACCCGATCCACCCTTCTTCTCACTTAACCCACACACCCTCAAATCAAATTGGTTTACTGCCTACTCCATCCTATCCAATAACAACTTGTATTCTTGACATTGGACCATCTCATCACGTCAATCCTGATCTCACTACTCTTCATCACCCATATAAATATCATGGCACTGAAACCTTACATATTGGCAATGGTAAGGATCTCCCTATCGGTATGTCATCCATTTCCTCTCCTTATTCTACTGTCACTCTTAAAAATATTATCCATATTCCTAATATTTCTACATCTTTGTTATCTGTCCAACAATTCACTCGTGATAATGACCTATTTTTTGAATTTCACACAACTTTCTGTGTTGTGAAGGACCGTCGAACCAAGAAACCGCTGCTTCACGACACGAGTAACAATGGGCTCTACAACCTGTGCCCTCCTCCGACGCCTTCCAACCCCTAAGCATTTCACTCTGTTAAAGCCTCCACTGCTTGTTGGCACAACCGCCTTGGTCATCCTCATCATCAAGTCCTTAACCAAATCATTCATCAGCATCAACTGCCATGTAGTTCTTCGAATCAAAATAATGTTTGTAACGCTTATCAAATGGGCAAGTCCTCCAGACTGAATTTACCATGTCGTGTAAAATCTTCAACTTCTTTCTTGCATTTAATTTTTAGTAGGGTTGTGTTTCGACTGGGTCGGATCGAAAAATGCCTCTTCGAAAAAAAATCTGATTTTTTCGAAAATAAAATAATTATATGGATTTTTTATCCTATTTTTTTGGAAAATTAAAAAAAAATTCCGAATTCGGAAAAATCAGAAAATCGGAAAAAATCAAAAATTCACAAAATATTTTAAAAATCTAGAAATTTTTGAAATTTCCTAAATTTCAAAAAAATAAATTATGGATTTTCGATTACTCGAAATTTTCATTTGGCTTAACCTAACATGTAAATACATGAGGATTTGACCCATTGTTTCATTTGTTAGAAGTTAAGAGGATACTCTCCTTTTATAGAGCATATTTTGGAGCCCTCTCCCTCTCCCTCTCCCAACTGATGTGGGATATGAGAAGTTTTCCAAAAAATCAGAAAAGAAATCGAAAAAAATTTCCAAAAAAATCGGAAATAATTCGAAAAAAATCTGATCGGCATAGTTTCAGAAAAAATCGGATCAGAAAAATCAAAAAATTGGAAATTCAGAATTGTTTTCGATTTTTTTTGAAAATCGACAAACTAAATTTCATTCCATTTTCAAAAAAAATCGGATCAGAAATCGAAAAAATTGAAAAGTTCGGAAAAAAAAAAACATAACCCTAATTTTTAGCGATGTATGGGGTCCATCTCCAATTATGTCAACGAATGGTCATAAGTACTTTGTCATTTTTGTGGATCATTTTACTAATTTTATATGGTTCTTTCCTATGCCTCGTAAATCAGATGTTTATTCAATTTTAATTACTTTCCCAAAATTAGTAGAACGTCAATTCAACACAAAAATCAAAAAAATGTACAAACTGAATGGGGAGGTGAATTCCGCAAATTTGACTCATTTTTTAAAAAATTATGGCATTTAACGTCTCTATTCTTGTCCTCACACTCATGAACAGGTTGGTTTTGTCGAAAGACTGTCATCGAGATATTGTTGAAATAGCTCCAACATTAATGGCTCATGCCTCCGTTCCTAAAACGTTTGGCACTATGCTTTTGAATGTGTCGTCACTCTAATAAACTTTATTCCCTCTCGCACTCTTTGGCATAAATCTCCATTCCAACTAGTTTACTGTCATGATCCAGATTATAAATTTCTTAAAAGTTTTTGGGTGTATATACTTCCATCACTTACGTCTATACAACACTCACAAAATGGACTTCAGTTCACATCCTTGCATTTTTCTCGATTATAGTTCGAAATATCAAGGTTATCATTGTTTACACCTAAAATCTGGACGAATTTATCATGCAAGACATGTTCGTTTTGATGAAACTATGTTTCCATTCTCTACCCAATTTCCTAACCCAGTTCACTGACAATTCCTACCTCAAACAGCCCCTTGGGGTGCTGCGTCTACTACATTATCTCCTGCACACGGTCCTCCTCCTTCTATCTACGAATTCCATCCTTCTTATCCCTCACACACAACTCCTGACCAGCTGCCCCAATCCAGCGCTCACGCTCTCACATTAGTTACCACACCTCCCTCCTGTTCACAGTCACCATCTACTGTCCGACCCACCTCTGGCCCATGTCCCTCATCCCAAACCAATCCCAACAACATCACGCTAACTGTTGACCTTGACCATTTACCCAAAGATCCACCACCTCATACTTATCCCATGACTTTACATACTCACACACCCAAACAAGTCATCCCTTCACCCACAACTCACTCCACAAGCCTTCATTCACCCGAACCAACCCGTATCACTGCTGTAAATAAAGATACAAAATGGCAACGTGCCATGTCTGAGGAAATAAGTGCTCTCTTCCAAAACAAAACTTGGTCACTTGTCCCCTATAATTCTCACATGAATGTGGTTGGTTGCAAATGGGTCTTCTGAATAAAACGTAAAGCTTATGGTTCTCTTGAATGTTATAAGGCTCGTCTAGTAGGAAAGGGATTTCATCAAGAATTTGTCCTTGATTTCAATAAGACATTTAGTCCGGTTGTCAAAGCTACAACAATTCGCACTATTATCTCTCTAGCTGTCTCTCATGGTTGGTCTATCACCCAATTAGATGTCAACAACGCATTTCTTCATGGTTTCCTAACTGAAGACGTATTCATGGAACAACCACCTGGTTTCAAAGACTCGACAAAACCCACTTATGTGTGTAAATTACATCGCTGTCTTTATGGCCTCAAATAAGCCCCACGTGCTTGGTTCCATCGTCTTACTCAATTCCTACTCACTCAAGTCTTTGTTGTCTCCAAAATGGATTCCTCCCTCTTCATCCATAAATATGGCTCTAACATCATATATCTTCTCATTTATGTCAGTGACCTCCTCATTCGTCGTTTTTTAGAGTTTTTATGAAATCCTTGATTCACAAGTTAATTCAACTTACTTTGGGTACCATATTAAAGTCGTTGCATGACCTCATTACTCTTCATTTTTGACATAATCACTGATAATGGTATCACTTTCGAGTTATAAGAAATACATGTCTTGTAATTTGTCCCGAGCATTAATCCTTCACCCGTTTACCATTTTCCACCATACCCATATATATTCTCCCACACCATCCATATATCATTATCACCCTTGGTTTTGAGAGAAAGAGTGATTTGAAATAATATTTGCAAAATGTCTTCATTCGTGCTCTAAAGACGAATCACATTGCAAAAACAAGTTGCACGAAAAAAGTAGAAAAATAAAAAATATGAAAAAGATAAAAATAGAAAAAATAAAAGAATGCGATCAATTTTTTTGAAATGAAGGCATTAATTGTTGAAGTTAGTCCATTCTTCTCAAAAATCCAATATCATCATACCATCCATATTGCCCATATCATTTCCCCACATTCCTTATATTAAACCCCATATTTACCTTTGGTGAAGTGTTCAGGCGAATGAAAAGTCAACGTGGTGAATAATTCAACATTCTCATAATAGGTATGCATTACTTCTATGACATCAAATTCATTCTTGTAATTTTTATTTTCTATATGTGCGTGAGACGTATATTTACTTCTCTCCTCACCCATAAAAGAGATATAATTACTCAAATATCGAGAATTCATTTTAGAGAGATATATTCAGTGGGCTTTGAAAGTTGAAGCATTGAATCTAAAAGGCAATCTATAAATTACTCTTATGATATTTGAAACATGATTTAAGTGATTCACACTATACATGTTGAGTTCTAGGAAGGATTTGCCTTGAGTATTAAGAAAAGATTAATTTCCTTTTCAATAAATTGTTTTTCAAATCAAATATTTTGAAATTTGTTGATATATTCACTACAAACCCTTAAGAGATAACACTTGTCCTGTAGGGCAACCTAGATTTTTAACAGTACGTTGAACATGCCAAGTACAATCGCTTGTACTCGCGAAAGTGGCACACTTTGGTTTCTTATATTTCTTTCTTTATTTTCTTCTATTTTTTCTCGAGGACTAGTAATCTTCAGCTTGGGGGTGGTGTGGTAAGCACCCAAAAGTGTTAAATATGTACCTCAAATAGACGCATTTTAATTGCTAGTTATCGATAAAATTGTCCTTATGCGAGTATTTTGTTTATCTTTTAGGTCAAAACATACTTGCGGATTCAAACTCTTTAATTCAAGGAACATTGAGCAATAAATGACCACATATGCACTTTCAGGGGTAAAATGGTAGTTTCACACGACCAATTTTGAAATCAAATAAATCATAAAAATTAAAGACCTTGAATCGAATGATGCCTTGATTTAAACTTAAACAAAGTAGTTATGGTTGTAAAAAGTTCGAAATCAAGAAAAAGTCAAAGCCCAGAATCATATCTGTTGTTACTGCCCGTGACCCACGCACTATTAAAATATTGTGATATCAGAATGAGGATCATGTCGTTTTTTATGTTTTGTCAATTCGAGATCGTATGTAAAAGATATGAAAGTTTGGGGTTTATTTTTAATTGAGGAAAAATAGGAAAACTATAAGGGTTTTATATTTTTCTCGTGCGTAATTAATTCATCCACACGCGTGGCTCAGTGGTTCTTCTCTAGTTTAGCATCCGTGAGGCCGACGTTTAATACTCAGGGGGAGAGGGTTTTAACCCCATTTTGCTATATAATCCAACACGCCACATGTACGACCGCGATGGCACCACGAGGCGGCGCTACTAACCCTTCGATCAAGCGCAACCCATTCGCAAGCTGACGCGTCTGACGCAGGCATCAACTGTTCATCCAACAATCCTTTTTGCACTGTCTTTAGGATGAATAAATACTTCTTTTTCTAAAAATAGTCAGCACAAACTTATATTAACATAACTATTTTGTACATTTGAATAATTTTCGACAAACAAAGAATAATTTATCTCCAAAGGCTTTATCTATTGGATCAATAAATATTTAGTCCTTAAGAGCTAAGTACATTTTTCATTTAGTCCACCTTATTTTTTTCCCCAAAAAGTCTCTTGTCTATTTTTTTGACATTTTTTTCTTAAAGTTCATAAAAAGAGAAGAAATAATGTTTTGAGTGTTTTATATGGTGAGGGATTTCTGAAAACAAAATAAAAAAGTTTGGAATAAAGGTTAATTATAAAAACTATCGAGTGACTTTTCGTCGAATGACCCTTGTCTTTTTTAAACGACTTTTCTTAATAATTTTATTTATTTATTTTGGACTTCCCCTACATTTCTTCATTCATTTTTTGTGTAGATTTTGGATTTTTCGGATCACTTTATGTCTTATATAGAAGAACTATAAATCGCCCACACATCGAAACGCTTTTATGTGTTATAAAAAAAGAACTATAAATCACCTACACATCAAGATTGTCCGGGGTTACGAAGTAGTGCGTAGATAAAAAGAAACGGAAACATAATGTTACATTTGAGAGAGAGAGAGAGAGATTAGAAAAGGTTGAGACATGTAATCAGTAAGCAGTGCTTGCTTTTATTTTGTAATTTAAATTTTTGAAGGGGTAAAATTACTTTAAGTGTAGATAGTTGTTTAACATACATTTTATGATAAAATAAAATAATTATAAGGAACATTTGTCTGTTGAATTTCTACTATTCAAAGCAATAAATCCTCCCAGAAATTGTTTACAAATAACTTATCTATTTGTGGTGAACTTATAAAATCACTACTATAATATAAATAGCTCTTATCAGTATATTTGAGGATACATATAATCATGGGCGGACCTAGGTGGTCCCGAAGGTTGACGGCCGCCCACTTTATCTTTTTGAATTTTTTTTCGAGATATATGTAGAATTTTTTTGGAGATATTTGTGTAAGTTTTTGTAGTGAAAGGGGATAAGTTTTATGTCATGTTAAAAGCTTAGGAGAAGATCTGTAAATAACATATCATCTAATTAAATATACATCTCACTAAAAAAAATCTATCTTCATTTTTTATTTCTTCCTTTCTCTTCCTCTCTCTTCCTTTCTAGTCCAAGCCACCACCGCCCTTTCGTTACCCAACCCAAGTCGTTGGTGATCCCCCTTCCCTTCTCTCTCTCCGGAGACAACAACCATACAGCCCCCCCCCCCCCCCCCCCCCCCCTTCATGGAAAGGCATCACCTCTTTCACTCACGAACACCGGTAACTTTTAAAGTTTTAATGACATTTTTTTCAGTTCAATATATATTTTTTGTTTATTATTTTTAGTTCAATATTTCAGTTCAATTTAGTCTAGATAATGTTTATTGATTAATTAGTTTAATCTTTGAAAGTTCAATGTAAATTGTTAAATTAGTGTAATGTTTTAGTTCAATGTTCAAATGTAAAATGTTATTTTATTTTTTATTTTCAATGTTTAAGTGATTGAACAATTATATATGTTTGTCATAATTCTTGAAAAAAATATTAGATAGTTGAAAGTGTTGTAGTTAAATTATTCAGTTTCTCCTTTTTTTTAATATTTAATTGCTGTAATTTTTGTTTTACAATATTTTATTTATAAAATATAACTGGAATGAGTAATTGTTATAATACAACCCAAATAAGTATTTGTCAATCAATTAATATAGTTTTTAGGGCTAAAAGTTAGTTTAAAACTACAAATAACCCTAAAACAATTACCTAGGGGCTCTTGTCCCTGAACCCCTTTTACTACTGGTAACTTTCGCACTCCCCGGTTAACAATCCTGGGTCTGCCATCGTATATAATTATATGTATAAATAATTATCTCCCCAAAATAATTATATGCAAAAAATCAACAATTTTAATGGATACAATAAATTTACTATCTATCAAGAAGTCTTCCAAACCTTATTTATAAGAGATTAATATTTCTTAAACTGCATATATATGCACAATAAATAAAACGTCATCATCTACTTAAAAAACACCACTATTTAAAATTACAATAAACAAATAAATTTACCGTGGCTGGACCTATTAAAACAAAGAAAATAAAAACAAAGTTCATGACCTATTGCAAAAAAAAAAAATCGTAGGACATACTGCAACATATGAGTCAAATTTATGATTCGTCCATAACCTTACGTAATAATAATGCTTTGTGATTTATTAACTTTGATGGAGGAAAATGGTTCAAATTGTAAAATTTGCTTAAGGCACATTTTAAAATAATTTAGATGTAGATATTCACATGGATTTACAATTTTATGAAAGTTCCATGCACCTTAGTAACAGAAAAGGGAAGGATAAAAATATTTGAAATTATCCAATATCTTCCTTTAATTCATTGAACTAACACCTCGTTACTAACCTTTGATGAAATCTCTTGCCCTCCAAGTAAAAGACAAAGACTCATCCTCTTCTTTCACGTCTTTTGGGTAATAGGCAATTAAAACAACATTAAAACAAATTAAAATGAAATCACCTTCTCATCTCCCTAACCCACTCTATAAATTGAAGCCCATTTCTTTCCATTCTTTACATCTCAATTGCTAAATATCATTTCTTTTTCTCCGTATCATGGCACTAAAGTTTGTTCTAGCACTCTATCTCACGTTCACCTTATTCATGGCTAACACTTCAGCAGGAGAGTTTCACGAAAGTGATTGCTTGAATGCTCTCAAGGAGTTAAAATCTTGCACCAAGGAAATTGCAATGTATTTCACCGATGGCATGGCTGATATTGGGCCGCGTTGTTGCCAAGTGATTTCAGTTTATTTCAAATTAAGCGCCAATGAAACGAATAATGAATTTTCCTTAGAAATCAAATTTGCACGGCTCAATCGAACATTTATAATAAAAAATGAAAACGAAATATTCAAAAACTCTATCACCAGTAGACATCCACTATATGATCTGACAAGAAGCTCCATTCAACAAGATGGCAATCAGTAGGAGGGAACCAACAACGGAGGAGAGACCAAGGTCACGAGGGGGAAACCATCCAAAATTGAATATCCACGCCCTAACTGAATCTGACTTGAAGAACCTGAGGAAGATATGGCGAGCCATAGAGGGTCGATAGCATACGTGTTTAGGATGGGGGAAATCGCATGGAAGAGGAAGGGTGGAGAAAAGGAAAAAGGAATACCAACTAGAGATAAGCTCTCCCAGCTACATGAAAAGCTCACAATAGATATATGACTAATCCTCCCAAAACTGATACACATAATAGAAAACTAGGAACATACAAAATACACCAAAAACTAAACACCTCGGTACCAAGTAGCAAAAACACAACAAAGACCCAAGAGTCAAACTCACAAAGATGCTCCAAAGGGATGAACCCAAACACATGGTGTGCAAAGCAGCCCCATGATGACTAGACCAAAGTGCAGACCACATTCCTTCCATCAACAACAGAACCTCAACCACAAAATTACAACCAAATGCCAAAAAAAGAACAACTTCGACCTGGCGTGAAGTTCTCTGAATCGGGTGATGGTCATGAGCGAACAATTTAGAGCCATGGAGAGGAGGGTGGAGGGTGTCAGACGGATCCCACCCGATGAGAAATCCTTAAAGAGGGCTGAATCGAAAGATTCAAATCCAGCCTCAACACGACCCCAGAGAAAACCACACAACTTGATTTGACATGAAGTTTTTACGTAGATGGCGATCAAGAAAACCAGCGGAAATCCAGCAACAGAATAGGCGTCAATGGTCACTATAGGACTCACCCACCAGACATACAAATCTCACACCTTACCAAATCTGACCTGAAGCATTCCTGTCTAGGATGGAGATTGGGAACCAAAAATACTCCTATTTAGTGAGGGAGAAAACTCACAAGGGAGGAGAGTAAAAGGAAGGCTATCAGGGAGCAAGGTTCACAATTATCCTAACCTAACATTTGATGTTGATGTCGTAAGCATCTAAATCTATTTAATGCCACACAGATCTGAAATCTGTCGCCATAGATTTGGAGACACAAATATGAAATTCCTCTACAAATCGCATGAGCAATCACAACATAGTTAGTCATACACATGGATCTGGTTTGATAAAACCCAAATCATGTGAATTCATCGACTTCACATTCATGTGATTCATCGAGATAACACGAAACCCAGTCTTGATCCGATGAACCAAAAAAAAACTGAACAATAATCTGCTCCATTTGAATGAATCTGAATCCATAAGAATAGTAACTAGATCTGATCCAAAAACCTACAACCCAATCAAAAAAGATTAAATCTCAGTTCCCAAACAGCAAGCAACCTGTTGAAATTCTTGGAATCCGCTGCAACCAATAAAACACAACAAGTTAATCCCAAAACAGAGATGGGATTAACAAAGAGAGATGACTGAGATGAAGAAAATCTTAGGAAAACCTAGAATCTCCCAAATTGCCCCTCTCCTTTCTTCCCATCTGAATGAACAAGATATAAAAAAAATTCATCTTTAAAAAATTGAGTTACCACAAAAAATTTATAATTGAACTATAAATATGCATGTTTCTTGAATTCTAACCAGGTGGACAGTTAATTACAATGAAAATGGAACTGATGCCCAATGAGATATGCTATTTGACAACTTAGTCAATCTCTTTCTACATGCCCATCTTTTATCCAGTGAAAAAAAATTGCATGATCACCCAACTATAAAGGGTGAAGGTAAAAGCCACGCCTCAATTTTGATTGATGAATTCTTCTTTTAATTCTCCAAAAAGAACTTAGGCCACAATTTGTGTCGTTATTCTTAGCACCAAACCATTTTATTTCCAGTTTTTTTTTGGTAATTTATCTTTTATAAATCAAAAACCTACATATGCCTTTCTCTTTTATTGTTTGGCAGAGTAAAGCTGGAGTTGTACAAAAATGGATAATGTCCTTAAATTATGAAACACATTTAAATTTGTGGTTTACGAGTGATTATGAGAAGAGTTAGATAAGTCATAGAAAACCACCCCATAAATTGTCCTAAGAGCGTTACAAAAGATATATTATATCAACCAATCTTTCCATCATAGTTCATACAAAACATTATAATGTTTCCATGATTCCAATCATTGCTTACATTGCACATTATATAACCAGTCCTTGGATTATCACAATATAATAAATACTTGTCATGTCATATTACTTTAAGCTCCATTAATGTACCAAACCTTGATTTTATAGCTGCCATAGTGATATTAAGTGAAGTGATTACTAGTGGCCTCTTACTATCTAGAAACTGTTGAGATACTTTTTACATTGTTGGCGAGATTCTGGACCATAACTAAGCATTCAAAAGTCAAAGAAATAACAAAACAACGTCTATTTTCAGTAGTTCCATTAAGTTCATTTATATTTGGTTCTAGCATGTACTATCCTTGTAGAAACATTCGACTAGAATGATTACCAATACTAATTTAGTAGATGTGCTACATTTTAAAACCTTGAAACAAATAGTTTTATGGGAAATTTTTTAAATAAAGATAATTGTTAAAATTGGATAAAAAGACTTGTTTACCTGTAGCAACGAATCCATTAGTTCCTGCAATTATAGTTTGGTTGGAAGAATCGGAATACAGCAATCTAGCTGCGCCAAAGTCAGCAACAAAGGCCTCCAGTTTGGTGTTTAAAAGAACGCTATTGCTTGAAATTCTGTGATGAACAATAGGTGGGGTGAAATCGTGCTGCATATATCTTAAAGCGTGTGTTATGCCTTTAACAATATTTACCCTCCTTGTCCAATCCAATCCGACTGCTTCAACATCATCTCTCACAACACAAAATAAACTCCCTCTTTCCATATATTCATAAACAAGGAATGCACATTGATTGTGAAAACAATAATCGTAAGGATTCACAATGCTTCATACTTCGTAACAATTGCACCTCATTATTGAATCTATTGTCAAGCTCTGGGTCCTCTGCCTCTAAAGATGAAGTTAAGGAAACTATTTTGCTGTTGGGCAGTTGTGCTTTGTATCCATAACCGCTGGTGCCAATGCAATATTTGATATCAAAGTCGTTTGTTGCTTCAATGATATCTTCATTTGCAATTCTTCCATCATAATCCCATATTGAGAGCATATTTCCATTTCTTGGTGATTTTTCCCCACTCTGATTTCTTCTAGCCTTACTTCTACAAAATAAGAAAAGGGAAATGAGTAAGAAGACCAGGGAAGAAAAATGCTGGTGGGAGGTGGGAAGAAAAATGAGGTGGTAAAGATGGGATATATTTCAATTGTTGCTAATGGATGCATTTGCCACAAGTAAATTGGTTTGTAGCAAAATTTACAAAGATCGAAGGAGATTTTTCTATAATGATTGTTGGACGAGAGATATAAGTTCTCTGAGGTTTCAACATTGAGAAGTCCAACAGGTAGTGTTTCACTAATAATATTCTTACTTATTCTTAACTACTCCAAATCTCTAAATTCTTCAAACTCTGTGGGGATATCTTCCTCTAAAAAAACTCAGAGACAACTCTATATTCTGAAAACCAAAATATTTAATGTGTGGTACCAACACTGCAAAATTGAGAAAATATTATATGGTTTGGGTATGGATAGGGACATAATTATTCGCAACCATTTTTGTTGAAAGGTAAGGGTTGGATATTCAAATTCTTAGCGGAAGATTATCAAGCTCACCACTCTCTTTACCTTAGTAAAACTTTAAGGAAAGATTAAAGAAACCACCAGTGCTATAAATTTTTATCACTCTCATCTTAAAAGAATGCTTATCAATCGCATCAGAAATTTAGAGGGTATCAACTGACTTAAAAAACGTTTCTTCATCCAATGGTATTTGTATTATTATATACACAAAAAAAAGATCCTAAAAGTTCTCCTAAAAGAAGTGATCAAGATATGATGGGACTTCCTTAAAAGTAACACAACATGCTAAGATTGGATGATATAAATTATTGCATTTTTGGAGTTCTAGTATCATTCCAGGGGAGAAATTTAAAATAACTAAATCATACTTGTAATGACTTTTGGCTTAATAGCTGCTGCAGTGAAATGGCATGAAGATGTTCAGTTTGTGGCATCCTTCAAAGCAAAAAAATTTATCGACATGCCTTACATCGTTGGCCGAGATTTTGAATCAGAGCATAAGTATTTAAACACCAACGTAACAACAAGAACAATATCCCGTTCAACCTCTGGATCGGTCGAAAATGAGATCTGTGGGTCTTACATATCATGGTGTACTAAATTTTGAGCAGATGAAGATGTTAGTGATGAGAGAAGATATCGTAGACATCAATCCTATTATTGCTTCTAGTGCTTCCACCCCAAAGCTAGTACCATGATGTTGGAAAATTCTGTAAATATGTAGCAGATCACAAAAAAAGAGTAAACTTTATATTAGGAAACATCACAAAATTTTGGCTTCATATTGGGCTCCAACAGATGATACACATTAAATATCATCCAATCACAATAATGACCTCAAAGGCCTTTTAGAGGAAAACAAATCCATTTTAGATTTTATTTTTAAAATTTCATGGAAAGAATAGTTCATCCGAACTCACATATCCACAGGATCCTACAATTTTCGTTTGATTGGATGAATTATGTTATAACAAATCTACTCTGCCACACTCAGCCACAGACGCCTGCAGTTTGGACTTCAAAAGGATATTATTTTATTATATGTCTCTATGAACAATTGGTGGGCTGCAATCATGATGCATGTAAGATAAGGCATGTGAAATACCCTTAACAATATTGATCCTTCTAGCCCAAACCAATTTCATAGCATCCAGGGGTGGAGGCAGACGTTTAAATCAAGGTGGGTAAAACTAAATACAAACATTTTTCACACAAATTAAGGTGGGTAATATGCGATAAAACTTAAACAACTATAATTAAGAGAGAAGGAGATATTGGATCTCCTTGTCTCAAACCTCTAGTGGACTTGAAATAGCCTCAAAATTGCCCATTAATGAATATATAAAACTAATTAGTAGAAATGATTCTCTATATCATATCAATGAAACCCTCATAAAAACCAAGTTTTCTAACGACTTGAAGCAGAAATTACCATGAGAGATTATTATAATCCTTCTTCATATCTATCTTAATCAAAACATTTTAGCCATGAACCTTTTTTTCCTAGGTCATTAACCAATTCTTGAGCAAGTAAAATGTTGTCAAGAATGCTCCTCCCATATGTAAAACCACTATGATTTGGAGTAACAATAAGAGGCGTAATATTGTATTTATAGAGTTGAGATTTTTAGCAATGATTTTTTATATGAAGTTACACAAACTTATAGGTGCACTATGACCATTTAGATCATAGATAGCAGACAAAGTCTCTTTTTCAGTTAGAGACTTGAACAATGCTGAGTTAAAGTCTTCATAAATAATTTTAGGAACGGTATTTAGCAGAAGAGATGGTCTGAAACATGTTTTGCAGAAAGATGAGTTAAAAAATGATTGACACAGGTTCCAACAATATCCTTCAATTGATCACTCAAGTTAAATCATAGTTTTTAATTTTGGTTAACACTAAGTAAATTCCTCTTGGATTTAACATAAGAATGAAAAAATTTCGTGCTCAGGTTCTCATATTTAAACCGTTTCAGATTTAATTTTTGTTGCGAGTAAAATCCTCATTCTTCAAGTCATGATTAAGATTATCTTTCGCTAGTTGTAAATCACATCTATTGGAGGTTGTGGGGGCCTTCTCATATCTCATTTATTTGGAAAAAACTTCATATTCAAGGTCTCTTACATTCGGGAAAATATCTTTAAACGTGTGTATTATTCAAACCTTCAAATATTTCTACAATCTCTTAAGCTTTAAGGAAAACATTTGCATATGAGGGGCTACTATAGCAGTGGACCATGATTGAGTAATACTATTAGGTAAATCATGATGATTCAACTAACATTTGAGGAATTTAAAGATGATTTTATGGAGAGTAAGAGAGGACAATAATTTGAGCAGTTTTTATTAAGGTGGGTAATTGAGGTTTTATGGAATGAATCAAGCCAATTTGAGTTTATTAGCTCCCTGCCTAGCCTTGCAAGAATTAGTCCCTTTTCCTCTCTGAAATTACACAAAGTGAATATGTTCCCAAAGTAACCAAGGTTTATCAAGCCATTGGAGGAAATTACATCCTTAAAGTCTTGCACATGATGAAAGTCTATAGAGTTTCCCCCAATCATCTCAATTTGATATTTCACCACATTGAAATTACCCACTATTAAGTGAGGACAGTCTTCATAAAGGCTGTAGAAAGAGTCCAAGTGATTCCATAAGACAGTTATTTATCCTCAAGTGCACTTTGCATACATAATAGATAAAATAATAGGATATTTTAACTGGCTATGGACTATTTTGAGGCATAGAATTTGATATTCATCATGGAGAATATTGATTTACATACCATATTTCCAAAAAAAAACATATTTTGATAGATTGGTTGCTATAACTTCCTTTAAAACTCCATTTTAAATTAGTAATAATAGATGGTATCTTTATCAATTTTGGGCTCCAATAAATCTGTAGTTAGGAGATTAAATGATCTAATAAGCTTTTAATTTTTATTTTAGATGGGTTATTAGCTACCCCTCTCACATTCCAGTATAATATATTCATCATCTAAAAGAGTAAGGAGTTTGAGATTACCTTGGCACATAATATGGTTATCCTCTTAAATAGAGGATCAATGGGGGGATTCTTTTTTAGAATGATTGTGTTTCTATTGAAGGATTCATTGGGACTTTTAGGTGGGGAGGGGGGTTCTTCTTGTTTTCCATAGCTTTATCATCTTTATACTTCTTCCAAACACTATCAAATTAGGTGGTAAAAATCTCCAATTCTTCACGAGTGGGAACTAAAATCTTCCATTTAGGTTCTGAATCAGATTGATAATTCATCTCAATATCAATATTATTAGCATACTCAGGGAGGTCAATGGCCCTAGGGGAGATATTACATTGGTCTACTATCATGACTTCCTTATTAGAGATTTCACAAATATTTTATTTTGTCAATATGGGAGGCTATTCTTTGATTGAACACTATACAAACTTGGGATTTAAAGTTTAGAAAAGTGGAAGGGTGATGTGAGAGGGTATACAACTCTCAACATATGGTATACAATGGTCTTCTGTGTCCTCTTAACAAACATGAGGAGGTGGGTAAAACTAAATACAAACATTTTTCACATAAATTAAGGTGGGTAATATGCCATATGTTTTAAAGGAATCTTTGGCTTAATGTAAAAACCTTTGCATTTCCCATTACTAAACTTGAAAAGGCTGAAAACCTAAGGTGGGCAATTGCCAACCATCCATTGCATATGGATCAGCCCCTGATAGCATCAACGTCATTTCTCAGGCCACATAATAAATAAGCTTCCCTTTTCCATGTATTCATAAACTAGGAACATGCATCAATTGTGCAAACAAAACTCGTAAAGCTTCACAAAGTTTCTCTGTCTTATATATATCACACGGATCTCATTCATGAAACTTCAATTGAATTTTGCTTATTCTGATACTCATTTTGAAGTATCTCTAACAAGCCTTTTTGTTTATCCATCATTAATGGCTTCAAGTCCTCAAATTTTTTCTAGTATTGAGTTATAGATTATTCTTGCACTTTTTTGAATTCAACCACTACCTCATTAAACCCTCTTCGATCAAATCTAAGACACATTTGCCCCAAAAAATTCCTCCCAACCCACCTGTCTTGGGTTTTCATACTTTGACTTTAACCATGTGGTGGCAACACCTTCCATGTGTTGGGCTGAAAACATTAATTTCTTGTTATCTGGCGATGGATAGAACAAAAAACATCTTCAATTGTTGTATCCAGCCCCAAGGGTCGTCGCCATTAAATCTGGGCTCACAATTTTAAGCCTTTTATAACTGTCAAGCTCTCCATAGGCATTGTTATTCATATTCTTCCATTCCACTATTACTGTGTTATTACCAATTGTATGTAGCCCTTGTGAAGTGCCCAAAATGCCCTCTTGATTATCTTCATTGTTTCCCAACATGGCATCAATCCTTTCGAATCTTTCATCGAATTTTTGAAACTGATGAGTTACACTGGTTAAGAGGTATTCTAAGAATTGTGTACCCCTTATAATTTGAATTCCGCACCTTTTTATTTATGTTGCGACTCGCCTATAGCTTTTTCACACTACATCTTCCCTGCCTCGCTCATTGTGAATTTCTTTTGCAACTTGCCTATAGTGTGTGTGTGTGTGTGTGTGTGTGTGTGTGTGTGTGTGCGCGCGTGTGTGTGTGTTTGTGTGTGTGTGTGTGTGTGTGTGTGTGAGAGAGAGAGAGAGAGAGAGAGAGAGAGAGAGAGAATATAAGTTTATTCATTCTTCAGTACATTTACAACTGATGTTATCTGTTTATATTCAAATCTCTAACTAACTCCCTAACCACTTATGTAACTAACCTTGGTGACATGTACTAACAGAATTAAAACTACTTGATTTACAACTACTACTAGTCTAGGTCTGACAGGATTGTACCAGAAAAATTCTTGTACGAGAGATTAAAGTTTTACAGGTTTGACAAGTAACCAAGTATAGTAGTTATGGGTCACTTTAATCATTTCAAAGAAAGATTCACAAGGTTCAGATTAGTCAAGAATTCTAGGGTTGATGGGATTGGACTGAAGAAACCGTTTTCACTCATGTCCCACTCAATCAATTTACTCAGGTCCCCAAATTCTAAGGGAATTAAACCACCATTTCCACCCATAGATGACCGAATGTGACCAATAATTTTATTTTGTTGAAGGTACAAAGTATTGAGATTGATTAAGAAAGCCACAAAGCAAGGTATTTGACCAGTAATGTTGTTGCTACTAAGGTCCTAATGTTCCAGATTACTTAGGTTCCCTATCTCACATGGTGTAGTACCACTGACATTATTTAGAATAAAGGCCAAGTCATTTTAGTTGGGTGAGGTTAGTAAGGGAAAGAGGTAGCTTAACTGTAAGTGAACTAAGAGCAAGATGGAGATGGGTGAGTTTCAAAAGCATAGCCATTTAATTTGGGATCTGTCCATGAAACCCACAGTTATATTCGTGACACTTCATGACTCATTGCAAGTAACACCTTCCCAATTATAATAACTTATAGAAGCGTCTAGTGCCACCCACTAGCCGCTTCTTAGCAGAGCTTTGGCCTATGTTGTTGTTGATAATGAACTAGCAGATGTTGATTCAAACATAATACTAGGTGCCATATACACAATTGCAAGAATAAATGACGCGGATGCCATTTTAATTATGAATGTGCATGATATGGATTCTGCTGATTCAAATAATAATTACATGCTCAAATTAGAGCTTAAGGGACTACATATACAGGCCTTCCACCGGGTATCACTTTCCCAGTGTAAATTATAAGAAAAAGTGTCTCCCATTAGGTCATTGATGTAAGAACTGTTTTTGTTTATTTCATGATTATATCTTTCATGATCAACCTTCTTAGAGGACTTATTGAAACCAGAGTGTTACAGAGATTGACACTCAACTCATCTTATGATTCACAGAAGCAGGGAGAGAGATGCACACTTGATGGGTTTGGACAGTGTAACAGTGTTCACACACGCAAGCATGATAATCGTGATCAAAAGACTTCGAGAGTCCAAGAACTCAGCTTTTGATTACCAACAACACGGATGCCAGCATGTTTTTCTTGACCACAGCCTATGTTATACTTATAAAACATTACATTTGGGAAGGACAGAGTAATCTACCATTCATACTACAGCCAGTCAAACTGAAAAATAAATACCCAAGACATTAGTCGTTCTTCCTAAAGTTTCACATATTTCCTCAAAAATTAGTTATTCAAAATGAAAAAATAATTGAGGTTTTTGGTTGTTCGAACTTTATAACGAAGCCATATGCGGGGTACCATCATTCCCATCCGCATTCGCATACCATCGATTGATACAGGGAGAGACTTATTACACCAAAATCTAAGGTTACATAGCAGGCAGGTTTGGGTGATTGGAGTTGTGTTTTGGAATAAACGAAAACAAAGATGAGGCTTTTAAATGCTTAAAAATGGGTCGAGACGAACTAGAATTGGGCTATCGAACCCGTTCTTTGAATTTGATTACAAAAGCACGTCAATTGGATCCGTCTCTATGTATCGAAGATCAGTTATTAAAGTTAAAGGGTAAATCTGGCTCAGGCAATGGATCATCATCAAAGGCGTCGGATGATGAGAAGAATAGTGAGCCTCAGTGTAGGGCATCCTCATCGGTAGGTTATAGTAAAGAGCAAATATCAATGGTGAGATAGATAAAGAGGAAGAATGATTACTACGATATATTAGGGGTAGAGAAGAGGTCTAGTGTTGAGGATGTTCGGAAGGCATATAGGAAACTCTCCCCAGGTTCATCCTAATAAGAACCACGCTCCAGAGGAAGAGGAAGCCTTCAAAGTCGTGTCCAAGGCATTTCGGTGTTTGAGTGATGAGGAGAGCCGAAAGAGGTATGATATTGTGGGCTCGATTGAACCAGTGTGTGAGAGGAGCCAACCAAGGCACGGATTTTATGATGCTGATGTCGATGCTGAAGAGATTTTCAGGAATTTCTTCTTTGGGAGGATGAGTCCAGCACCCACTAGGCAGTTTGGCGGCAGCTTTAGCTTTGGTGTTGTACCTGGTGTGGGTGCGGGTGCTAGAACTCCTAATAATTCCTCTAATATTAGGGCCCTAATTCAGTTAGCGCCCGTCATTTTCATTCTGCGGGTCAACTTTTTGCCATCCTCTGACCCTATTTGTACCCTTTCCCGATCACATCCTTATGAACATCGCTTTACTATAGATAAAGGTATTAGGCCTTCTTCTGTAATTCACATACAAGGAACTAGAATTGGGCTATCGAACCCGTGCTTTGAAATTGATAACAAAAGCGCATCGACTGGACCCGTCTCTATGTATCGAAGATCTGTAACTAAAGTTAAAGGGTAAATTTGGCTCAGGCAATGGATCATCGTCCAAGGCGTCAGATGATGAGAAGAATAGTGAGCCTCAGTGTAGGACATCCTCATCGGTAGGTTATAGTAAAGAGAAAATATCAATGGTGAGATAGATAAAGAGGAAGAATGATTACTACGATATATTAGGGGTAGAGAAGTGGTCTAGTGTTGAGGATGTTCGGAAGGCATATAGGAAACTCTCCCTAGGTTCATCCTAATAAGAACCACACTCCAGAGTAAGAGGAAGCCTTCAAAGTCGTGTCCAAGGCATTTCGGTGTTTGAGTGATGAGGAGAGCCGAAAGAGGTATGATATTGTGGGCTCGATTGAACCAGTGTATGAGAGGAGCCAACCAAGGAACGGATTTTATGATGGTGATGTCGATGCTGAAGAGATTTTAAGGAATTTCTTCTTTGGGAGGATGAATTCATCACCCACTAGTGTGGGAGCGGGTGCTAGAACTCCTAACAATTCCTCTAATATTAGTGCCCTAATTCAGTTAGCGCCCGTCATTTTCATTCTGCTGGTCAAATTTTTGCCCTCCTCCGACCCTATTTGTACCCTTTCCCGATAACATCCTTATGACAACAGATAAAATTATTAATTTTTTTGTCAAGACAATAAAATTTGAAAACAGCCTACCCTCTTAACAGTCCAGAGCGTGTCACTTTAGGGATGAATTGACAAGGACCATTTCTCCATTCTTTCTCATAGTTGCAGCTTTTGCAATGGGGATTCATACTAGCAACACCAAATTGTGACACCCCCAACCTCTTTGAGGATGTCGCTAGATGTATTCATCCATGATCGTTTGGGCTTTCAGACATTGAATTCATAAAATGACAAGCACAAACTTGTCATTTGAGGAATATTGTAAGAATCTGGATCTCACAAGTTAACCTATTTTGTGGTGATACGAACTTCTGTTGGACGCTGCGTGCATGGAATATTCTGGCCTAATTTTGTTTGTGAATTCGCAATACTATTAATCAATCTGTCTGCCAAATCCAAATTCTTAAGTCATTACATATGTTTGCATTATACCACATTCTGTGTGATACTGATATAACCTCTTAAAAAAGGGGAAAATAAAGAAACAAAATTTGAAATGCATTCAATATATGCTTAACCATACCTTTAGGTGTTTTGGCTGAGAAAAAACCAAGAAAAATATGAAAAATTTATACAAGGTGACAGGGACATTTTTTTTGTCCCCGATGCCTTATCCCCTCACGCTCAAGGTTATTATTAGGCTTTCTTATGTAATTCACATACAATGTACTTTATATTTTTAAATTATAAAATTTGTTCAAGGTTATGTATAACGACTTTTGTAAGTCACTTACAGGGAATTCTTCTTAGTAATGCTAAATTATTGAATATGGTGGTATAACTGGTCTAAACCGTGGATGCCGTAAAATAAGAAAAAATCTAAGTTATATTTAATAAGGATATGTTGGCAGCCCTAATTCCATGCCTTGGAATTATGGTTCCCGAACACATCCTAAATTTAAGTGATATTTTTCTGAAACAAAGATGAATTATTGAAAGGTAAGGTCAAGTCATGCCCAACTAGGTAGGCACATATAAAAGGGATTACATCCACGGAATTCAAAATTGAAGTTTATGATTTACATAATAACTTAGAGCTCATAATCAAGTTACTCACCATCGCACCACAACAATTTAATTACATTTTATCCATATATTTTTCAATCCTTTGTCGAAGGCTATATCTTTTTCTCTTTGGACATCATCGTAAAATTATCAAGACATACGTGTGATTGTATCTGGCTTACTATATTGGATCAAATTTACTTTTAAATCGCTTAGATGATTTAGAAAAACCGAATTAGGTTCGTCTAGTGGCGTTCTTCAAAGATAGAAACTCGTTAGATACGCCTTGCATCATTGGACAAGAAATGGGATCAGATCATAAGCATACAGAAGCCAATGTAACATCCAGAACAATATCCTGTTCAACCAGTGGATCAGTTGGATATGAAAGTCGTGGGTCTAACACAATCCGAAGCTACAGACATCACATTTCTCATTCAAAACCATGGGGTAAGAAAGTTCTGCAGACATATTGTAGAACACAAAATAATAATTAGTAAGTAAAAAAATGGAAAAATGTTGGTTAATATCTTTTGCTTCATAATTTGGTTTCAACAAATGATAAAATTCAAGATTATGCAATTGAAGTGGTGACTTCAAAGGTTATTATAAGAAAATTTTCACTGATTGAACCTCTAGATTCACAAAAAATATTTAGGCAGATTAGGAGTAGGTCCTCAAAAAGGAAAAGAACATGGAGTAGCGTTCTAAATTATTTTGCTTAGGATGCAATCCCTTACTTTAAGTAACATCTTTAAATGTTATCTTAAGCAATATATTATCGACGATCTTTTTAACACACACCGGTTGGGTTTCTATAAAATATTAATTTATCCAAAAAAAAAAAGATAACATCGCACAATAAAGTTTGGATAGAAATGTGCGAGCAACCTCAATATTTTTCATTTTCCGAGAGCGGAGCAACATTAGATACTTTTTGTATGTCATTATGCGCAAGATACTCTCTAAGGCAACTAATAGAAAGGCATTCAACACTTGATCCTCATCATCAGATCACTTAAAAAAAATAAAGAATAAATAAATAAATTGTCCAAATATCAAGCCCCACACATAAGAGATATAGCTTATATATTAAATCAACAACCATTCATTCTCAAACAAAGCATAATTTTCAATTATTAAGTACCATCACACTTTATTAAAACATTTTCAAACAAAACCCAAGATATTCCAACTAAGTTGACAAAAAACAGCCACCCTTAATCCCAATCTGAACCACCATCTTCTGCGTTTGAAGCCTCGGGACCCAGAGCTGGAGCCGAATACGCGTCACAATAACCGCGCAAGACATCACACTCATCGACCGTAAAGCCGATCCCCGTCATCATGGCAGGCCAGCATTGGTGGGTAAGCATTGAAATCTCTTGGCAACAACGCGGCCCAATATCAGCCGTGCCATCGGTGAAATAAATTGCAATTTCCTTGGTGCAAGATTTTAACTCCTTGAGAGCATTCAAGCAATCACTTTCGTGAAACTCTCTTGCTGAAGTGTTAGCCATGAATAAGGTGAACGTGAGATAGAGTGCTAGAACAAACTTTAGTGCCATGATACGGAGAAAAAGAAATTATATTTAGCAATTGAGATGTAAAGAATGGAAAGAAATGGGGGTTAGGGAGATGAGAAGGTGATTTCATTTTAATTTGTTTTAATGTTGATTTAATTGCCTATTACCCAGCACCCAAAAGACGTGAAAGAAGAGGATGAGTCTTTGTCTTTTACTTGGAGGGCAAGAGATTTCATCAAAGGTTAGTAACGAGGTGTTAGTTCAATGAATTAAAGGAAGATATTGGATAATTTCAAATATTTTTATCCTTCCCTTTTCTGTTACTAAGGTGCTATGGAACTTTCATAAAATTGTAAATCCATGTATATATCTACATCTAAATTATTTTAAAATGTGCCTTAAGCAAATTTTACAATTTGAACAATTTTTCTCCATCAAAATTGATAAATCACAAAACATTATTATTACGTACGGTTATGGACGGATCGTAAATTTGACTCATATGTTGCAGTACGTCCTACGATTTTTTTTTTGCAATAGATCATGTACTTTGTTTTTATTTTCATTGTTTTAATAGGTCCTGCCACGGCAAAATTATTTGTTATTGTAATTTTAAATAGTGGTGTTTTTTAAGTAGATGATGACGTTTTATTTATTGTGCATATATATGCAGTTTAAGAAATAATAATCTCTTATAAATAAGGTTTGGAAGATTTCTTGATAGATAGTAAATTTATTGTATCCACTAAAGTTTTTGATTTTTTGTATATAATTATTTTGGGTAGATAATTATTTATACATATAATTATATACGATGCCAGACCGAGGATTGATAATCGCGGAGTGCGAAAGTTTCAAGTAGTAAAAGGGGTTCAGGGACAAGAGCCCCTATGTAATTTTTTAGGGTTATTTGTAGTTTTTTTACTACCTTTTAGCCCTAAAAAATATATTAATTGATTGACAAATACTTATTTGGGTTGTATTATAACAATTACTCATTCAAGTTATATTTTATAAATAAAATATTGTAAAACAAAAATTACAGCAATTAAATATTAAAAAAAAAGGAGAAACTGAATAATTTATCTACAACACTTTCAACTATCTAATATTTTTTTCAAAAATTATGACAAACATATTTAATTGTTCAATCACTTAAAGATTGAAAATAAAAATAAATTAACATTTTACATTTGAACATTGAACTAAAACATTACACTAATTTAACAATTTACATTGAACTTTCAAAGTTTAAACTAATTAATCAATAAACATTATCTAGACTAAATTGAACTGAAATATTGAACTAAAAATAGTAAACAAAATATATATATTAAACTGAAAAAATGTCATTAAAACGTTAAAAGTTACCGGTGTTGGTGAGTGAAAGAGGTGATGCCTTGCCATGAAGGGGGGGGGGGGGGGGGCAGTATGGTTGTTGTCTTCGGAGAGAGAGAAGGGAAGGGGGATCGCCAATGACTTGGGTTGGGTAACGAAAGGGCAGTGGTAGCTTGGACTAGAAGGGAAGTGAGAGGGGAAGAAAGGAAGAAATAAAAAATGAAGATAGTTTTTTTTAGTGAGATGCATATTTAATTAGATGATATGTTATTTACGTATTTTCTCTGAAGCTTTTAACATGAGATAAAACTTAATTCCTTTCACTACAAAAACTTACACAAACATCCAAAAAAAAATTATATATATAACTCGAAAAAAAAATCAAAAAGATAATGTGGGCGACCATCCACCTTCGGGACCACCTAGGTCCGCCCATGATTATATGTAGCCTCAAATGTACTGATAAGAGCTATTTATATTATAGTAGTGATTTTATAAGTTCGCTATAATAGATAAATTATTTATAAACAATGTCTGGCAGGATTTATTGCTTTGAATAGTAGAAATTCTACAGACAAATGTTCCTTCTTCTTCTTCTTCTTCTTCTTCTTATTATTATTATTATTATTATTATTATTATTATTATTATTATTATTATTATTTTTATTATTATTATTATTATTATTTTTATTATTATTATTATTATTATTATTATTATTATTTTTATTATTATTATTATTATTATTATTATTACTATTATTATTATTATTTTATCATAAAATATACCTTAAACAACTTGCTACACTTAAAGTAATTTTACCCCTTCAAAAATTTAAAATAAAAATAAAAGCAAGCCCTGCTTAATGATTACATGTATCAACCTTTTCTAATCTCTCTCTCTCTCTCTCTCTCTCTCTCTCTCTCTCTCTCTCTCTCTCTCAAATGTCACATTATGTTTCCCTTTCTTTGTATCTACGCACTACTTCGTAACCCCATACAATCTTGATGTGTAGGTGATTTATAGTTCTTTTTCTATAACACATAAAAGTGTTTCGATGTGTGGGCGATTTATAGTTCTTCTATATAAGACATAAAGTAATCTGAAAAATCCAAAATCTACACAAAAAATGAATGAAGAAATGTGGGGAAAGTCCAAAATAAATAAATAAAATTATTAAGAAAAGTCGTTTTAAAAAGATAAGGGTCATTCGACGAAAAGTCGCTCGATAGTTTTATAATTAACGTTTATTCCAAACTTTTTTATGTTGTTTTCAGAAGCCCCTCACCATATAAAACACTCAAAACATTATTTCTTCTCTTTTTATGAACTTTTAGAAAAAATTGTCAAAAAAATAGATAAGAGACTTTTGGGGAAAAAAATAAGGTGGACTAAATGAAAAATGTACTTAGCTCTTGAGGACTAAATATTTTGTTGTTCCAATAGATAAAGCCTTTGGAGATAAATTATTCTAAGTTTGTCGAAAATTATTCAAATGTACTAAATAGTTAATTTAATATAAGTTTGTGCTGACTATTTTTAGAAAAAGAAGTAGTTATTCATCCTGAAGACAGTGCAAAGAGGATTGTTGGCTGAACAGTGGACGCCTGCGTCAGGCGCGTCAGCCTACGCATGGGTTGCGCTTGATCGAAGGGTTAGTAGCGCCGCCTCGTGGCGCCATCGTTGTCGTACACGTGGCGTGTTAGATTATATAGCAAAATGGGGTTAAAACCCTCTCCCCCTGAGTATCAAATGTCGGCCTCACGGATGCTAAACAAGAGAAGAACCACTGAGCCACGCGTGTGGCCGAATTAATTACGCACGAGAAAATATAAAACCCTTAGGTTCCGTTTAATTCACAAATTTGTCATGACAAATGTCAAATTAGTGGGGCAAATATGACATTTGTCCACTTTTAACAAAATTTGTTTGCAACCCATTTGCCTATGTACAACACCTCTAATGCATTAAAAGTAGGCAAATTTTGCTTTGCTATTTGGGGAAGAATTATTTGCCAAACAATTTTACCACTTCTTACAAGTGCTTTTTTTATATATATATATATATATATATTATGCTAAAATACTTTAAAATTATTTTACAAACAGTTTTATAAAACTGTTTTAAATAAAAAGCAGTTTTATAAAAAATGTTTTAAAACTGTTAAAAAAATGTTTTAAAAAATATTTTTTAAAACTGTTTAAAACACTATTTTAAAAGGTTTAAAAAATGTTTTGAATAATTTAAAAACTGTTTCGAATATTGTAAAAATTATTTTAAAAAACTCTTTTATCAAAATTAAAAAAAATATTGTTTAAAAACTTTTTATAAAATATTTAAATAAACTAATTGGGTTGACTTTAATTTCTCCTAATTGTTATTTGATAGCTTCGTGTGAAAAAACTAGATAAAATTTGCCATGAAAAATTTTACCCATCGAAAATTTGCCATCTTCACTTTTGCCCACTTTTGAATCAAACGGACCCTTAGTAATAAGTTAACCACATTATTGATCTTGTACCTTCATATATTGGTCAATTTAGGGGTTTGTAGCTTAACTCAAATTACACAAGTTGTTCCATCCCACCCAACATTTATAAATTAAAATTGTTGGAGACCTAAACATCTCTGTGAATCTACTTGGCCATTGCATCCGTGCAGAATTGGGGAATCTAACACATTTAGTTAATCTAGACCTCAGTAGTAATTACCTCATTGGAAACACCTTCATTTTTTTGTTAATTGAGCATTCTTAGTAGTCTGGACCTTAATTCAAATTATATTAATGGATTCATCCCATCCTGCATTTTTAAATTGAGCAGTAGTCTGATCCTCTTATCCTCTCTGCAAATCGAATCAATGATTTGATCCCTCCTGAACTTAGGGAGTTCTACCTTTATTCACTTTATATTTCTTCAAACCTCAATGGTTCTATCCCTCTCAATAAATATTGCAGTATTCAGAATCTAAAGCAGTCTCTGATTTTTTATGTTTTTTCTATGGAGCTACATGCATGCATTGACTTGGAGTACTTGGTAATAAGAATATTTTGAGTGGAAGACTCTACTTGTCTTAATTTTCAGTATTTAAGGCTCAAAGAACTCATATCTCTCCTACAATAGTTTTTCTTTCACATTCACCCTACTCTTTGCTATATATTCCATGAGTGAACTCTCAGTCGCACAATCCCAGGCTAACAATAGGAGAAAAGAGTGTATTATACGCTCATCAAATTTTTGCCCACCAACTTTTTTGTTACCTTGTTCGTATTAGGATTTTTCATATTTTTCAGCACAAGACAAAAAGTAAATCAAAAGCAATAAGTAATGGAAATATATGCTCAATATGGAATTATGATATAAGAACTTCATACGAAGCATAATTGAAGCAATAAATGACTTTGCATGAGATATTGCATTGGCACCGGAGGTTATGGCAGCATATAGAAAGCACAACTTCCCAACAACAAAGTAGTTGCTTTAAATAAAGTTCTTTGTTTGGAAGCAAGGAGCAAGCTTTTGACAAGAATTTTAAGAACGAGGTGCAAGTCCTTTAAAAAAATAATAAGACATAGAAACATTGTGAAGCTTTACGGCTATTACCTAAACAATCGATGCATGTTCCTTGTTTATGAATACATGGGAAGGAGCGGTTTATTCTGTCTCCTGAGAGATGATATTGAAGATGTCGAATTAGATTGTTGTAGGAGGGAAAACATGTTTAAAACCATATCACATGCTTTATCATATATATGCATCACGATTTTATCCAACCTACTGTTCATCGGGATATTTGAACAAGGTAGCATGATACTGAGTGTCCAATGAGGAACTATAAGTTCTTTTAATATAATGCACGCCCCCATCAAATTTAGGAATATACATAATAAAACACACACGACTAGATTTTTTACAATAGTTATGTTTAAAGTAGTTACGATTTTAATCATCCTCTGTTCAATTAGTTTAAAATAGCGTTTTATGATATGATGCTTTATATAGCCTAAAAAGGATATGATGACTATTTCATTCCCTCATTTGAGATAAACACTTCTCAACTTTATTAATACCACATATCCCAAACTTGAAGATTAAAAAACCAGGAGGCATAATTAAACCAAAATACAGATAGTGAGGCATGGTAAGATACGGAGGCCAGTTCATTTGATTCTTGAAAAAGATAAATTAAAACAAAACAGCTCGAAGTAAAATATCTTGATGTTCAGAATAACAAAATAGACCACTTCATTCGAGTTTTATTCTCTAGCTCAGTTAAAGACAGATTATTGTAGTACCTGAGTCGTGGTAACACATTGTAGGGTATTATAATGATAAAGTGGTTTATCAAAATACATAAAGTACGATTGGTTTATAATTTTTATGAGATGTGTGAGGTGTTCCTATTCATGGGTGGGTTTGGTTCAAATTATAACTAATAGCTAATAACACAGGTAAATGAGTTCTCGAGTTCAAATTCTACAAATCACTGTTATTGGTATGGTGTCACTTGCAGTTGGGCAATCTGGTTCATTTGGATCTCGTTAATAACGGTCTTGTCGACCCAATGCCACCCGTAATTGGTAAATATAGAAAATTGCAATACCCAAGCATCTCCATAAATCAAATCGACCATAACCTGCCTGTAGAATTGGAGAATCTAACAAACTTATTCGATTTGAACCTCAGTCATAAGTACCTCAAGCAAGGTTTAATTTAATATATAAGATTCGGTTAATGCATCATACACCTTAAATTATAGGGTTATATTCATTCTCTACATTTATGTTTTAGTTGTTGTGTATTGACCTCACTTGGGTTGTGTTTGGGAACTCTAATTCCATGCCTTGGAATACGAATTCGAATCATTTTCAGTACATAATTGTTTAAATTTGAATGATAATTTTTCAATTTCAATTCCAAGACATATAATTTGGGTTCCCTAACGCACTCTTTACAATTAACATAGGCCCAAACTAAGAGGGATAATTGTAATTTCCCAACCAAATCTATGTCTATACAGTATAAATCGAGCAATTAAATTTGCAATCGTGGAGATGTGGATCGGTGGTGATATGTTCATGATGACGTAACATGAGTTAGTCTTGGTGCCAAGGTGGAGGACTAATATATCCTATCCTTATTTACATTTGTTTTGTCCATTCACGACAATGACGGGCGATGCCAAAGTGTATTTCAAATGGTGGTTGGCCACACAATGAAGGCGTCGTTGATAGTTCGTCGCAACGAGTTGACCTGATAGATGTGTGTGTGTATATATTTATTAAGGAGTTTTGTTTAAAAACATGGAAAATATCTTTTTATTATTTAGTAAAATGTTAAATTACTATTTCAGAACATTAATATTTAATAATAAAGTTAATATATTTATTAAGGAGTTTTATTCATAAAAACGTGGAAAATATTTTTTTTCTTTATAGTAGAATGCTAAATTATTATTCTGGAATGTTAATATTGAATAAAAGATTTAATATATTTATTTAGGAGTTTTATTAATAACATTATAATTGAATGGAACCTTAAATTATGACTAATAAATAAATAATCAATGATTCGTAAAGCGTGCCATTGGAATTAATAATATCTTCAATATTTTTTCTTCAGCATATATATATATATATATATAGGGAGAGAGATAGAGATAGAGAGAGAGAGAGAGAGAGAGAGAGAGAGAGAGAGAATGAATTAAAAAAATAGAAAAAGGTAACTCGCTTTTGCCACCAATGGTAGAATAAAACCTACTCCTTACCAAAGAAAACGTTGGGTGACAAATTTTCTTCAAGAATATTGTACATTCTCTAGAGTTGGAAAAGAATTTCAGGATGAATTAGTGTGTCAAATGAAGAAAAAAATTTGGAAAAATATCCATTGATCATGGCAAATTTTGCATTTGTCATGCAATAAAACAGACCATATTTGTAGGGTTTTATGGAGCTAAAGGGAAACGAAGTTCACTTTTTTTTTCTTTTTTTATTCATAAATGATTTTATTTCATTTTAATAAAGAATGAGATGTGGATTACTTGTATTTCAACCTGATTTTTTGGCTTAACTATCCGATTGATACCATTGGTTATCCCCGTTTTTTATAATGTAAACATTAAAGTCTGTATGTGATTATGAATTTTTTTTGTTGAAAATGTAACTTTGTGATAAACTTTTGAAGGGCTCGATTGCCCCAATCTATATCTATATAATATTATAAAATGCATAGCATGTCATCGATGTTGCCTTACTATAAGCTTTGCCATGTGGTACTCCTCCCATTTACTTATTTATTTATTTCTCTTCTTTTATGAAAACCTACCTACCTCTATCTCTCTCTCTCTCTCTCTCTCACACACACACACACACACACACACACATAAAGGTGGCTCAACACTGTGTTTAGGGGCTTGGGGAGCAATTCATTTTTAGGAAAGAAGTTTGGAGAGTGAAGGTTCTTTCGAAAGTCATCTTCTTTGTTTCTACCGCGGTTAGATAGACTATTTTCTCGATTGGAGGGTTACAGAAGAGTAAGAGATGAATGGCGAGTAGATGTTGGTTGTGTAAGGCGGCTGAAGCGTCACATAATCCTTTCCTCCTATATTGTTGGGTGATGAAGGTTTTATGGGATGTATTTTTTTCATGTATTGAGTGCGGTGGGTTATGGCACATTCAGTGAGGGAGTTATTGGCGGCTTGGAAATGCCCAAGAGGTTGGAAGGGGGCAAGAAAGTTTGGAGCATGGTCCCGCACTACATCCCTTGGTCATGGGAGGGACAAGAATGGGAGGATCTTAGATAGTGTAGAGGTGTCCCAGAGAGGCTTCGATATAATTTTGAGTACGCGTCTTCTCTTGCATAGAAGTGATCACTTCCTGCATCCTTCTACGTTTTTGGACTTCGTAGAGGAATTACAGGGTGGTGACTAGAGTGTATATGTTTATGTAGTGTTCATTTGGGTCGGTTTTTTTCTTCTTTTTTGTGGTAAAAATAAATTACCTCCACTCCCGTAATTCTCTTTCTTTCATGCATATAGATATTTTTCCATCCGACTCTCTTTCGTACTTATACATTTACTCTATTTCTTTTAACTTCTACACATATCCATATCTTTTTCACTTTGCCTCCCTCTTGTTTCGTCTCCCTCATTTTCCTTATATTCATACATTTCTTCTATTCATATTTAAATCACTTCTATGTCTCAAAGTGATTTTTCGAAGAGGAGTCACAAAAATACTGCTCGGTGATGAAGATCTCATTCTGTATTCAACGCATTAGGCTCCGACAAAGATTGCCATAGTTTAAGAAGGTTTTGGATTTTATTCTAGTATTTTTTCGAGAAAAGGGAGGAGAGACATGACTTGGGATGAGTGATTTTCGAGATTGATAAGAAAAGGTTTAGCATTATGCTTTTTTTAAGCCACACTATTGCTTGAAGAATCTAATGAGTTAGTTCTTAAATAGCAGAGTATTTCTTTATTGAGTCATAATATTGTGCAAGCATGAGTGAGAATTGGTTCTCTTTTAAGTTTTTACTTTTTGATTACTAACAGAGAAAAGATTGAATGATGAAGTACTTTGTTTTTGTGTATGGTGACTGAAATTGAATTGGGTATCGATGAGGATGGTTTGACAATTAAAAGTGTGGACCCTTTTTAAGAAAATGTAGTTTGAGCATTTGTAGTGTTTAAGGGTTTTTGGCGAGTATGGAATGTGTATTTCTTCATTGCTTATCCTTTTTACGATTGATCGTTTTTTGTAATTTTTCATTTTTTTTGGGGTGAGAAAGCCCATAAATTAAATTAGTCCATTTTTTTCATAAATATCTTTTCACTCCATGGTGCTTTCGACCAAGACATATTGATATCATGGTTCTTAGATTATTAAATTAATTTTATGGTAGTGCCTTTAGCCATGATATAGTGACATCTAGATTCGTAAATTAACATGTTCATTGTGTCCCGATTTATATAAATATATATAAAGCCACAGATTCTTATGTTACCAATTTACTTAAATTTTGATCTGTAATTAGTCAAAAAATTGAATTTGGTTTCACTAAATCTCATCATTCATTATTGATTGTAGAAAAATTATGGCGATGGAAACTAAACATTAATAATGAATAAAAGTTAGTAGCGTACACTCACAAAACTTGAGGTAGAACTTGGTACGTACAACGTTTTCCTTGATAATATTGATGTTGGCCTTACTGAGATTGCTAAACTATATTTTTAGAAAAATGCTTTAGGGTACAAAGTAATTACACAAAAAATTTACACAAACTGATATAGCAGTGCAATAAAGTGTTGTACACTTTCTTGGGTTGAGTGATGAACAATACTTATGAAATGCCACATTTATTTGTATAACATCTTTGTGTAATTTCTTTATCCAGTAGCGTTAGTAACATTTTTATTGACATTGGATTGTATGTGGTTGTGTCAAAATTAATGTAGAACATACATTAAAATTGTTAAGTTGGAAGAAAGCAATTTATGTATTTTTCGGAATTCTAATTGTAATATGGTTGTGTTAATTATTTGGCAATAGAATTTTTATCGTAATTAAATTCAATGTATTACCACCATCATTTTTTAAAAGTCGTAAATATACTTCTCATATATTTTAATTTTTTGAACGCACTGCGTTGTGAAACAAGAACATTAAAGTGTCCACGCATTGCACGTGATTTATAGTATTTAGAATTTCTTTAGGGTACATTTTAAGATAAATAAATATGCAATCTTTATGAAAGTTGGATGATATGCCCCAAGTGTCACCTCGACTCAGAAACTAAAACCTCGGCCAAGACATTGTCGAGGTTGGAAATGCCTTGGATCAGTGACAACAGGCCTCATCCATAGCAAGGTTGGCCCTGGCCGACACCACTACAAACCTCATCAAGGGGAGACTTCATGTATCACGGGGTCAGCAATTCGTCAGTTCACCCGGGAATGGCAACCTCGGCCAGGGGTAGGCCGAGGTTACAAGGAGACATAACTCTACCAAGGTCAACCCCATCAGTGAATCGGCCAATGTTCCAAGCACATTCCAACTTAACCTTGGCCCAGGCCGACCTTAATACCTTACCTCGGCTTCACTAAAGCCGACACCATAATGGCTCATCTCGGATAGGATGGGAAGCTAGACCTTACCAACCTCGCACTCTTCAGGTCGAGGTCATGACCAAGCACGGAGGCCGAGCACTTATTGACATATGTGGACAAGGACACGTGGACACAAATCAGTTATAACAAATCATTCCCCCCACGTGGGGGGAATATTTCATCATCATTCTCTACATGTGACAGGGACATATGTCTTCATCAGATTAGCTAGATCAACAGGCACATGCCCATTGCATGCATAGGGGGTACATCACACCCCCTAGGTACTATATATAGATGTCATCCTCTACTTTGCAAAGGATTCGGAATTAGCAACCCTAGCTGAAACTTTATTCAAATACACAGTAGAGAGAGAAAGTTTGAGAGATTGTATCCATAGCCATTATAGCCCTTATACAGTGATACACATCATATAGTTGCACAGTGGACGTAGGCCAGATTGGCTGAACCACTTATATTCCAGTGTGAATCCTCTTCTCCTCACCTCCTCCTACTATGTGTGTATATGCATTTATACGGCCATTGTTAACATTGAATTGAGCTCACAAAAACCTTGAAGGGTGGTACTATTCTTAGCATCATCATTTTGGCGCCGTCTGTGGGAACTTAAGAGTTATCACTTCCTCCTCTTTAGCTTAACCACATTGGAGACTCTGGTGGTGAACCAGGCACCACCCCTTGCGAGGAGCTATTTTACTATTGAAAGTGGTCCTTTAAGGTATTAAGCGCATATGCTACTCAAGCTCTTTAGTGTTAGCATATGGCATCAGAGGTACCACCGCCTCTTCCGCCTCCTGGTGCGGGAGGACCTAGTTCCATCCAGGCACCGCGTCAGTTCGAAATGGTGGAGGTAGCTGCAGCCTTGAGGTCTTTGGCTGCAACGTAACAAGCTATGCAGGAGCAATTTGCATAGCTCAGCCAAACTATGATAAGGCCACTGGAGTTTCACCCGAAATGATCACTCCGACGATCGTTCAGCCTCATCCTGATGCCAGGGGACCACCCCAAGCACCAATGAAGGACCAACCTGCCCCCAACGGCGGAGGGACATTGCTGAAGGAAACCCTTACCCGGAGGACAGGTATGACGATCTGGAGGCGGAGGAGGTCCCAAAAGAATGTTGGGAGTCGTATGAGGTTTCGAATAATATTGTACGTCCTCTTCAGCAGAGCCGAGGCTGTGGCGAACGAAGAGGTGAAGAGTTCCAACAGCAAGGATCAACTTTTGATCGACTGAGCAGAGGGTCAGCCTTTGAGAGGTTGGGCTCAGTAAATGATCTAAGACATAGGTTATCAAGGTCAAGGAGTGCATCCGGCAAGGGGGGATGAACAACGTCGGCCTCACCAAGGCCGACCTCATGCAGGAAGAGGTAGAGACCAGGAAGAGGTCAACAGTCGACGTTGCGCTGCGGCTGGGGAACCCTCAGTCCATCCCTTAGAGGTAGCTGGGGACAACCTCGGTCAGGCCGATCGTAGGAGACCATGGAATGACTCTATCCAACGTCTTGAGGAGAATATAGGAGACCACATTATGAGCCGAGACCCATTACAAAGAGGTTTCTCGGAGGGCTCCCCCTTTGTCGCAAGGATAGTGAGCTTCCCAACCCCTACTAAGTTCAAGCCACCCATGGTGTCTCCCAAGTATGACGATAGAACCAACTATGTGCATTAAATTGAGATGTATCAATCAGCGGTGGACATCTACTCGATACCTGATGATATGAAGTGTAGGGCCTTCTCTAGAACTTTGACAGGAGCAGCACACAGCTGGTTCACTTCTCTTCCGAAGAATTCGATTGAGAACTTTAAGGGCTTGGCCGAACGATTCATTCACAACTTCTGCTTTGGGGTAAGACCTCAAAAGAAGACCAATCATCTAATGTATGTAAAACAAGGTAAGGACGAGAGCCTAAGAGACTACATCGCCAGGTTCAACAAAGAGAAGCTTGAGGTTGAAGATTACGAAGAGAATATAGCCATGACCGCCCTCATAGGAGGTCTTCAGAAAGGGAAGTTATTATGGAAATTTGCGAAAGACCCTCCAAGGTCTATGGCAGAGCTACTAGCAACCGTGGGAAAAGTCATAAATGCCGAAGAGGCAATGGCCGCCAATTATGAGGATGACAACCGCGATAGTAGCGAGAAGTCCCAAAGAAATAAAGATGGAAAGAAGAGGTCAGCCGATGACAAGTTCGCTCACTATACTCCTCTAACCGTGAGCTGTGAGCATATCCTCAATGAGATCAAGAATGATAGGACCCTAAGATGGCCAGAGAAACTGAAGGCCCCTCCACACAAGAGGAACAAAAACTTATGGTGAGAGTTCCACCAGGACCATGGCCATACTACAGACAGATGCTTCGCCTTGAAGGATGAGATTGAAAAGATGCTAAAATTCAAAAAGTTGAGGATGTATGTTGATGGCAAGGCTCCTAAAGGTGGAAGAGATGACCCTAAAAAGAGGAGAAATGACAGATGCCGTGACGATGCCCCAGCTAGAAGAGACAATGATTCAGAAGGTGATGATGAAGACGATTCGGACCTTCCGCCAAAAGATGACAAAACCCCGGTGAAGAGGGTTGGCATGATATACTTTGGTGCTGACACCATATGCGGAGGACTTGCGGGGGGTGGCTCTGAAGTGGCTGACAGAAAAGCTCATGTGGCAGAGGCCAAGTCAATGGTCACACTTGAAGTTGTAAATCTAACGTCTTCCGATACAGTGCAAAAGAGAAAGAAGGTGGACATGGACACTCTTATAGTTGGGTTCTCCTAACTAGACTTCAAAGGTATCTTAGCCCCACATGATGACCCCTTGGTAATAACAACAAGAGTACATCGATGCGAGGTGCATAGGATCCTCATGGACGGGGGGAGTTTAGCAGACGTTATGTTTTGGCCTTGCTTCAAGAGCCTAGGTCTTAGCAGAGCAAGGTTGGTACCCTATCATCATCCTTTAATGGGCTTCAGCGGTGAAATGTTCCACCCATTGGGCATGTATGAGATGGACGTACATATGGGTGACGAGTGGCCTAAGAGGTTGACCCGAAAGATAAATTTTTTTCTGATGGACGAAAATGTCTTCTCAGCCTATAACCTCATCATAGGAAGAGTGGACCTTAAGGAGTTCAAAGTCGTGCCGTCAAAGGTCCACCAGATGCTAAAATTCCCGACCCCCTATGGGGTAGGGGAAGTGCAAGGTGACCAGACCACCGCACGAGAATATTACTTTAACTCGGCCGAAGAAAGATAGGCCCATAAGAGGGCAACCACCACTTACAACATTGATACACTTGACCCAAGGGATGAAATAAAATTGAAGAAGGGAGAGGCCGCAGAAGAGGTAGAATGCATCGTCCTCAATGAGGACGAACCAGAAAAATTCATTCAGGTCAGCAAAGCCTTAAAAATAGAAATCAAGGAAGAGCTGATAAACTTTTTGAGGAAGAGGCGGAGTGTCTTTGCTTGGAGTCATGTAAACATGCCTGGGATCAACCCTGAGGTTATGTGCCACAAGCTTAGCGTGACCAAAGATGCCAGGCCTATCAAATAAAGACGAAGAGTCTACTCCAGGGAGAAGTACGACGTCATCCAGAAAGAGGATAAAAAATTGAAAGAGGCTGAGTTTATTAGACAAGTCATATATCCGGAGTGGTTATCGAATGCATTCATCGTGCCCAAGGCCAATGGAAAATGGAGAATGTGCGTTGATTTCACTGACTTGAACAAGTCTTGCCCAAAAGATAGCTACCCCTTATCTAGGATAGATCAGATGGTAGATGCTACTACAGGGCACGAGCTCATGAACTTCATGGACGCATATTCAGGCTATAATCAGATCTTCATGGATGCGAAAGACTCGGAGAGGACAACCTTCATTATCGATAAAGGGACGTACTGCTACAAAGTGATGCCCTTCGGTCTGAAAAATGCGGGGGCGACATACCAACGTCTTGTGAATAAGATGTTCGAAGATCAAATAGCCAAGACTGTGGAGGTGTATGTAGACGATATGCTGACGAAGAGCTTGAAGGCCTGCACCCATGTGGCAGACCTTGAAAAGACCTTCGATACTATGGACTTGTACAGAATGAAACTCAACCCCGCAAAGTGTGTCTTCGGGGTAGGAGCTGGGAAGTTTCTTCGATTTATCATCAATCAAAGAGGAATCGAAGCAAACCCTGAGAAAATTAAGGCTTTGCTTGATATGAATACACCAAGGAGTATCAAGGACGTCCAAAGACTCACGGGGAGAGTGGCCGTACTCAACAGGTTTGTTTCTAGAGCAACGGACAAGTGTCTTCCATTCTTCAAAGTGCTTAGAAAGGCCTTCCAGTGGGAAAAAGAGTGCGAAGAGGCTTTTAACCAACTCAAGTCCTACCTTGGGTCTCCCTTATTGTTATCTCGGCCCATAGTATGAGAGAAATTGTATGTGTATCTAGCAGTCTCTGAAATGGATATCAGTGCAACCATAGTGCAGGAAGACGTTGGAATCCAAAGGCCCGTGTATTTCAACAGTAAAGCCCTTTAAGGGTCTGAAAAAAATTACCCTCGTATGGAGAAGTTAGCCTATACCTTGATACATGCCTCAAGGAAGATGAAGCCCTACTTCCAAGCCCATTCCATTATCGTCCTCACCAATTCCCCACTAAGACAGGTTCTATATAAACCTGAGAAGTCTGGAAGATTGATGACCTGGGCCATTGAGTTGGGGGAGTATGACCTTATCTACCAACCTAGGGCAGCCATCAAAGGGCAGGCCCTCGCAGACTTTGTTGTCGAGTTCACATGGGAAGAGGCCGACGCACAAAATGACCAAGTAGGTGCTGAAGGGTCAAACAGCAGTGCCTCCAAAGAACAGGTAGAGGTTACACCAAACGTCTTCCGAGAACAGGAAGAGGTTGCACCAAACGTCTTCCAAGAACAGGAAGAGGTTGCACCAAACTTCTTTCGAAGTCAGGAGGAAGTCGTATCCAAGAAGACCAGGAGCAGAGTAGCGGAGAACGAGGAGGATCAGTACCTTTTCAGGTAAGGAATCATGTCAGAAGGGGCCTTCTCATCGGATACAGACATTTGGAATCTCTTCGTTGATGGTTCTTCCTGCAACAGTGGAAGTCGTGCAGGGTTAATACTTTCAGCTCCAGATGGTGCCAATATTGAATACGCTTTGAGGTTCAACTTCAAGGCATCTAACAACGAGTCAGAATATGAATCCATGATAGCAGGTCTCTCATTGGCAAAGACTCTAGGTGTAAGATGACTCCTACTTCATAACGACTCAAGGTTAGTTGTCAATCAAGTATTGGGAGTCTACGAAGTCAAAGATGAAAGAATGGCTAAGTATCTGAAGAGGGTGAGAATGATGTTAGAATATTTCTAAGAGACAAAACTGAAGAGAGTACCTCGACAAAATAATAGCTATGCAGATGCATTGGCAAGGTTGGTCTCGGCGACGAAGACAAACGTCAGAAGGACAGTCCCGATCGAGGTCTTAACAAAAGCGACCATTGAGGAAGAAGAGTTATGCAATCCTTATCTCAATTTGAACCTAGGAGACTCATGGATGGACCCCCTCATAAGATATATCAAAGAGGGAGAGGTACCCGAATCAAAGCTAGAGAGGAGGAAGTTAAGCTATAGGGTTGCCAAATTCTCCATAGTAGGAGACGTCCTATATAAGAAGGGATTTTTGTTGCCTCTCCTCAGATGTGTGCATCCCACCGAAGTTCCCCGCATCTTACAGGAAGTTCATGAGGGTTCTTGCTCCAGTCACATAGGGGGAAGACGCTTGGCCAAGAGGATAATTACACATGGATATTGGTGGCCAACCTTGGCCAAAGATGCTGCAGCTTACGTGAAGAGGTTCTATAAATGTCAGAGATTCTCCACTATTCCTCACTGACCTCATCAACCTATGACGTCAATCACTTCCCCATGTCCATTTGCAGTATAGGGAATTGACTTAGTAGGACCCCTACCAAAAAGCTGCTAATAATTATCAATTTTTGATAGTTGCCATTGAATACTTCTCAAAGTAGGTGGAGACAGAGCCGATGATAACGATAACAGAACAAAAGGCCTTCCAATTAATTTGCAGGAACATTATATGCAGACATGTCCTCCCAAACACTCTCATCTCGGATAATGGAACCCAGTTCAAAAACTCCTCTTTAGAAAAGTATTACGAAAGAGTGGGGATAAAGCAGTTCTTCTCATCTCCTGGCCGACCTTAGGCAAACGGTCAGACGGAAGTCACAAACAAGACAATCCTTGATGGAATCAAGAAGAGGTTAGAAGAAGCGAAGGGGAGATGGACTGAAGAGGTTTACGCTGTGTTATAGGCCTACGGAACCACGGTAAGGACACCAACAGGAGAAACCCCATTCATGGTAACGCATGGCTCAGAGGCCGTCATACCAACAGAAGTGGGACTCCCTACTCATAGGGTTCATACCTATGAACCTGATAAAAATGGGGAAGAGATGATACTAGACCTAGATCTGATTGAAGAGAGAAGGGAAGACGCAGAAATCAGACAAGCAGCTTACCAACAGAGAGCAGTAAAATTCTACAATTAGAGGGTGAAGTCAAGACCCATCATCGTGCGAGACTTAGTACTGAAGAAGACCTTACAAAAAATAAACAAGCTCCACCCAAACTGGCATGGTCCCTATAAAGTGACAGAAGAAGTTGTACCTGATACCAACAGGCTAGAAAACCTAGAAGGGGAACCTTTCGCTAACCCCTGGAATACAGATCACCTAAATAAGTATTACATATGATGTTGCAAAAAGTTATGTAAATGTACCATCTTATGAAGAGGCTATTAATAAAAGATCAGTTTCCATGTCGATTCTTGCTCCATTTTGCTCTGATGGTAGAAAGTATGAAGGTAACATCTAAGTGATGACCTCTCAGACCTTATAACATCATCATGTGGTGAAGAGCTCTGAGGTCAGACCTCACACTTGGATGACCTTAGACCCTTATAACATCATTAAGTGGTGACAAGGTCTGAGGTCAGACACCATACTTTGATGACCTCAGACCCTCATAACATCATTAAGTTGGTGAAATTAATTATGAGGATAACATCTTAGTTGATGACCTCAGACCCTTATAACATCATTAAGTGGTGATAAGGTCTGAGGCCAAACACCATACTTTGATGACCTCAGACCCTCATAACATCATTAAGTTGGTGAAATTAATTATGAGGATAACATCTTAGTTGATGACCTCAGACCCTTATAACATCATTAAGTGGTGACAAGGTCTGAGGTCAGACACCATACTTGGATGACCTCAGACCCTTAACATCATTAATTTGGTGAAATTAATTATGAGGATGACCTCTTAGTTAATGGCCTCAGACCTTATAACATCACTGTGGCGACAAGGTCTGAGGTAAGACTTGATTTAGTTTAAATATACATCATTGCAACAAGACTTCAGAGCTAAAACATCGCATGACAGAGGAATTTAACAACTAAATCAACAAACGAAGAAATAAAAACCCTCCTCAGAGGCTGTCATCCAATGGTAAAAATTCAAAAACACAAGTTGACAATACTCTTCAGAAGTTACATCCAATCAGGGGTTACAAAAAAAATACAGAAAGCTTCACAAAATAGCCTAAGGGTACGAGGGGAGAGTGCTGGTGTCCTCGTCCTGATTCACTTGGACGACGTTGGTCGCTTCGTCCCCATCTTCCCTGAGGTCAGTTCCTCCTATCTCTGTACTGTCCAGTGACGTAGTCTCTGCAGGGGCAGCGACCTCCTCTTATACCTCCTGAAGGGCTTGGGCAAGCTGAGGGTTTGCAAAACCTAGACCTACGAAGTCGGAGGCCTTAAAACTCCCTGCCTTATTTCTCCTTAGCAACTGCCCATTTGATAGTAGCCTTGATACCTCTTGCCAGGTACTCAAAGTCGAAGCTTATGAACTCGTCTGAGACTTTATAATCAGCTAATATCCCCTCAGAAGCATCCTCAAAGGCTGCCTTCACTACAGAGTGGACCTTTTGCTGAAGAATATCATCCTTGGCATTCAGAGCAACATCATGGTCCTTTTTTAGCTTCGAGATCTCTTTTTCTAGCCCTTTAATCTTCTTCTGAGACTCATGAAACTCAGACTTTAGGCGTTATACCTCGGCATTCAGAGTGATTTCCATCTTCTCGGCCTCTTGACCCTTCTGGATGAGGGGTAACTTCCTCAGAGTCCAGTTGGCGAGGTGATGTGTAGCAGCCAGGCCCTGCAAATCATGTGGTCGTGTATATGAGTTGAAATTCAAATCAGAGGTTACACTTTGAAGCTATACAAAAACCTGAAGTCATACCTGAATAGACCTGTGGAGGCCGAACTAAACCAGCAGAGGTGTGTCCATTGACCGACAAAAATGTTTGCCAGCCTCGGTCATGGCAGAGCCGATGGCATCCAGTGCCTGGAGACTGTGGCCTATTATGCTGTCATTTATTTTTAGTTGCTGTATACAAGCAACCAATGCATCTACCGATGATATAGGGATGGCAGAATTCCCACCTTTCTTCTTATTCCTCTGATCCTCAGGGGCAGGGTCAGTATCATTTCTCTTCCTTGTGGATGAGCCTTCGATGTTGAGGGAGGGGAGCGGGAGAGTTCAGACCTACCTTCTTAGCAAGCTTTGTCAAACTCAGGTCTCCCATTTCCTAAAGCTCATCAGATATTCCCTTCGGACGCTCTGTAAAATAGGAGGGTCTGAGTTAGAGTGTCAGACATGCATAAACTCGGAGGTATAACATGGAATAAAAAACACTTACCAAGCTCTGTAAGAGGACTCCCCCCTAAACCAGTCTCAGAGAGGTAGTATGGGGTCATCAGATGTTCAAATTTAACGAGCAGACCATGCATCCCCTGATCCTGAAGATCTTTGACCTTCTGAAGATTTTACAGGCTTAGACCAGGGTCGGCCTTAGCAGATATTGTTACCTTACCCCATCTTATAGGCATTCGCGGCTCTAGTGGGAAAGAGGGATCACATGGGCCGAATTCCCACGGCCCTGAGGTAAAGAAATAATGAGGCTTCTAGTTATGATTAGAAGTCTGAGTTATTTGGAGCATCTTATTCTCAGGTTTCCGAGCTACAAAATGGTAATAGCTCGAATGGTTTTTAGCAGACGAAGGGACATAGCAACCTAGTCTGAGTGGTGAACAACTCTCCATAAGATGATGGCCCCAATTATTACCCTCCAAGCATTGGGTGACAATTGGGAAGGGGCAAGATTGATGTAGGATAGTATAGACCTAATGATGGGATGGATGGGCAAACAAAATCCCAACTTGAACTTTTGCTCGTACAAGAAGATCTCACCATCTCGACCGTGGTAAGCCCTCTCTTCCCTCATAGGTATCTTGAGCTTTATGGGGGGATGATGGAGTATAGGTATCTGAAGCAAAGAAGGTCGACCTCACTAACTGTGCTCTCAATATCGGCCGCCCCAGAGACATCGACATCGCTCTCAGCATTGTCATCATCATCATTATCTAGCTCAACGTCGGTCGGAGAAGACGTTGGAGGGTTACTTGGGAACCTCTGAGCGAACTCAGCCCGTGTGACGGTCGACAGGGGAATGGCATCAAGTATTGGTTGAATAGCCACGCTTGGTTCAATAATCTCAACCTCTGAGGAAGAGGACGATGTGCTTGAATTTTTATGAGACGAGGCCCGACTGGAAACCTCTGCTTGATCAGGGACCTGATCTTATTGATTTGAGAAGTCCATGTCCTCTTGGAAAGAGTCCACAGACATAGGGTCTGAGGTGGAAGACTCAAACTCAGACATCGGTATGGGTTCAGCAGGGACCTCTGCTTGGCTAGTTGGTTCTAATGGTTCAGGGTATACTACCTTTAGGGGTGGTGGAAAGATAGGTCTGAGGGGGAATTCCTCTGACCTACGAGCTTCCTCCCGCGCTCTTTCTATTTGCCTAATTTTCTCTAAAGTCTTCTCTCTGAGAGAAGGGAACTCCTCTAGGAGTTGGTAAATGGGTCTGAGCATAAGAGGCAGATATTACACTTGCAACTCTCCTAAACAACAAACAAGACTGGCTAATGGAATAATGCAATTTAAAGATCAAACTGTCAAAACCTAGAGCAAGGGCAATTCTCCAGAAAAATGGAACCCTCGCCAGAAATCTCTAAAAACTCACCAAAAAATGCAAAAGCAAGAAAACTCACAGGGAAAATGAAGGAAAAAGAATGGAAAGGATACCTGAAAATGAAATGGTAAGTGAGAAGGAAGAAAATGTGAGGAATCACCACCAAAAGCTTCAAGCCAATGCCTTTCTAGAGAGAGAAAGCTGTAAACGCGACTCAAACCAGGAAAAGAGAGAAATGAGAAGGAATGAGGGAAAATAGGGTTTAAACCCTTAATATGATTGCATGCTTCCCAAGGCCCATCATTGCCTTGGGAGCCCAAAGGACGGCTGACATCACATTCTTTCCAGGCACGCCACACACTTCAGCAATGGATAAGTGTCAAATGGACACTGGCACAAGAGAGACCTTGGAGATGTAGAGACCCCATAGTCACCTACTCACACATTTAACTAAGGGATGGGGGGTGATTGATATGCCCCAAGTGTCACCTCAGCTCAGAAACTACAACCTCGGCCAAGACATTACCGAGGTTGGAAATGCCTTGGATCAGTGACAACAGGCCTCGGCCATAGAAAGGTCGGCCCTGGCCGACACCACTACAAACCTCATCAAGGGGAGACTGCATGTATCATGGGGGTCAGCAGTTCGTTAGTTCACCTGGGAATGACAACCTAGGCCAGGGGTAGGCCGAGGTTACAAGGAGACATACCTCTACCAAGGTCAACCCCATCAGTGAATCGACCAATGTTCCAAGCACATTCCAACTTAACCTCGGCCTAGGCTGACCTTTATACCTTACCTCGGCTTCACTTAAGCCGAGATCATAATGGCTCATCTCGGATAGGATGGGCAGCTAGACCTTACCAACCTCGGACTCTTCCAGGCCGAGGTCATGACCAAGCACGGAGGTCGAGCACTTATTGACATGTCACTACACCAAAATTGGCGATTGGTCACGGCCAAAATACCTGACCAAAACTGTGGGTCGCGGACTTGGGCCGTGACCATTTCGGGTGTGATCATTTGAGTGGGTCGCGGAACAAGTCCGTGACCAAACAATGGTCATGACCGAGAGGAGGTCACGGCAGATGGTCGCGGACTTGGGCCGTGACCCATGCCGTGACGGGTCGCGGCCGTCATCCGTGACCCACAACCGTGACAAATTGGTCGCGGCCAAAGTCCGCGACCCACGACCGTGACAAAAAATTAAAAAAAAATTGGTCGCGGTCCTCATCCGTGACCCACAACCGTGACCAAAAAAATAAAAAAAATGGTCGCGGTCCAAGTCCGTGACCCACGATCGTGACGAAAAAAAAGGAAAAAAATGGTCGCGGACTTTGGCCGTGACCCATAACCGTGACCAAAAATATAAAAAAAAATGGTCGCGGCCCAAGTCCGCGACCATTTTTCTGTGTGACGAAAAAAATAAAAATGGTCATGGACAAAGTCCATGACCATATTTAACTATAATTTTAAAAAAATGTATTTTTTTGGTCCAATCCTAAAATTGGGGGTCCTGTGAGTGCACCTAAATTTGGGGGTCCAATCACAAACTGCGAATCAAGAACGTTGTTAATAAACAAATATATATATACAAACTTATAAATATTAAGCGTCTTAATAATTCAGAGACAAAAAAAAAAGAAATTGGGCACAATTTCCTCTATTTTCTTGACATTCCAAAACCTGTAAATGTAAAACCTACTTATTATAAAGCCCGCATGACCATAAAATTCAACAATTAAATTATAAAAGCCGGCACGGCCATAAAACTAAACAATAAAAGCCCGCACGACTGTAACACAAAAAATAAAATTCTAAATGTCCACAACATATAAACAATTTTCATGCTGTAGACCATTGCATCCTTCGTTTGTTCCGCGTGCAAAATCCTATAAATGATAAGATACATAAAAAAAATATTAGTAACCAAATAATTTTACAAAAAATTTAATCAAGCTGAAAAATTGCATATATGAGTTAAAATTATCAGTAACCAAGTACAAATATGCAAATTACCGTCGTTTTGAGACCCACGGCTGCGGGGTCAGTTCCTACGAGTTACATTAGTCCCATGGGAGGTGTTGGCGCCACCCATGGGGCCGTTCGGGGGATGTTTCGAGTTTTCACCCTCCAACGTCATATTTTTAAGCCTAAGTCTAGAAATATGCAAATTACCGTCGTACTCTCAAACTGGGAAACCCGCAGCTGCGGGGTCAGTTCCTACGAGTTACATTGGTCCCCTGGGAGGTGTTGTCGCCACCCACATGGCCGTTCGGGGGCTGTTTTGAGTTTTCACCCTCTAAGACCATGTTTTTAAGCCTAAGTCAAGAAATATGCAAATTATCGTCGTATTCTCAAACCGGGAGACCCGCGGCTGCGGGGTTAGTTCCTACGAGTTACATTGGTCCCGTGGGAGGTGTTGGTGCCACCCACGGGGCCGTTCGGGGGCTGTTTCGAGTTTTCACCCTCTAACATCATGTTCTTAAGCCTAAGTCTAGAAATATTCAAATTATCGTCGTACTCTCAAACCGGGAGACCCGCGACTGCGGGGTCAGTTCCTATGAGTTACATTGGTCTCGTGGGAGGTGTTGGTGCCACCCACGGGGACGTTCGGGGCTGTTTCTAGTTTTCACCTTTTAACGCCATGTTTTTAATCCTAAGTCAAGAAATATGCAAATTATCATCATATTCTCAAACCGGGACTCCCGCGGCTATGGGGTCAGTTTCTACCAGTTACATTGGCCTCGTGGAAGGTGTTGGTGCCACCCACGGGGCCGTTCGGGGGCTGTTTCGAGTTTTCACCCTCCAACATCATGTTTTTAAGCCTAAGTCTAGAAATATGCAAATTACCGTCGTACTCTCAAACCGGGAGACCCACGGCTGTGGGGTCAGTTCCTACGAGTTACATTGGTCCCATGGGAGGTGTTGGTGCCACCCACGGGGCCGTTCGGGGACTATTTCGAGTTTTCACCCTCTAACGTCATGTTTTTACGCCTAAGTCTAAAAATATGCAAATTACCGTCGTACTCTCAAACTCGGAGACCCGTGGCTGTTGGTTCAGTTCCTACGAGTTACATTGGTCCCGTGGGAAGTGTTGGTGCCACCCACGGGGCCGTTCGGGAGCTGTTTTGAGTTTTCACCCTCTAACGCCATGTTTTTAAGCCTAAGTCAAGAAATATGCAAATTAGCGTCGTATTCTCAAACCGGGAGACCCGCGGCATCGGGGTAAGTTTCTACGAGTTATATTGGTCCCGTGGGAGGTGTTGGTGCCACCCACAGGACCGTTCAGGGGATGTTTCGAGTTTTCACCCTCTAAGTCCATGTTTTTAAGCCTAAGTCTAGAAATATGCAAATTACCGTCGTACTCTCAAACCGGGAGACCCGCGGCTGCGCGGTCAGTTCCTAAGAGTTACATTGGTCCCGTGGGAGGTGTTGATGCCACCACAGGGCCGTTCGGGGGCTGTTTCGAGTTTTCCCCCACTAACGGCATGTTTTTAAGCCTAAGTCTAGAAATATGCAAATTATCGTCGTATTCTCAAACCGGCGGTCCCGTGATCGCGCGGTCAGTTTCTACAAGTTACATTGGTCCCGTGCGAGGTGTTGGTGCCACTCACAGGGCCGTTAGGGGGCTGTTTCGCATTTTCACCCACTAGCAGCATGTTTTTAAGCCTAATTCTAGAAATATGCAAATTATCGTCGTATTCTCAAATCGGGAGTCCCGTGATCGCGCAGTCAGTTCCTATGAGTTACATTGGTCCCGTGCGAGGTGTTGGTGCCACTCACGGGGCCGTTCGGGGGCTGTTTTGGGTTTTCCCCCACTAACGACATGTTTTTAAGCCTAAGTCTAAAAATATGCAAATTATCGTCGTATTCTGTGTACCTTGATGCTCGTTGCTTCTAGTATTTTCATTACTTTTGTTGTAATGTTAGGCCCTTGAAATGGATATTGTAATGTTGCTTCTAGTACTTTAATTCTAACTATGTTGCTTTCGTTGTAATGTAAGGTTGTGTAATTTTCGGATATATGTTTATGTAATCGCCAATTCTGGATATTATAAGTTTATGTTGATGTCATTATGATATGTATGTATACTAAAAATGTATCATCTAGTGCTACTAAAATCTGTATACTAAAAATGTATACTAAAATATGTATACTAAAAATGTATACTAAAAATGCCAATTCTGGATATTATAAGTTTTCGGATACACTGAAATATGTATACTAAAAATGTATACATATTGCACTACTGATTCACTGATCTGGTGCTACAGATACCTGGTGCTACATAATGGTAGTGAAATGAAATGTTAGACAAATTAGTTAGTCAATTAAACATGCTGCACAGATTATACATGCTGCACAGATTAATTATCTGATGCTAATCTGTTATCTGATGCTACTCAATACTAAAAATGTATAGATTAGCACCAGATCAGTTATCTGATGCAATAAATTAGCACCAGATCTGTACTCATTAACTGATCAGTTATCTGATGCAATAGTTATCTGAAGCAATAGTTTTATGAGTGATCCGTTACATTAGTGATCAGTTACATCGATTATACATATTGATCAGTTACATCAGTCATCAATTACATTTACATATTGATCGGTTATATCAATTATACTACTCAATTATAATACTCATGTATTCTCAATTATACTCAGTTATATTGATCAGTTATACTACTCAATTATACATGATCAATTATACATGACATGAGATCAGTTATACATGATCAATTATACTACTCATTTATTAGTGATCAGTTATTCCACTGACATAAGTTATACTAACTCATTTATCACTGACCAGTTATTCTACTCAGTTATACCAACTCATTTATCAGTTAGGGTGCTGCACAGATTACAGACATAACTAAGAAGAGTATGTAAATGGTTCATTTGATCTGATCTGTGCTATCATTTTCTGTGTTAGTATGTAAATGGTTGTGAAGATACCTTTCATTTACTCATTTAAATGGTTGTGAAGATACCCTTCTTTTATTGTGTTCATGTAAATGGTTCATTTACTCATTTATCAGTTATACACTACTCGTTTATCATTTTTTGTGCTTGCATTTTACACTACTCATTTTCTGTTTTTTGTGCTAGCATTATCATTTTTTGTGCTACTCTATTTTATGTGCTTTCTCTGCATTGTGCTAGCATTTACTCTCTTTTTATACATACTTTTAGCAGGAATGCAGAACCAAAACTTTCCACCGCTCCGCCCACCAAAACCACATAGGACCAATGTCGTTTTAGTTGACCTGCGATCTCATAAGGTCGATGGAAATCAAAAGAAATCACATCTGCGATGGAGCGAGCTAATGGATGGGTTCCTAATCCATTCTCTTTATGCCCAGGTGCTCGGGGGGCATCAGAGGGTTGACAATGGTTTCTATGTCGCCCAGATAAAAGTCGTAATAGATACTATTGAAGTCGTAATAGATACGTATTTTTGATTTAAACTTAATGGGCTAGCTCATTACGTCCTTATATGCAGTCGTAATGTAAATTATGGTATTAATGGTATTTGACAACACAGTCTTCCCCACACACTGTATTACCCATATCTAAGTCTAGATATTTTCACATAATCATCGTATTCTCAAACCGGGGGTCCCGTGATCGCGCGGTCAGTTCCTACGAGTTACATTGGTTCCGAGCGAGGTGTTGGTGCCACTCACGAGGCCATTCGGGAGCTGTTTCGGGTTTTCCCCCACTAACGCCATGTTTTTAAGCCTAATTCAAAAAATATGCAAATTATCGTGAAGCACCTTATACCTTTGACTTGCTTAAGTCTATACTGTATAAGTGTTCAACTAGTTTGGAAATAGTGACAAAATTTGTTGTCCATCCTAGAATCCAAAAAGCCTCAGAACCTATCTCTCTAATCCTCTTCAATGATCTATGAAGGAATAAAATGAATCACAGTACACACAATTAGAAGTGCATACATGTGTTCATATTGCTTAAAATTGAGTGTGTGTTTAATTCCCCTTGAATTGGAGCTTTAATAATTTTTTGGGAATTTTTAAATATTTTTAAATATTTTTTAAACTTTTTTAAACTTTTTTTAAATAAATGTTTTCATAAATAAAATGGGATTTTAAAGTTTGTGGGGTTAATATCTTATTTTGGAAACTTCAGTTTTCACTCGAATTGTTTGGTTGGGTAGGATCTCAAAGCGCTAGAGACTTCAGGGTACCTTCTGTAATTATTTTAGACGCGCGTGTGAGAGCTACTCACAAGCCTACACTTGTCATCCTCCTGATGCTTCGAGTTGTGTTTCTTTTGTGAGAAGGTTGGATGGTTGATTGCTGATCGTTGGATCATTCCTAATCGAGGGTCTGCATGTGTTCTTGGTTAATCCCGGTGGTATCCATATGAGCCAATCACAATCATTTTAAACCACCGCTGTTTTATAACCTTTGGATCAAGTCAAAGTTTGCAAGACTTGATCTCAGCCCTTGATTTCCCTCGAACATCCAGAACCTTCCCTCAGCCCTATAAATACCCTCCACTTCTCAACCTTTGAAGACTTTTTGGGCATTCGTCTTTCTGAGAGAAAAAAAATAAGAGAGAAGAGAGAAGTGAGAGAGAAGAGAGAAAAAAAAATAAGAGAAGAGAGAGAAAGGGAAACTGTTAGCCAAACCCTAACCCTAACCCTAAATACTTCGCCTCTGAAACAAACCTTCACATATTCAACCCTAAACACAACCTTGAGTGTTTGAGAGAGAGTGGTTTGTTCATATCGTTGCTGTAACCTCTTGATCTTTTGATCTTGTTCACAACTTAAACTATAGAGTGAAGATCTTGTTTCTTTTTCCATAGAAACGTTAGATCTATACTCTGCATGTTACATTTTCACTAGATCTGCATATTTTTACTGGATTTAAGAAAATCGTTATTCATTTGGTTTTCATAATGTTTTCTGGTTTCTATTCTTACGAAACTTAACCCTGACCTAGTTGGATTCACACTTGGATATTTTCAATCTCACAAATGTTTTCAAAAAGAGATTGATTAAGATCTTGACCGATTTTATAAGCGAGATATCCGTGGAATCTGGGATAGAATAAAGGTCAAAAAGGGTTGAAGTTCTGTGAGAAAGAAATAAATTAAAATCACTGCATATAGACTTTATATGTAATTTTTATAGGACTGTCTGTAAATCTAAGTGTGTGTGAGTTCATGCATGTGAATAGGAATCACTTCACAAACACTTAACACAATACTACACTGGAAGTGTTGCGTTTAAGATCAGAGATCATTGAGTCGATGTAAGGAAGCTAAAGCAAAGGAAGTTAGCAAACTGGAAGAACATCATCAACAAATCAGATCTATGAGAAGTTAGAAGGACACCAAATGGGGTATATTCCTAAACTTAGAATAGGTTGATCTGTGTGCTTTCATGTTGTATTGTTTGTATCTATTATTTGTTATTAGTGGATTTTTGTTTTTGTGACTTAGAAGTCACCGTGGATGTTTCCTCTATTGGGAGAGGTTTTACCACGTTAAAAACTGTGTGTTGATTATCTTCATCTACTCATCTCATTCTATAAGTGTGCTGAATTTTTGAAACTGCCTTAGTTTTAAAAACTGATTACACAATCTTAATTACTCTCGTACATAAGTTTCTTTGTAAACACATCTTGTTTATAATTTTTATTTTTCAAAAGAAAAGGGTTTCTCCAACAAACTTTTCGGAGTTGCTTATACAGTTTAATCTTGTATTAAACGGCATTAGCAACGTTTTTAAATTGGTATCAGAGACCTGTTAACTTTTATTTTAAAAGATCTTGTGTTTCTGAAATCGTTTTGTGAAAAACCTAACTATTGACGAGAAGAATGAAAGGTTTGGTAATCTGTCCAGACCTCCACTCTTTGATGGAAACAACTTTGCTTACGGGAAAGTAAGAATGGTTGCCTTCATCCAAGGGACTTTAGGAGATGATGTCTGGGACATTATTGAAAATGGATACACTTATCCTACTAAACCAGCCACTGAAGGAAGTGATGAGAGGGTAAAGAAAATCTTAAGTGAATTTACCCAAGAAGAAAAAACTATTTCTCGAAATAACAATAAAGGCAAGAATGCCATTTTTATGTCTATTAATGAGTATGAGTTCAAGAGAATCTCATCTTGTGCCACTTCTAAGGAAGCTTGGGACACATTAATCACTACCCATAAAGGAGACTCAAGAGTTAAAGCTGCTAAAACTGAAATGCTTATTCAGCAGTACAACTCTTTGATCATGTCTGATTCTGAGTCTTTTGATGATTTTTACATGAACTTGACTGATATAGTCACTAAGTTTCATGCTAATGGTATTACTTATGATAGAAATGAAATTGTTTCTAAAATCCTAAGGTCATTACCACAAAAGTTTGACAGTAAGAGGTATGCTATTGAGGAAATGAATGATCAAAACCTTACCCCTGAGTTACTCAGTAGCAAACTTAGGACTGTGGAAATGGAATTAGACTTTAAGAAACAATTAAATCATTCACAAAGAAAACAACCCAACTCTAACTTGAGTTTTTCCTCTAAGATACCCAAACTTGAGTCTAATTTGACCAACTCTGACTCTGGTGAGGAGTGCAATATAGACAAACTAGATAATCAGATTGCCTTGATGTCTAAACAATTTAAGAAAATTGTCAAATTTCGAAACAAACAAGCATCTAAACAAGGCAAGCCTAATTATCCTACTCTGTCTAATTCCAAACCTCATGAGAGAGGACTTGACAAACATCCTAAGGATAACAACTCCAGACCCACTAGAGACCTTAAAAAGATTGAATGTTTTAGATGTGGGAAACTAGGTCACATTGCTCACGATTGCAGAGTTAATCTGAATAAAGCCAACACACACAATAGAGCCAATGCCTGTAAAACTTGGGATGATTCAAGCGAATCTGATGAAGATGAACTTGAGTCATCAAATGTACTTGACCCTTACATGTCCTTTTATGCTAAGATCATTTACAATGATGATATGCCTGTGTGTGATAATGATGCTCCTACTCTTGCTAGTATGAATACTGTTTTGACTGGCCTAGATGCCTTATTATTTGAAAATGTTGCTAGTTCTACTACCGTGTGTGTGAGTCAAAGTGATCTCGATAATAACGATGCAAATGGGTGCGTGAGTACTAAAACTAAATCGTTAGGGGTCACTACACACACTTCACTTAGCGACTCAGACACAGATGACCTCCCTGATATCCATACTTTGTATGCTAAGACTCTTAAAAAAGGCATTAGACTGAAGAAGACTATTAGAGACTTGACTAAGAAATTAGATGATCTAAGTCTTATTGTGAAGTTGAATGCTGAAGAGTACACTAACCAGTGTCTGACTCATCAATCTGAAATTGAAACTTTTGATCAAAAATTAAAAGAGTTGACTAAAACTAATGAAACCCTGGAAATGAAATACAAGGGAACATTATTAGAACTGGAGGAAGCAAAAACAAAGATAACTACTGTTTTCAAAAAAATTTCTAAGTTTGAAAACAATTCAAATTGTTTTACTGACTTTGTTGTTGACTCCAAGACCAATTCTGATGATAGAACCGTTATTGGATTTTGCCCTAAGAACAAACCACAAACTACAAAACTTGAACCTATTAAGTTTGTGTCTGGGGGCAAAAGACCAATTGAAACATGTCCAGACTTTCATTTTATTAAAAAGGAATTTGATCAAAAGCAACAAGAGAAAGACATTGGAGAGTCTAGTAATTCTAAGGCTGAGACTGCACTTAAGACTAAATACGTCTGTCCTTTGATCAGAAAGGCTGATTCTGTCTTTAAGACCATACCTCCTAGGAATAGGACTTCTGAACAGAATGCTGTTAAACCTATCTTTAGAAATTTTCCTAAGGAAGTTCATCCCTCGAGCAATCAATATTGCTCCTACTGTGATATTTATGGTCATTCCTTTGAAGGTTGTTATGCTCGGCGTCTAAACACCCCTGTGTACAACACTTCTGTCTACAAGAACTTTAACTATTCTAGGCAAAATCATAACAATTATGTCCTTCCAAGACAACCTGATAAGAACTCTAACTACAGAAATAAAAAGACCAAAACTAAGAGTTCATTTAAGAGAAAGGCTCCTAGAAACTTTCCTAAACCAAAAGCTCAAAATTTTCACAATAATCAGTTTGCTGCTCCAAATGTTTTTCGACCAAAAACTGTTTCTCGAAAATTTTATCAAATGAGGGCAAACTTGCGCAAAATTAAAACTAGAGCTATATGGGTTAGAAAAGATGATATTTTACCCCAAATGAAGTGTAACATTGTCATCACTGCTTTAAAAGCTGAACACACTTCATCTGGTTGGTATTTAGATTCAGGATGCTCCAAACATATGACAGGAGATGAAACCAAACTTTTAAACAAAACCAGATTTGCTGGTGGGAAAGTAGTTTTTGGTGATGGAGTTTCATCTCAAATCATAGGTAAAGGAACCCTAAAAGAAGAAGGAATGCCTGTTCTCGAAAATGTTCTATTAGTTAAAGGCCTTAAAGCCAACCTCCTAAGTATATCACAATTTTGTGACTCTGACCATACAGTCACCTTTTCAAAGAACAATTGTAAAATTTTAAATGATAAAGGTGAATGCATTATTACAGGATCTAGAACACCTGACAATTGTTATACTGTCAAGACTAGTTCTGAAACCTGTAACATTGTCATAATGGATGACAATGAGATCTGGCATAATCGTATGGGTCACTTAAGTTATGATATCCTTGGTAGATTGTCTAGTCAAGAGATAGTTAGAGGAATTCCTAAAATTAAACCTATTTCAAGTGTTGTATGTGGTCATTGCCAGGAAGGAAAAATAGTTAAGACTTCTCATAAAAAGGTTAAAGACATTCTCACCTCTAGACCTTTAGCTCTCATCCATATGGACCTTATTGGTCCCTCTAGAACTGTTAGTCTTTGTGGACACAGTTATATCCTTGTCATGGTTGATGATTTCACACGATTCACTTGGGTTGCCTTCTTGAAACAAAAATCTGACACGTTTCAGAATTTTTTGAAAATTTTATTTAGAATTGAAAATGAGAAGGACACACAAGTAAATCGTATTCGTAGCGATAGAGGGGGAGAGTTCATAGACACAGGAATAGTTGAATATTGTGACTACAACGGTTACAAACATGAATTTAATGCCCCTAAGACTCCTCATCAGAATGGTATTGCTGAAAGGAAAAAATGAACTCTTCAAGAGATGGCACGTGTCATGTTGCATGCCAAATCTCTGCCCAAATACTTCTGGGCAGAATCTATTAGAACTTCTTGTCATATTATTAATAGAGTCTATCTTAGGAAAAACTCTAAACAAACTCCTTATGAGTTGTGGTACGGAAAGAAGCCTAATCTAAAATACCTAAGAACTTTTGGAAGTCAATGTTATGTCTGTAAGGACAGAGAACATTTGTCTAAATTCAAAACGCGTGGTGATAAATCCATCTTCTTAGGATACTCTCCAAACAATCGTGCTTATCGTATATACAATCTGCGTACTAAGGCCCTTATGGAATCGATAAATGTAATTGTAAGCGACACTATTATCGAAAATAGGATATCTGAATCACCTATTGTGGTTGAGTCTGAAAATGATTTCAAAACTGATTCACCAGAAATAGATGACTCATTACCTATTGAGAGTCCAGAAGTACCTGGCTGGGTCTCTAAAGATCATCACATTGACAACGTGGTCGGTAATCCTAATGAGCCAGTTCGTACTAGATCCCAGTTAAGAAATTATGCTAATTATGCATGTTTCGTCTACCTTGTGGAACCGAAAAATGTTAATGAAGCATTGAATGACACACACTGGATTTCTGCTATGCAGGAAGAACTTTTACAATTTGTCATTCACGATGTCTGGTATCTTGTACCGCGGCCTCAAAACAAAAATGTTATTGGAACACGTTGGATCTTTAAGAACAAATCTGATGAAAATGGGGTGATTCTTAGAACAAAGCTAGACTTGTTGCTCAAGGTTACTCTCAAATAGAAGGGATAGATTTCAGCGAGACATTTGCCCATGTCACTCGTCTTGAATCTGTTCGACTTCTTTTCGCCATAGTGTGTCACTTAAAATTCACACTTTATCAAATGGACGTCAAATCTGCTTTCCTAAATGGAATTCTATCCGAAGAAACATATGTAGAACAACCCAAAGGGTTCATTGACCCTAAACACCCTAACCATGTCTTTCGTCTAAAAAAGGCTTTGTATGGCTTAAAACAAGCTCCTAGAGCTTGGTATGAACGCCTTTCCAACTTTTTGTTGGATAAGGGTTTTAAGAGAGGAGGAAATGACCAGACTCTCTTTGTCAAACATTTTGACAAAAACATTATTATAGCCCAAGTCTATGTAGACGACATCATTTTCGGGTCAACTTCAAACTCTGAAGTTAAATCTTTTTCTGCTATTATGCATAAGGAATTTCACATGTCCCTTATGGGGGAGCTACAACTTTTCTTAGGATTTCAAGTGAAACAGAATTCTGATGGTCTATTTGTCTCTCAAACTAAGTATGCCTTCGATCTTGTTAAGAAATTTGGTTTAGACAATGCCAAAGTTGCCAAAACGCCTATGAGCACTACTGTTAAATTATGTAAAGATGAAAATGGTAAGTCAGTTGATTCCCCTATCGTAGTATGATTGGTAGCCTACTCTATCTAACTGCCTCACGACCAGACATAATGTATGCGGTATGTCTGTGTGCTCGTTACCAGAATAACCCTAAAGAGAGCCATTTATTGAGTGTAAAACGTATAATAAAGTACATAAAAGGCACTCTCAATCTTGGACTTAGGTATACTAAGGATACCTGTAGCACCATCATAGGGTATACTGATGCTGATTGGGCCGGGTGTACTGATGATAGTAAAAGTACATCAGGTGCCTGTTATTATGTCGACAATAATTTAGTTGGTTGGAGTAGTAAAAAATAGAATTGCACATCTTTATCTACGGCTGAGTCCGAATATATAGCAGCAGGAAGTTGTTGTGCTCAATTATTATGGATAAAACAGATGTTAAGCGATTATGGGATTAAAGAAGATCAGTTACAATTGTATTGTGACAATCAAAGCGCCATTAACATATCTAAAAACACGGTTCAACACTCGCGAACTAAACACATTAAAATAAGACATCATTTTATACGCGAACTTGTTGAAAGTAAGGAATTAGAAATTCATTACCTGCCTACTGATCTGCAACTTGTAGACATGTTCACTAAACCTTTAGACTATAACAGATTTCTGTATTTGCAAAATTCTATAGGCATGGTATGCGCTGATTAAACTCTTAAAACCTTAAGTTTTACCCTTTGTCCATTTGAGACAAAATGGGGGAGAAATTTGAGTTTTATGAGTTCAATATTTTGTTCACATTTCATCTAAACTGCTTGATCTTAGTGTGCATATTTGCAGGAATCTCTTCTAGTGGTTGTCTACCTTTTCTAGTGTAAAAATTTGTAAATAGTTGAGTTATGTAATTTTTGCCTTTCTAGGAAATGGGTAGATAGTATCTTTTGTATAGGACTAAGTTTTATTTTTTTTGGTTCCCTACGAGTTTTAAGCTAACTCAAAGGATATTTTGTCTCATATTTCCAAAGGGGGAGATTGAATCACCTTATACCTTTGACTTGCTTAAGTCTATACTGTATAAGTGTTCAACTAGTTTGGAAATAGTGACAAAATTTGTTGTCCATCCTAGAATCCAAAAAGCCTCAGAACCTATCTCTCTAATCCTCTTCAATGATCTATGAAGGAATAAAATGAATCACACTACACACAATTAGAAGTGCATACATGTGTTCATATTGCTTAAAATTGAGTGTGTGTTTAATTCCCCTTGAATTGGAGTTTTAATAATTTTTTGGGAATTTTTAAATATTTTTAAATATTTTTTAAACATTTTAAAACTTTTTTTAAATAAATGTTTTCATAAATAAAATGGGATTTTAAAGTTTGTGGGGTTAATATCTTATTTTGGAAACTTCAGTTTTCACTCGAATTGTTTGGTTGGGTAGGATCTCAAAGCGCTAGAGACTTCAGGGTACCTTCTGTAATTATTTTAGACGCGCGTGTGAGAGACACTCACAAGCCTACACTTGTCATCCTCCTGATGCTTCGAGTTGTGTTTCTTTTGTGAGAAGGTTGGATGGTTGATTGCTGATCGTTGGATCATTCCTAATCGAGGGTCTGCATGTGTTCTTGGTTAATCCCGGTGGTATCCATATGAGCCAATCACAATCATTTTAAACCACCGCTGTTTTATAACCTTTGGATCAAGTCAAAGTTTGCAAGACTTGATCTCATCCCTTGATTTCCCTCGAACATCCAGAACCTTCCCTCAGCCCTATAAATACCCTCCACTTCTCAGCCTTAGAAGACTTTTTGGGCATTCGTCTTTCTGAGAGAAAAAAAATAAGAGAAAAGAGAGAAGTGAGAGAGAAGAGAGAGAAGAAAAGAGAGACGAGAGAGAAAGGGAAACTGTTAGCCAAACCCTAACCCTAACCCTAAATACTTCGCCTCTGAAACAAACCTTCACATATTCAACCCCAAACACAACCTTGAGTGTTTGAGAGAGAGTGGTTTGTTCATATCGTTGCTGTAACCTCTTGATCTTTTGATATTGCTCACAACTTAAACTATAGAGTGAAGATCTTGTTTCTTTTTCCATAGAAACGTTAGATCTATACTCTGCATGTTACATTTTCACTAGATCTGCATATTTTTACTGGATTTAAGAAAATCGTTATTCATTTGGTTTTGAAAATGTTTTCTGGTTTCTATTCTTACGAAACTTAACCCTGACCTAGTTGGATTCACACTTGGAGATTTTCAATCTCACAAATGTTTTCAAAAAGAGATTGATTAAGATCTTGACCGATTTTATAAGCGAGATATCCGTGGAATCTGGGATAGAATAAAGGTCAAAAAGGGTTGAAGTTCTGTGAGAAAGAAATAAACTAAAATCACTGCATATAGACTTTATATGTAATTTTTATAGGACTGTCTGTAAATCTAAGTGTGTGTGAGTTCATGCATGTGAATAGGAATCACTTCACAAACACTTAACACACTACTACACTGGAAGTGTTGTGTTTAAGATCAGAGATCATTGAGTCGACGTAAGGAAGCTAAAGCAAAGGAAGTTAGCAAACTGGAAGAACATCATCAACAAATCAGATCTATGAGAAGTTAGAAGGACACCAAGTGGGCTATATTCCTAAACTTAGAATAGGTTGATTTGTGTGCTTGCATGTTGTATTGTTTGTAAGTATTATTTGTTATTAGTGGATTTTTGTTTTTGTGACTTAGAAGTCACCGTGGATGTTTCCTCTGTTGGGAGAGGTTTTACCACGTTAAAAACTGTGTGTTGATTATCTTCATCCACTCATATCATTCAATAAGTGTGCTGAATTTTTGAAACTGCCTTAGTTTTAAAAACTGATTACACAATCTTAATTACTCTCGTACATAAGTTTCTTTGTAAACACATCTTGTTTATAATTTTTATTTTTCAAAAGAAAAGGGTTTCTCCAACAAACTTTCGGAGTTGCTTATACAGTTTAATCTTGTACTAAACGGCATTAGCAACGTTTTTCATATCGTCGTATTCTCGAACCGAGGGTCCCATGATCGCGCAGTCAGTTCCTACGAGTTACATTGGTCCCGAGCGAGGTGTTGGTGCCACTCACGGGACCGTTCGGGGGCTGTTTCGGGTTTTCCCCCACTAACGCCATGTTTTTAAGCCTAAGTCTAGAAATATGCTAATTATCATCGTATTCTCGAACCGGGGGTCCCATGATCGCACGATCAGTCCCTATGTGTTACATTGGTCCCGTGAGAGGTGTTGGTGCCTCTCACGAGACCGTACAGGGCTGTTTCGAGATTTTACCCTGTAACGCCTTGTTTTCAAGCTTAAGTCCTTATATTTTCAAATTATCTTCATATTCTCAAACCGAGAGTCCCGTGATCGCGCGGTCAGTTCCTACGAGTTACATTGGTCCCATGAGAGGTGTTGGTGCCTCTCAAAGGACCGTAAGGGGGTTGTTTCATGTTTTCACCCTTTAATGCCTTGTTTTCAAGCTTAAGTTCTCATATTTTCAAATTATCATCGTATTCTCAAATCGAGAGTCCCATGATCGCACGGTCAGTTCTTACGTGTTACATTGGTCTCGTGAGAGGTGTTGGTGCCTCTCACGGGACCGTACGGGGGCTATTTCGTGTTTTCGCCCTCTAATGCCTTGTTTTCAAGCTTAAGTCCTCATATTTTCAAATTATTGTCGTATTCTAAAATCGGGAGTCCTGTGATCACGCGTTCAGTTCCTATGAGTTACATTGGTCCCGTGAGAGGTGTTGGTGCCTCTTACGGGACCGTACGGGGGTTGTTTCGTGTTTTCACCCTCTCACGGGTTCGTTTGTGGGATGTTTCGGGTTTCTCCCCTCTAACGCCATATTTTTAAGCCTATGTCTAGACATTATCAAGTTATCGTCGTATTCTGAAACTGGGAGTCTAAAATATTTTCAACATATTATCCAACAATCAAACCAAAAATTATCCCGTATTCCTTCTAATTATCCCGTATTCCTTCTAATTATCCCATACTCCTTCTAACATACTATCCAACAACAAGCCAACAACCAATAATTATCCAACAACCAAACCAAACCAATAATTATCCCGTACTCCTTCTATCATCTAAAAGATTTAATAGATAATGTATATCAATTATATAAATACTTTAGTTAAAGTAAAGAGTACCTGGTGTGTAATGAAGAACTGGTATGTAATGAAGAACTGATATCTAATTGGTTAGATCTGCAATACCTAAACAATGTGTTATGAATAACGGGTAAGTAAAATTAAAGAAAGTACCTCACAAAACCACTGAAGAATTAGATATGTTGCCTATAATATGTCGTAGATTTAAATATGACGCAGATTTATTCCCCCATTTTAACACCGTAATTCAAATGAACGTGAGCAACCTGCTGCCTATAATATGTAAAGAAAAGTACACAAAGGCAAAGGAGAACAAAAATCTATAATATAAACTCGGTGCCTTTAATGTCAATGTAGTTGTGATTATTACGCTGCCATTTTAAGGTTTTAAAATACATATCCAATCAAGTTGATCACAACAAATCCCAAACTAAAATAGAACTGTATGAAATGAACAAAATTATGGCATACATGTCAAGTTAAAATCTGAATGAACGAAATCAAGTTGTATTTGTTCCATGTCAAGTTGTAGCCTCCTAATATCTTGACGTAAACGTCAAAAAATGCACATTAATCGCAAGATATGTGATATAGTTTTTCATAGGGAAATAAAGAGCACACCCAACAAATTTAATAACATGTACATTTATCGACACTAGTATCAATTCAATAAATTCAACATAGTATTCAACAACCAAGCCAACAATATCTCACTATAGTAATGTGCACACATGTTTGCGACTCGTATGTCAAAAAAATCATTTAATTATATTTTCTAAAAAAAACAAGACAAGCATATTTTGTCAAAAAAATACACACATATACAATCTAGGGTTTATTGACATAATCTATACATACACACACATACAATTTAGGGTTTATTGATATAATCTATACATACACACACATACTATTTAGGGTTTACTAAACCCTAGTATTTTTTTTGACATAAATCTATACATACACACACATACAATCTATACATACACACACATACACACATACAAACATAAATCTACACATACATACACAAAAATTAGGGCTTTAGACAGAAATCACAAAATCCAAATGAATCAATACATACCAACTGAAATCGATATTAGACAGGATGAGATGACTGAACAAGTTTGGTTTGAAAAAAGGGACAAAATGATCCATATTGGAATTTCCCAAAAACTACCTTAATGCTTTGGCTTTGATGCTCCATCAACTAGAGGCGTTGAAATTTGAGATAATGGTTAAGTAATGTGGAAACAAAAACCTCGAACTTCCTGCATCAATAAAAACCTTATTGCACACTTTAAAAGAGGCTCTATAACAAAAAAAAATTATTGAAGAAGCCTACATTTCTCCAAAACATAGCAAATTCATAGTTGAAGAAAATTTCTATGATGTTGAAGTACATTTCATCTTTGAGAACCACTAAATGGCCCAGCTCTAGACGTTAAGTGGACAGTCTTTGGGCTGCGATGGCGTATGACAGTCTATGGACGTCAAGTGGACAGCCTAAGTGGTACACATGGTCAGCTAAATAATGTCTCAATCAATTATTATATTTCTAATTTAGACTGGGTGGGCTTACTTCAGTTGATACGGCAAACAAAAACTAAATGGAATTAGTTGTATTTTATTTCTAATTTAAATTTGTTAACCCTAAGAAGAGAGGTCTCTTAAAAAGGGATCAACAAATTTAAACTTTTTTGTCTCTCCTTAGTTAGTGTTTATATTTCTCTCAGGATCATACGACTAAATTTTTGTGATTTCATGTTTAATTGTTAATCTGCATTCAAATTGGGTGGAAGTCGTTTATCCAAATTACATATAATTGAACCGAAACTATAATTTCAAACTCCAAATACCTTATTTAAAAACACTACGGTCAACTCACAGAACATATAATTGAAACCCCCAAACAACATCAAACATTTTTTTTAAACTAAACTAACATACAAATCAAATGAAAAAATAAATATACTTTAGTAGAGAAATAGAGAAAGATCATATACATGGATAGTGGTACCTAAAATTACTTAGATTTGCAAAATAGAAAAAAAATATAACAAATTAGAACACAATACACGATGCACAAATAAAAAATCAACTCCGAAATAATAGAATTCGAACATTCTATACCCTTGAGAGATGATAATCCGCTTTGAAATAATAAAATTCACCATAACCTAACCTAAATTGAAGCCCAATATATTGAACTAATCACCATAACCTATTCTCATTTTTTATTTGTCCATTCTAAGACCCCATGGGGAGTTACATGACAATATAGTTAGTTACCATTCCAGTAAGTGTGACTGTAATATATACAGTAATTTTTTAAAAACCATGCTTTGGATTAGCAAAAAAAACAAAAATGAAAAAGAAAATTTATTACATGAGCAGATAGACACAAATGACAATTTTTTAAGGTATGTTACACATGAAACTAAATCAATTATAGAAAGTTAACGATAAAACTTACACTAACCGAAACTCTCAACTGATGTAAATCTGTGCGAATATAATTTCATCTCATAGTCATATCCCATTTTCATTTAACCGAAACTACTCAAGATGATGCCCAATTGACCAACTCCGGTTAAATTACCAGCCAACAACCAAGCAATACCCAAAATGAAACCCTAAATTAGAAACACGATAAAAGAAGGGGCGTACCTGGAAATGGAAAGATGAGAACGAAGATGGAAACCTCTACAGAGCAGCACAAAAATGGGAATCACTCACTCTTTGCACATTTTTGTGCGTGGTAGCACAAAAATGGGATGCGACTATGGTCTTTGACGAGAGAGACGGGCCATCAATGATAAGGGGCGGGGAAATGAAATATTAGAGGCGCCTTTTTTATTTTAAGAATGACCTGGTCATGGCCTAGAGCCGTGACCCACCAACCGCGACCAATTAATGAAGCTAAGCTGCGTGGTCTACTGCCTACTGGTCACGGCCCATAGCCGTGACCCATGCCAAGAAATGGTCACGGCTTCCATCCGTGACCCCATATGTATGTGTGTCGTGCTTCGTCATATCTATGGTCACGATCCAAGTCCGTGACCCATCCGCGACCAGGTTTGGAGGGAATTTTGGCGCAAATTTGGCGCCAAAATGGTCATGACCTGGTCATGGCTCAAGTTCGTGACCCATAGTGGTCAGGGATTTGGGCCGTGACCACCTCCAGAGCATCCATGACTCAGTGTGGTAATGAATATGATCACGCCAAAAATTGAGATGGTCACTGCTCAAGTCCGCGACCAGCTGGTCAGGGACTTGGGCCGTGACCAACTGGGCGTAACCATTCACAGGATTTGGTGTAGTGTGTGTGGACAAGGACACGTGGACACAAATCAGTTATAACAGATCAATCCCCCCACGTGGGAAGAATATTTCATCATCATTCTCTACATGTGACAGGGACAGATGTCTTCATCAGATTAGGTAGATCAACACACACATGCTCATTGCATGCATAGGGGGTACATCACCCCCCCCAGGTACTATATATAGAGGTCATCCTCTACTTTTCAAAGGATCCGGAATTAGCAACCCTAGCTGAAACTCTGTTCAAATACACAGTAGAGAGAGAAAGTTTGAGAGATTATATCCATGGCCATTAAAGCCCTCATACAGTGATACACATCATATACTTGCACAGTGGACGTAGGCCAGATTGGCTGAACCACTTATATTCCTGTGTGAATCCTCTTCTCCTCACCTCCTTCTACTATTTGTGTATATGCCTTTATGCTGCCATTGTTAACATTGAATTGATCTCACAAACACCTTGAAGGGTGGTGTTATTCTTAGCATCATCATTGCATATAGTTACTCTATGTCAAACCACTACACCAACCAAAAACGGAAGACTAAAAGCCTCTTAAACTATCCATAGTTCTTTTGAAGTACAAACACCTCATTACTTATTTGTTTCCCCTTTGATTAAGAAACTCAATGCAATCTCTTACTCTCCACGTTAAAGACAAAGAACCATCCTCTTCTTTCACACCTTTTGGGTTATGGGCAGCTAAAACAATATTTAAAGAAATAAAAACACATTTTCATCTCCCTAACCCACTCTATGAATTGAACCCCGTTTCTTTCCATTCTTTATATCTCAATTAATAAATATCATTTATTTTTCTTCGTATCGTGGAAATTAAGTTTGTTCTAGCACTCTATCTCACGTTCACTCTATTCATGCCATATACAAATAACACTTCAGCAAGAGAACTTCTTGAAAGTGATTTTTTGAATGCTCGTGATGAGATAAAATCTTGTGCCAAGGAAATAGAATTTTTTTTAACGACGGGATGGCTGAAATTGTGTCGCGCTATTGCCAAGGGATTAAATTTCTTTCTCACCAATGCCAACCTGCCCTGTCGACAAGTCTCGGTTATATTACCGTTGAGTGTGATATCTTGTGCGATTATTGTGATGCATTTTTGGGTCCAGCTCCGAGTCCCACTCCTTTAAACACCGAAGATGATAGTTCAAATTGGGAATAAGCATGGCTATTTTTTGTCTACTTAGTTGGAATATCTTGGGTTTTGTTTGAAAATGGTTTAATAAAGTATGATGGTAGTCAAGAACTATATTGTGTTTGATTAATAAATAGTCATGGTACTTAAGAATTATGCTATATAAAAAATGAATCTCCATGTCTCATATGCGTGCGGGTCTTGATATTTGGAGAACCTTTTTTATTTTTTACTTTATTACATGATTTTATGATCAAGATCAAGTGTCGGAACATCCGACTTAGTGGGGGATTCAATGTAACATAGTTGAAAATGAAAACAACTAGTTTAATAAAAATACTTGCATTTAGATGAGACTCAATTTGATAACCTTTTCATTAGTTCCCTTAGCGAGTATCTTGCATATAGTCATACAGTATTATTGCATTTAATTGTAATTTATAAAATAGAGTGAGTTAGTTTGATTATATATCTTAAAGTTAAGGGACATACAAAAGGTATCTAATGTTGCTCCGCTCTTCTAAAATAAAAAATATTGAACTTGCCCACATTTTTCTGACAAAACTTGATTATGTGCTGGTATCAAATGGAGATACATCCGCTGAATAATTCATGTGATTTTAATAAAGAATATAAAAAAATAAAATGTAATCAAATTATGCACAATTATTTTGATATTAGGGTGACTTTGATCAAAAAGTTGGAAAACGATTAAAAAGTAGTACACTTTTTACACGAGTCGAAAAATGGGTTATAAAAAATAAAAGTGAATTAGGTCACAATAGCATTTTTCATGGAAATCATTTTTTGAGGGTTGGGTAAATGTTTTCTCGGAGAATGATAAACTATGGAATGTTTTTCATATTTATATCTCAAAGAATATATTTAAAATGAAGCGCCAGTGAAGTATAACATGAATTTTCCATAGAAAATTTGCGCCAATTAATTTAACATTTATAAAAAAAAAATTAAAACACCTAAGATATTTTGGACTCGCTCCATAGGTTGAAGATGTAAGATGGTTGATGAATGCTTAAGAAAAAATTAATAAGTAATGTTTGGAAAATGTCGAAAATGTGGAGGCATTTATTTATTATCGCAATTTTGTTATTGTTGTTCAATCAAACTGTTTATAAATGTTCAATTTATAAAATTATAAACTTATTATATTACCGAAGGAAAGTATCAAGATCCATATTGTAATATTTTTGAAGAAACCAATTATTTAATAGAGTTAACCTTTTGATTTAGTTTGGGATCATAACATTAAGTCGATGTAGAATTCCAAATGAGGTTTCATATAAAATATAAGGTTCGGTTAAATTCATGATACACCCGAAACTGTTGTGTTAAATTCGTTGTCTACATATATGTTTTAGTTGCATGTTGACCCCGATTACAATAATAAGTTAATGTGGGCACTGATACTGTGAATGAACCATAATTGTAATCCCACACCCAATTCTATGGCTATATAGTATAAATCGAGCAACTAAATTTGCGTCCATGGAGATATGGGTGAGTGGTGATCTATTAACGATTGAGAAACATGAGTTAGCCGTGGTGGTAAGGGGGTGGGAATATATATCATCTCTTTATTTACAATTGGTTCGGTCCATTAGCGGTGGTGGATGATGCCGCAGTGTATACCAATTGGTGATTGGCGAAAATGGTGGTGGCATTGATAGTTGGCGGCGACATGATTGATGTGTTAATGTGTTTGAATATGTATGTATGTATGTATGTATGTATGTATGTATGTATGTATGTATGTATGTATGTATGTATATAAAAAAATGTATTTATGTATGTGTGTATGCTTATATTATGTATGTATGTGTGTGTGTGTGTGTGTATGAATGTATGAATGTATGTATGTACGTTTAAAAAGATTTGGAACAAAAACTAGATTGGTAGATATTTGGACTAAAAGCGTTACCATTAATGTTTTTCTAAACAAATGACACTACTTTAATTATATTTCTCCCTGAACTTTATGTCATTTTTTACTTTGTTACCTAGACTTTCATTTTCTGAACTTAACCACCTAAACTTTCAAAATAACTACATGTAATCCTTTACTGTTAACACCCTTGATTTTTGGACAAAAAGTGGGTCATGTGTCATGCACATGAGGTATTTTGATCCAAATCAATATAAAATATTTTAAAAATAGAAACTATAGATATACATTTTACAAATATTTACAAAATCTGGTAATTATAAAAAAAAATGTTTTAAATTGTTTTGAAAAATATAGAAAATATTTTTAAAATCTAGTTTTTAAAAAATATTATAGAAATTATAAAAAAATGGGAAAAACTATAGAAATATAAAAAATTACAAAATTATAGAAAACTAGAAAAAAAAAATCAAAACATACTTAAAAAATAGTTTAAAAATTATGGAAATAATATAAAAATCATTTTAAATATTAGAAATGCTGAAAAACCTTTGAAAAGATTGAAAATATTGAAAAAAACACTTAATACTATAAAAATATTGATAGAGTTTTAAAAAATATGAAAATTTTTGGACAAAAAATATTTTTAAATATAACATCGAATACAACAGCACAGATGCACATAGTACATTAATAACAAAACAATAAAATAAATCATACGAAACAAGAGGTCTTAAACTAGGATATGAAGGAATTAGCCCAAATTAGCAAAATTCTAAACAACAACGAAATTAAATTAACTCAAACCATTAAATATTTCAAATTTTTAAAATAAATAGCAACAAATTAATTCAAACTATCACCTAAAATAAATAACAGCAAATTGATTCAAAGCCAAAACAACAACAAAATAATCCAAGTAACCAAAGTGGCCAAGTGGATACAACTATGTAATATTTTTTTAAGGAAATATTACAGCTTTTTGTCTTCAATTTTAAAACGGTTAACCGTTTATACCCTTATACCTTATTAACGGACCTAAATCTTCCTCTCCACCCAAATAGGCAACTGCCTATAGCTGCCCACCTATCCAATATACCCGGAACTGATATTCAAGACATGTGTAATAGAAACAACAAATATTCAAATTTTGTTTTGAATTATTCCACACAACAGCTATAACCGATTGTATTACCTTTGCCTAATTTAAGTTTGTATATATATCTTGTAAAGTGGCATAGTTATAGAGTGAGAAATATATATATAAAAGTGTGTTATATCCAGCATGTTATTATGGTATCAGAGCCGCAAATGGCTAACACTAACAATTCAAACTCTTCTGACATCTCATCTCCCCTACCCATTATCAACTTTGGTACTTCAAATCACTATCCCTCCATCAAACTCACCCAACAAAATTTACCTCCATTGGATCACCCAAATGGAGCCTTTCCTTATTGGACGAAATCTCATGGGTTTTAATGATGGGACCTATCCATGTCCTACAGACAAACCTGTTGCTTCTTTATGGCACCAACAAGACAAGCTATTAGTCAGTATGCTTGTATCTTCTCTTGATAAATACACATTTCCACTAGTTGTTGGATTAAAAACATCCCAATAAATATGGAAAATACTTGCTGAGGCTATTGCATCCACATCCTAAACACGCATTCTCAATCTGCATCTGCATCTCCACCATCTTACTCAAGGTGATGAATCTGTTTCCACTTATCTTCACAAAGCAAAATGAACTTCCAATGAGTTAAGTGCCGATGGACACCCACTAAGCCAAGGTGAATTCAACATTCATATATTTAAAGGTTTCAAAACAGAATTTAAAGACCTTATTACCTCCCTTACCACCCATCCCACCCCAGTGACCTTTTTTGAACTCCACTCGCTTCTTCTAACCCACGAATTTATTCACAATGATAATTTTTCAGCCTTAAATATCAATTCACTCTCTTTTTCAAATTCCAATATCCCACCATAGTACTCCTCATACACCCACATCCATTGTGAACAGTTACTCTGTGAACAATTCTCACCCTTATCCAAACTACTCTAATTCCTCTCCCTAGGGACACTATCGTGGTCGTAACGGACGTGGTAGAGGAAGTGGCTGTGGTCGGCACTCTTCATACCACTCATCCTATTCATCTCACGAATCCAAGTCTCGCTGCCAAATTTGTCATATCTTTTATCACACTGCTATTACATGCCCTCACCACTTTAATCCCTCAAACCCGACCCACCCTTCTGCTCACTTAACCCACACACCCTCAAATCAAATTGGTTTACTTCATACTCTATCCTATCCAATAACAACTTGGCTTCTTGACACTGGACCATCTCATCACGTCACTCCTGATCTCACTACTCTTCATCACCCATATAAATATCATGGCACTAAAACCTTACATATTGGCAATGGTAAGGGTCTCCCTATCGGTATGTCATCCATCTCCTCTCCTTATTCTACTCTCACTCTTAAAAATGTTCTCCATATTCCTAGTATTTCTACATCTTTTTTATTTGGCCAACAATTCACTCGTGATAATGACCTATTTTTTGAATTTCACACAACTTTATGTGTTGTGAAGGACCGTCGAACCAAGAAGCTACTGCTTCACGACATGAGTAACAATAGGCTCTACAACCTGTGCCCTCCTCCGACGCCTTCCAACCCCCATGCATTTCACTCTGTTAAAGCCTCCACTGCTTGTTGGCACAACCTCCTTGGTCATCCTCATCATCAAGTCCTTTACCCAATCATTCATCAGCATCAACTGTCGTGTAGTTCTTCGAATCAAAATAATGTTTGTAACGCTTATCAAATGGCCAAGCCCTCTAGACTGCATTTACCATGTCGTGTAAAATCTTCAACTTCTTTCTTGCATTTAATTTTTAGTAGGGCTGTGTTTTGGCCGGATCGGATTGGAAAATGCATCTACGAAAAACATTCTGATTTTTCGGAAATAAAATAACTATTCCGATCCAATTTTTTTGGAAAATTAAAAAAAAATTCCGAATTCGAAAAAATCAGAAAATCAGAAAAAATAAAAAATTCACAAAATATATTAAAAATCTAGAAATTTTAAATTATGGATTTTCGATAACTCAAAATTCTAATTTTAAAGAAACAAAGAAACTCGATTAACCTAAAATGAAAATACATGGGGATTTGACCCATTGTTTCATTTGGTAGAAGTTAGGAGGATAATCTCCTTTTAAAGAGCATATTTTGGAGCCCTCTCCCAACTGATGTGGGATATGAGAAACTTTCAAAAAAATTAGAAAAGAAATCGAAAAATAATTCCAAAAAAATCAGAAATAATTCGAAAAAAAATATGATCGGCATAGTTTCGAAAAAAGCGGATCTGAAAAATTGGAAATTCATAATTGTTTCCGATTTTTTTCGAAAATTGGAAAATCGAAAATCGGCACACTAAATTTCATTCCAAATTCGAAAAAAATCGGATCGAAAATCGGAAAAATCGAAAAGTTCGAAAAATAAACAACCTAATTTTTAGTGATGTATGGGGTCCATCTCCAATTATGTCAACGAATGGTCATAAGTACTTTGTCATTTTTGTGGATCATTTTACTAATTTTATATGGTTCTTTCCTATGGCTCGTAAATCATATGTTTATTCAATTTTAATTACTTTCCCAAAATTAGTAGAACGTCAATTCAACACAAAATAAAAAAAATGTACAAACTGATTGGGGAGGTGAATTCCACAAATTGGACTCATTTTAAAAAAAACTGTGGCATTCAACATCGCTATTCTTGTCCTCACACTCATGAACAGGTTGGTTTTGTCAAAAGACGTCATCGTGATATTGTTGAAACGCGTCCAACATTAATGGCTCATGCCTCCGTTCTTAAAAAGTTTGGCACTATGCTTTTGAATGTGTCGTCACTCTAATAAACTTTATGCCCTCTCACACTCTTTCGCATAAATCTCCATTCCAACTAGTTTACTGTCATGATCCAGATTATAAATTTCTTAAAGTTTTTGAGTGTATATGCTTCCCTCACTTACGTCTATACAACACTCACAAAATGGACTTCATTTCACATCCTTGCATTTTTCTCGGCTATAGTTCGAACCCTCATGGTTATCGTTGTTTACACCTAAAATCTGGATGAATTTATCATGCAAGACATGTCCGTTTTGATGAAACTATGTGTCCATTCTCTACCCCATTTCCTAACCCAGTTCACTCACAATTCCTACCTCAAACAGCCCCTTGGGGTGCCGCGTCTACTACATTATCTCCTACACACGGTCCTGCTCCTTCTATCTACGAACTCCATCCTTCTTATCCCTCACACACAACGCCTGACCAGCTGCCCCAATCCAGCGCTTACTCCCTTACATCAGTTACCACACCTCCCCCCTGTTCACAGTAACCCCCTACTGTCCGCCCCACCTCTGGCCCATGTCCCTCATCCCAAACCAATCCTGACGGCATCACGCTAGCTATTGACCTTGACCATCTACCCAAAGCTCCACCACCTCACACTCATCCCATGACTTTACATACTCACACACCCAAACAAGTCATCCCTTCACCCACAACTCACTCCACAAGCCTTCATTCACCTGAACCAACCTGTATCACTGCTGCAAATAAAGATCTAAAATGGCTACATGCCATGTCTGAGGAAATAGGTGCTCTCTTTCAAAACAAAACTTGGTCACTTGACCCCTATAATTCTCACATGAATGTGGTTGGTTGCAAATGGATCTTCTGAATAAAACGTAAAGCTGATGGTTCTCTTGAATGCTATAAGGCTCGTCTAGTAGCAAAGGGGTTTCATCAAGAATTTGGCCATGATTTCAATAAGACCTTTAGTCCAGTTGTCAAAGCTACAACAAATATGCACTACTATCTCTCTAGCTGTCTCTCATGGTTCGTCCATCACCCAATTAGATGTCAACAACGCATTTCTTCATGGTTTCCTAAAAGACGTATTCATGGAACAACCACCGGGTTTCAAAGACTCGACAAAACCCACTTATGTGTGTAAATTACACCACTGTCTTTATGGCCTCAAACAAGCCCCGCGCGCTTGGTTCCATCTTCTTACTCAATTCCTACACACTCAAGGTTTTGTTGGCTCCAAAATGGATTCCTCCCTCTTCATCCATAAATCTGGCTCTAACATCATCTATCTTCTCATTTATGTCGGTGACCTCCTCATTCGCCGTTTTTGAGAGTTTTTATGAAATCCGTGATTCACAAGTTAATTCCACTTACTTTGGGTACCATATTAAAGTCGTTGCATTCCCTCATTACTCTTCATTTTTTACATAATCACTTATAATGGTATCACTTTCGAGTTATAAGAAATATGTGTCTTGTTGTTTGTCCCGAGCATTAATCCTTCACCCGTTTACCATTTTCCACCATACCCATATATATTATCCCACACCATCGAATATATCATTATCACCCTTGGTTTTGAGAGAAAGAGTGATTTGAAATAACATTTGCAAAATGTCTTCATTCGTGCTCTAAAGACGAATCACATTGCAAAAACAAGTTGCACGAAAAAAATTAGAAAAATAAAAAAAATATGAAAATGGTAAAAATAGAAAAAATAAAAGCATGTGATCAAATTTTTTGAAATGAAGGCATTAATTGTTGAAGTTAGTCCATTCTTCTAAAAAATCCAATATCATCATACCATCGATATTGCCCATATCATTTCCCCACATCCCTTATATTAAACCCCATATTTACCTTTGGTGAAGTGTTCAGGCGAATGAAAAGTCAACATGGTGAACAATTCAACATTCTCAAAATAGGTTTGCATTACTTCTATGACATCAAATTCATTCTAGTAATTGTTATTTCCTATATGTGCGTGAGACGTTTAATATTTTTATATTTACTCCTCTCCTCACACATAAAAGAGATATAATTACTCAAATATCGAGAATTCGTTTTAGAGAAATATATTCAGTGAGCTTTGAAAGTTGAAGCATTGATTCTAAAAGTCAATCTATAAATTACTCTTATGATATTTGAAACCTGATTTGAGTGATTCACACTATACATGTTAAGTTCTAGGAAGGATTTGCCTTGAGTATTAAGTGAGTTTAAATTTTTTCATATACTTCATAGTTCATTATTCGTATTCATTAAATGATGGATTGTGTGATATTTCCCTATCTAAGAAAAGATTAATTGCCTTTTCAATAAAAAAAATTTCAAATAAAATATTTTGAAATTTGTGGATATATTCACTACAAACCCTTAAGAGATAACACTTGTCCTGTAGGGAAACCTAGATTTTTAACGGTATGTTGAACATGCTAAGTACAATCGCTTTTATGAGCGAAAGTGGCACACTTTGGTTTCTTATATTTGTTTCTTTCTTTTCTTCTATTTTTGCTCGAGGGCTAGTAATCTTCAGCTTGGGGGTGGTGTGGTAACCACCCAAAAGTGTTAAATATGTACGTCAAATAGACGCATTTTAATTGCTAGTTATCAATAAAATTGGCCTTATGCGAGTATTTTGTTTATCTAATAGGTAAAAACATACTTGCGGATTCAAACGCTTTAATTCAAGGAATATTGAGCAATAAATGACCACATATGCACTTTGAGGGGAAAAATGGTAGTTTCAGACGACCAATTTTGAAATCAAATAAATCACAAAAATTAAAGACCTTGAATCAAGTGATTCCTCGATTTAAACTTAAACAAAGTAATTATGGTTGTAAAAAAGTTTAAAATCAAGAAAAAGTCAAAGTCAAAGCCCCAAATCATATCTATTGTCAATGCCCGTGGCCCACGCACTATTAAAATATTGTGACATCAAAATGAGGATCATGTCGTTTTTTATGTTTTGTCAATTGGAGATCGTATGTAAAAGATATGAAAGTTTGGGGTTTATTTTTAATTAAGGAAAAATAGGAAAACTACAAGGGTTTTATATTTTTCTCGTGCGTAATTAATTCAGCCACATGCGTGGCTCAGTGGTTCTTCTCTTGTTTAACATCCATGAGGCCGACGTTTGATACTCAGGGGGAGAGGGCTCTAACCCCATTTTCCTATATAATCCAACACGCCATGTGTACGACCGCGATGGCGCCACGAGGCGGCACAACTAACCCTTTGATCAAGCGCAACCCATGCGCAAGCTGATACGCCTGACGCAGGCGTCAACCGTTCATCCAATAATCCTTTTTGCACTGTCTCTAGGATGAATAACTACTTCTTTTTCTAAAAATAGTTAGCACAAACTTATATTAAGTACATTTGAATAATTTTTGACAAACTTAGAATAATTTATCTCCAAAGGCTTTATCTATTGGAACAATAAATATTTAGTCCTTAAGAGCTAAGTACATTTTTCATTCAGTCCACCTTATTTTTTTCCACAAAAAGTCTCTTGTCTATTTTTTTGACATTTTTTTCTTAAAGTTCATAAAAAGAGAAGAAATAATGTATTCAGTGTTTTATATGGTGAGGGATTTCTGAAAACAAAATAAAAAAGTTTGGAATAAACGTTAATTATAAAAACTATCGAGTGACTTTTCGTCGAATGACCCTTGTCTTTTTTAAACGACTTTTCTTAATAATTTTATTTATTTATTTTGGACTTCCCCTACATTTCTTCATTCATTTTTTTTGTAGATTTTGGATATTTCGGATTACTTTATGTCTTATATAGAAGAACTACAAATCACCCACACATCGAACGCTTTTATGTGTTATAGAAAAAGAGCTATAAATCACCTACACATCAAGATTGTCCGGGGTTACGAAGTATTGCGTAGATACAAAGAAAGGGAAACATAATGTTACATTTGAGAGAGAGAGAGAGAGAGAGAGAGAGAGAGAGAGAGAGGGGGGGGGGGGGGAGATTAGAAAAGGTTGAGACATGTAATCAATAAGAAGTGCTTGTTTTTATTTTTAATTTAAATTTTTGAAGGGGTAAAATTATTTTAAGTGTAGCAAGTTGTTTAAGGTATATTTTATGATAAAATAAAATAATTATAAGGAACCTTTGTCTAATGAATTTCAAATATTCAAAGCAATAAATCCTGCCAGAAATTGTTTACAAATAATTTATCTATTTGTGGCGAACTTATAAAATTACTACTATAATATAAATAACTCTTATCTGTATATTTGAGGATACATATAATCATGGGCGGACCTAGGTGGTCCCGAAGGTGTACGGCTGCCCACCTTATCTTTTCGATTTTTTTTCGAGATATATGTAAAAAAATTGGGGATGTTTGTGTAAGTTTTTGTAGTGAAAGGGAATAAGTTTTATGTCATGTTAAAAGCTTAGGAGAAGATCCGTAAATAACATATCATCTAATTAAATATACATCTCACTAAAAAAAGCTATCTTCATTTTTTATTTCTTCCTTTCTTTCCCTCTCTCTTCCCTTCTAGTCCAAGCCACCACCGCCCTTTTGTTACCCAACCCAAGTCATTGCCGATTCCCCTTCCCTTCTCTCTCTCCGAAGACAACAACCATACTGCCCCACCCCCCCTTCATGGCAAGGCATCACCTCTTTCACTCACCAACACTGGTAACTTTTAAAGTTTTAATGACATTTTTTTCAGTTTAATATATATTTTTTGTTTATTATTTTTAGCTCAATATTTCAGTTCAATTTAGTCTAGATAATGTTTATTGATTAATTAGCTTAAACTTTGAAAGTTTAATGTAAATTGTTAAATTAGTGTAATGTTTTAGTTCAATGTTCAAATGTAAAATGTTAATTTATTTTTATTTTCAATGTTTAAGTGATTGAACAATTAAATATGTTTGTCATAATTTTTGAAAAAAATATTAGATAGTTGAAAGTGTTGTAGTTAAATTATTCAGTTTCTCCTTTTTTTTAAATATTTAATTGCTGTAATTTTTGTTTTACAATATTTTATTTATAAAATATAACTTGAATGAGTAATTGTTATAATACAACCCAAATAAATATTTGTCAATCAATTAATATATTTTTTAGCGCTAAAAGATAGTAAAAAACTACAAATAACCCTAAAAAATTACCTAGGGGCTCTTGTCCCTAAACCCCTTTTACTACTTGAAACTTTCGCACTCCTCGATTAACAATCCTCGGTCTGCCATCGTATATAATTATATGTATAAATAATTATCTCCCCAAAATAATTATATACAAAAAATCAACAATTTTAAACGGTACAATAAATTTACTATCTATCAAGAAATCTTCCAAACCTTATTTATAAGAGATTAATATTTCTTAAATTGCATATATATTAGGGGTGCCAATTCGTGTGCGTCGTGTCATGTTCGGGTCGTGTCATGTCGGGTTCGTGTTAAGTATTAGTCAACCCTAACCCGACCCATTTAACTAATCGTGTCAGATGAGAAAACATTAACCCGACCTATTTATTATCGTGTCGTGTTCAGGTTGACCCGCATAACCCATTAAGTAAAATATAAAATAATTCTTTCCTTCTCTCTTAACCAATCATACCATTCATAGGCCTACAATAACTTAAATTTAATTAATTTCAACTTCTTGCAATACATAAATAATTTATCATCCGATTCTCCATGAATTTTATAGAATGTCTATCAATATATATAAATTATCTAATATATTTTCCATAAAATACGAATTAAATGGGTCTATTCGTGTCATTTTCGAGTTATACGTGTTTGACACTAACCCAACCCGTTTATTATTCGTGTTGGCGGGTCGTGTCATATTCGGGTTCGTGTAAAGAAATCGGCAACCCTAACCCGCTAACTTCGTGTCGAGTTCGTGTCGGATTATCGTGTCGTGTCAAAAATTGTCACCCCTAATATATCTGCAAAATAAATAAAACGTCATCATCTACTTAAAAAACACCACTATTTAAAATAACAATGAACAAATAAATTTACCATGGCAGGACCTATTAAAACAAAGAAAATAAAAACAAAGTACATGATCAATTGCAAAAAAAAAAAAGAAATCGTAGGACGTACGGCAACATATGAGTCAAATTTACGATTCGTTCATAACCGTACGTAGTAATAATGCTTTGTGATTTATCAATTTTGATGGAGGAAAATTGTTCAAATTGTAAAATTTGCTTAAGGCACATTTTAAAATAATTTAGATGTAGATATATACATGGATTTACAATTTTATGAAAGTTCCATATATGATAGAAAGTTGCTCAATGCCAAAGAACCTTAGTAACAGAATAGGGAAGAATAAAAATATTTGAAATAATCCAATATCTTCCTTTAATTCATTGAACTACCACCTCGTTACTAACCTTTGATGAAATCCCTTGCCCTCCAAGTAAAAGACAAAGACTCATCCTCTTCTTTCACGTCTTTTGGGTAATAGGCAATTAAAACAACATTAAAACAAATTAAAATGAAATCACCTTCTCACCTTCCTAACCCTCTCTATAAATTGAACCCCATTTCTTTCCATTCTTTACATCTCAATTGCTAAATATCATTTCTTTTTCTCCGTATCATGGCACTAAAGTTTGTTCTAGCACTCTATCTCACGTTCACCTTATTCATGGCTAACACTTCGGCAAGAGAGTTTCACGAAAGTGATTGCTTGAATGCTCTCAAGGAGTTAAAATCTTGCACCAAGGAAATTTCAATTTATTTCACTGATGGCACGGCTGATATTGGGTCGCGTTGTTGCCAAGCGATTACAATGCTTACCCACCAATGCTGGCCTGCCATGTTGACGGGGCTCGGCTTTACGGTCGATGAGTGTGATGTCTTGCGCGGTTATTGTGACGCGTATTCGGCTCCAGCTCTGGGTCCCGAGGCTTCAAACGCAGAAGATGGTGGTTCAGATTGGGATTAAGGGTGGCTGTTTTTTGTCAACTTAGTGGGAATATCTTGGGTTTTGTTTGAAAATGTTTAAATAAAGTGTGATGGTACTTAATAATTGAAAATTATGCTTTGTTTGAGAATGAATGGTTATTGATTTAATATATAAGCTATATCTCTTATGTGTGGGGCTTGATATATGGACAATTTATTTATTTATTCTTTATTTTTGTTAAGTGATCTGATGATGAGGATCAAGTATTGAATACCTTTCTATTAGTTGCCTTTGATGTTCTAAATTTACACTATGCACGACTATTCGTCTCTCTGTTCGAAGAAAGACTCGTGAATTTTTTGAAGACGTCTTATTTCTAGGCGGTTCAAACTTTTTGGTTTTGGGGCTCCGTAATATGTGTAATATGGTATGTTTTTACCGTTTTGGGTCTTCCAATGCATCGAAAAAATAATTTGGTACACAAATGTGTATTAACGCAAGGGACATACAAAAAGTATCTAATGTTGCGCCGCTCTCGTAAAATGAAAAATATTGAGGTTGCTCGCACATTTCAATCCAAACTTTATTATGCGATGTTATCTTTTTTTTGGGGGATAAATTAATATTTTATAGAAACCCAACCGGTGTGTGTTAAAAAGATCGTCGGTAATATATTACGTAAGATAACATTTAAAGATGTTACGAGTTATGCATGTAATCGAGTTATGCATAATCATTTTGATCTGTGTTTGATCACAAAGTTGACAAATGATTAAAAAGTAGTATAATTTTCTTAAGCGTTGCTAAATAGGTGGAGAAAATAGAAATGGATTATGTCTTCATATTATCATTTTTCAGGGAAAACAATTCTTTGGAGTTTGGGTAAACGATTTCTACCAAAAAATGATAACATTATAGAACATTTTTCATAAAACGTATTTCAAATCAAGCGCCAATGAAACGAAAAATGAATTTTCCTTAGAAATCAAATTTGCGTCGATCAATCGAACCTTTATAAAATAAATTGAAAACACAATATTCAAACAACTCTATCTCCAGTAGACATCTACTTGTAACAACCCGCATAATTTTGGGCTATTTTAATTAATTTCTGGAAAACGGAGGAAAATAAAGTTTTTGATAAAATTATTTTTATTGCTCAAATATGTTGGTTATTATTTTTAAAGGCGAGAATTTCAAACGGTTTCGAAAACGGAGTTAAAACGGATTTTTAAAACTCTTGGAGTTGTTTTGACTTCCAACTCTTCATTTCTTTGTCTTATTTAAAGGAGTCTTTTGGATTCCAACTCTTCATTTCTTTGCATTATAAAAGGAAGTCGTGGACAACCCTTTTAACATACTTTTGGCACAAATTTTGGTAGCAAATATATTTTATATTCCTTTTCTTTTTATATATTTTTTGGCCCTTGAGATTTGTGAGCTCCAACCTTAGATTAGAGGGGTTCTTGGGGCTACTTTGTTGGAGGTTCTTAGAGGAGATTTTGTAGATCTTTTGTGTTGATCTTGAGGATGTGATCGTTGGTTTCTCATCATGGTTTGAGGTATGGGATTTTACACAATATGCTCCTTAAATCTCGCGAGTGTCATTCTCTTTGAATTCTTGTTTAATTGAACTCATATTTGAATTGATAAATTCATTGAAATCTGGAAAATAATTGTTGAAATTATTTTGATTCATGTGGTATCATTATATTGTTGATGAGAATGTTGTCATGAGATTTTAATATGGCACGGATGTTGGGCACCCGCCAAAATTCCTGTTTCCCGGGATATGGCTTGATAAAGCATATACGGATGTGGTGAGGCTTGGTGACCCGGTTAAAGTGTTGTTGAGAAATTATATTGATAAATGCTTTCAGATTTGCATTTTGATTTGAATATTCGTACTCGTGTTGTTACGTTTTATTCGTTGCTAATCCGTATTTATTGAGCATAATTCCTGTCGTATTGTGTACTTCCCCATATTTTCTTTTAGTGGCAGGTTAGCGCGGATTTTAGGGCACTATGGAGATTAATTTTAGCGAGGATTGTTTGGGAAAGATTTGTATTATTTTGATGTATAGAGCTTTGGAGATTTGTATTTTTATTCGAATTAGATAGTTGTAATTTTAATTCGAGAGACTTATTGTAATTGAAGAGATTGAGATTAGTGGATTTATATTATTGTGGGTTTATTTAGATGCTCTATACCTTGTCACTTGTGGATTTGGATTTATTTTATCGCATTAGCGCTCCGTTCGCTCTCCCCGGGCGGGCGGGGTGTTACAAATGGTATCAGAGCTTAGGTATACGGCAACTCTCGGGGCTTGGGTTTTGGGTTCATTGCGTGGTTAGCAATTTTTGGAGATAGAAAATTTTAGGTGATATTCGTGATAAGTTTCGAGATTAGATGTGAGGAATTTATTTTTGGGAGACGAAATTATTTTTGGAGATTGTTAGCCTGATTTTTTAGAGTCAGGCATTCGGAGAATTTCGAGGGCGAAATTCTATTGTTAGTGGGGAAGTGTAACAACCCGCGTAATTTTGGGCTATTTTAATTAATTTCTGGAAAACGGAGGAAAATAAAGTTTTTGATAAAATTATTTTTATTTCTCAAATATGTTGGTTATTATTTTTAAAGGCGAGAATTTCAAACTGTTTCGAAAACGGAGTTAAAACGGATTTTTAAAACTCTTGGAGTTGTTTTGACTTCCAACTCTTCATTTCTTTGTCTTATTTAAAGGAGTCTTTTGGATTCCAACTCTTCATTTCTTTGCATTATAAAAGGAAGTTTTGAACAACCCTTTTAACATACTTTTGGCACAAATTTTGGTAGCAAATATATTTTATATTCCTTTTCTTTTTATATATTTTTTGGCCCTTGAGATTTGTGAGCTCCAACCTTAGATTAGAGGGGTTCTTGGGGCTACTTTGTTGGAGGTTCTTAGAGGAGATTTTGTAGATCTTTTTTGTTGATCTTGAGGATGTGATCGTTGGTTTTTCATCATGGTTTGAGGTATGGGATTTTACACAATATGCTCCTTAAATCTCGCGAGTGTCATTCTCTTTGAATTCTTGTTTAATTGAACTCATATTTGAATTGATAAATTCATTGAAATCTGGAAAATAATTGTTGAAATTATTTTGATTCATGTGGTATCATTATATTGTTGATGAGAATGTTGTCATGAGATTTTAATATGGCACGGATGTTGGGCACCCGCCAAAATTCCTGTTTCCCGGGATATGGCTTGATAAAGCATATACGGATGTGGTGAGGCTTGGTGACCCGGTTAAAGTGTTGCTGAGAAATTATATTGATAAATGCTTTCAGATTTGCATTTTGATTTGAATATTCGTACTCGTGTTGTTACGTTTTATTCGTTGCTAATCCGTATTTATTGAGCATAATTCCTGTCGTATTGTGTACTTTCCCATATTTTCTTTTAGTGGCAGGTTAGCGCGGATTTTAGGGCGCTATGGAGATTAATTTTAGCGAGGATTGTTTGGGAAAGATTTGTATTATTTTGATGTATAGAGCTTTGGAGATTTGTATTTTTATTCGAATTAGATAGTTGTAATTTTAATTCGAGAGACTTATTGTAATTGAAGAGATTGAGATTAGTGGATTTATATTATTGTGGGTTTATTTAGATGCTCTATACCTTATCACTTGTGGATTTGGATTTATTTTATCGCATTAGCGCTCCGTTCGCTCTCCCCGGGCGGGCGGGGTGTTACAAATGGTATCAGAGCTTAGGTATACGGCAACTCTCGGGGCTTGGGTTTTGGGTTCATTGCGTGGTTAGCAATTTTTGGAGATAGAAAATTTTAGGTAATATTCGTGATAAGTTTCGAGATTAGATGTGAGGAATTTATTTTTGGGAGACGAAATTATTTTTGGAGATTGTTAGCCTGATTTTTTAGAGTTAGGCATTCGGAGAATTTCGAGGGAGAAATTCTATTGTTAGTGGGGAAGTGTAACAACCCGCGTAATTTTGGGCTATTTTAATTAATTTCTGGAAAACGGAGGAAAATAAAGTTTTTGATAAAATTATTTTTATTGCTCAAATATGTTGGTTATTATTTTTAAAGGCGAGAATTTCAAACGGTTTCGAAAACGGAGTTAAAACGGATTTTTAAAACTCTTGGAGTTGTTTTGACTTCCAACTCTTCATTTCTTTGTCTTATTTAAAGGAGTCTTTTGGATTCCAACTCTTCATTTCTTTGCATTATAAAAGGAAGTCGTGGACAACCCTTTTAACATACTTTTGGCACAAATTTTGGTAGCAAATATATTTTATGTTCCTTTTCTTTTTATATATTTTTTGGCCCTTGAGATTTGTGAGCTCCAACCTTAGATTAGAGGGGTTCTTGGGGCTACTTTGTTGGAGGTTCTTAGAGGAGATTTTGTAGATCTTTTGTGTTGATCTTGAGGATGTGATCGTTGGTTTCTCATCATGGTTTGAGGTATGGGATTTTACACAATATGCTCCTTAAATCTCGCGAGTGTCATTCTCTTTGAATTCTTGTTTAATTGAACTCATATTTGAATTGATAAATTCATTGAAATCTGGAAAATAATTGTTGAAATTATTTTGATTCATGTGGTATCATTATATTGTTGATGAGAATGTTGTCATGAGATTTTAATATGGCACGGATGTTGGGCTCCCGCCAAAATTCCTGTTTCCCGGGATATGGCTTGATAAAGCATATACGGATGTGGTGAGGCTTGGTGACCCGGTTAAAGTGTTGTTGAGAAATTATATTGATAAATGCTTTTAGATTTGCATTTTGATTTGAATATTCGTACTCGTGTTGTTACGTTTTATTCGTTGCTAATCCGTATTTATTGAGCATAATTCCTGTCGTATTGTGTACTTCCCCATATTTTCTTTTAGTGGCAGGTTAGCGCGGATTTTAGGGCGCTATGGAGATTAATTTTAGCGAGGATTGTTTGGGAAAGATTTGTATTATTTTGATGTATAGAGCTTTGGAGATTTGTATTTTTATTCGAATTAGATAGTTGTAATTTTAATTCGAGAGACTTATTGTAATTGAAGAGATTGAGATTAGTGGATTTATATTATTGTGGGTTTATTTAGATGCTCTATACCTTGTCACTTGTGGATTTGGATTTATTTTATCTCATTAGCGCTCCGTTCGCTCTCCCCGGGTGGGCGGGGTGTTACACTACTAAACGATCTGACAGGAAGCTCCATTCAACAAGATGGCAAGCAGTAGGAGCGAACCAACAACGGAGGAGAGACCAAGGTCACGAGGGGGAAACCATCCGAAGTAGAATATCCACGCCCTAACTGAATCTGACTTGAAGAACCTAAGGAAGAGATGGCGAGCCATAGAGGGTCGATAGCATACCCGTTTAGGATGGGGGAAATCGCATGGAAGAGGAAGGGTGGAGAAAAGGAAATAGGAATACCAACTAGAGAGAAGCTCTCCCAGCTACACGAAAATCTCACAATAGATATGTGACTAATCCTCCCAAAACTGATACACATAATAGCAAACTAGGAACATACGGAACACACCAAAAACTAAACACCTCGGTACCAAATAGTAAAACCACAACAAAGACCCAAGAGTCAAACTCACAAAGATGCTCCAAAGGGATGAACCCAAACACATGGTGTGCAAAGCAGCCCCATGATGACTAGACCAAAGCGCAGACCACATCCCTTCCATCAACAACAGAACCTCAACCACAAAACCGCAACCAAATGCCAAAAAAAGAACAACTTGTCGACCTGGCATGAAGTTCTCTGAATCGGGTGATGGTCGTGAGTGAACAATTTAGAGCCATGGAGAGGATGGTGGAGGGTGTCAGACGGATCCCACCCCATGAGAAATCCTTAAAGAGGGATGAATGAAAAGATTCAAATCCAGCTTCAACACGACCCCGAACCAAACTCCATCCCCGGAGAAAACCACACAACTCGATTTGACATGAAATTTTTACATAGATGGCGATCAAGAAAACCAGCGGAAATCCAACAAAAGAAGAGGCTTCAATGGTCACTGTAGGACTCACCCACCACACATACAAATCTCACACCTTACCAAATCTGACCTGAAGCATTCCTGTCTAGGATGGCGATTGGGAACGGAAAATACTCCTGTTTAGTGAGGGAGAAAACTCACAGGGGAGGAGAATAAAGGGAAGGCTATCAGGGAGCAAGGTTCACAATTATCCTAACCTAACATTTGATGTTGATGTCGTAAGCATCTAAATCTATTTAATGCCACACAGATCTGAAATCTGTTGCCACAGATTTGGAGACACAAATATGAAATTCCTCTACAAATCGCATGAGCAATCACAACATAGTTAGTCATACACATGGATCTGGTTTGATAAAACCTAAATCATGTGAATTCACCGACTTCACATTCATGTGATTCATCGAGATAACACGAAACCCATTCTTGATCAGATGAACCAAAAAAGAACTAAACAATAATCTGCTCCATTTGAATGAATCTGAATCCATAAGAATAGTAACTAGATCTGATCCAAAAACCTACAACCCAATCAAAAAAGATTAAATCTCAGTTCCCAAACAGCAAGCAACCTGTTGAAATTCTTGGAATCCGCTGCAACCAATAAAACACAACAAGTTAATCCCAAAACAGAGATGGGATTAACAAAGAGAGATGACTGAGATGAAGAAAATCTTAGGAAAACCTAGAATCGCCCAAATTGACCCTCTCCTTTCTTCCCATCTGAATGAACAACATATAAAAAAAATCATCTTTAAAAAATTGAGTTACCACAAAAAATTTATAATTGAACTGTATATATGCATGTTTCTTGAATTCTAACCAGGTGGACAGTTAATTACAATGAAAATGGAACTGATCCCCTATGAGATATGCTATTTGACAACTTGGTCAATCTCTTTCTACATGCCCATCTTTTATCCAGTGAAAAAAAACTGCATGATCACCCAACTATAAAGGGTGAAGGTAAAAGCCACGCCTCAATTTTGATTGATGAATTCTTCTTTTAATTCTCAAAAAAGAACTTAGGCCATAATTTGTGTCGTTATTCTTAGCACCAAACTATTTTATTTCAAGATGTTTTTTTGTAATTTATCTTTTAGAAATCAAAAACCTACATATGCCTTTCTCTTTTATTGTTTGGCAGAGTAGAGATGGAGTTGTACAAAAATGGATAATGTCCTAAAATTATGAAACACATATAAATTTGTGGTTTACAAGTGATTATGAGAACAGTTAGATAAGTCATAGAAAACCACCCCATAAATTGTCCTAAGAGCGTTACAAAAGATATATTATATCAACCAATCTTTTCATCACAGTTCATACAAAACATTAGAATGTTTCCATGATTCCTATCATTGCTTACAATGAACATTATATAACCAGTCCTTGGATTATCACAATATAATAAATACTTTTCATGTCATATTGCTTTAAGCTCCATTAATGTACCAAACCTTGATTCTATAGCTGCCATAGTGATATTAAATGAAGTGATTACCAGTGGCCTCTTACAATCTAGAAACTGTTGAGATACTTTTTGCACTGTGGGCGAGATTCTGGATCACAGCTAAGCATTCAAAAGTCAAAGAAACAACCAAACAACGTCTATTTTCAGTAGTTTCATTAAGTTCATTTAGATTTGGTTCTAGCATGTACTATCCTTGAAGAAACATTCGACTAGAATGATTACCAATACTAATTTAGTATATGTGCTACATTTTAAAACCTTGAAACAAATAGTTTTATGGGAATTTTTTTAAATAAAGATAATATTAAAATTGGATAAAAAGACTTGTTTACCTGTAGCAACGTATCCATTAGTTCCTGCAATTATAGTTTGGTTGGAAGAATCGGAATACAACAATCTAGCTGCGCCAAAGTCAGCAACAAAGGCCTCCAGTTTGGTGTTTAAAGAATTCTATTGCTTGAAATTCTGTGATGAACAATAGGTGGGGTGAAATCGTGCTGCATATATCTTAAAGCGTGTGTTATGGCTTTAACAATATTTACCCTCCAAGTCCAATCCAATCCGACTGCTTCAATATCATCTCTCACAACACAAAATAAACTCCCTCTTTCCATATATTCATAAACAAGGAATGCACATTGATTGTGAAAACAATAATCGTAAGGATTCACAATGCTTCATACTTCGTAACAATTGCACCTCATTCTTGAATCTATTGTCAAACTCTGGGTCCTCTGCCTCTAACGATGAAGCTAAGGCAACTATTTTGCTGTTGGGCAGTTGTGCTTTGTATCCATAACCGCTGGTGCCAATGCAATATTTGATATCAAAGTCGTTTGTTGCTTCAATGATATCTTCATTTGCAATTCTTCCATCATAATCCCATATTGAGAGCATATTTCCATTTCTTTTTTATTTTTCCCCACTCTGATTTCTTCTAGCCTTACTTCTAAAAAATAAGAAAAGGGCGATGAGTAAGAAGACCAGGGAAGAAAAATGCTGGTGGGAGGTGGGAAGAAAAATGAGGTGGTAAAGAAGGGATATATTTCTATTGTTGCTAATGGATGCATTTGCCACAAGTAAATTGGTTTGTAGCAAAATTTACAAAGACAGAAGGAGATTTTTCTATAATGATTGTTGGACGAGAGATATAACTTCTCTGAGGTTACAACACTGAGAAGTCCAACAGGTAGTGTTTCACTAATAATATTCTTACTTATTCTTAAGTGCTCCAAATCCTTAAATTCTTCAAACTCCGTGGGGATATCTTCCTCTAAAAAAAATCAGAGACAACTTTATATTCTGAAAACTGGAATATTTAATGTGTGGTACCATCACTGAAAAATTGAGAAAATATTATATGGTTTGGGTATGGATAGGGACATAATTATTCGCAACCACTTTTGTTGAAAGGTAAGGGTTGGATATTCAAATGCTCAGCGGAAGATTATCAAACTCACCACTCTCTTTACCTTAGTAAAACTTTAAGGAAAGATTAAAGAAACAAACAGTGCTATAAATTTTTATCACTCTCATCTTAAAAGAATGCTTATCAATCGCATCAGAAAATTTGGAGGGTATCAATTGACTTAAAAAAAGTTTCTTCATCCAATGGTATTTGCATTATTATATACACAAAAAAAAGATCCTAAAAGTTCTCCTAAAAGAAGTGATCAAGATATGATGGGACTTCCTTAAAAGTAACATAACATGCTAAGATTGGATGATATAAATTATTGCATTTTTGGAGTTCTAGTATCATTCCAGGGGAGAAATTTAAAATAACTAAATCATACTTGTAATGACATTTGGCTTAATAGCTGCTGCAGTGAAATGTCATGAAGATGTTCAGCTTGTGGCATCCTTCGAAGCAAAATTTATCGACATGCCTTACATCGTTGGCCGAGATTTTGAATCAGAGCATAAGTATTTAAATACCAATGTAACAACAAGAACAATATCCCGTTCAATCTCTGGATCGGTCAAAAATGAGATATGTGGGTCTTACATATCACGGTGTACTAAATTTTGAGCAGGTGAAGATTTTAGTGATGAGAGAAGATATCGTAGACGTCAATCCTATTATTGCTTCTACTGCTACCACCCCAAAGCTAGTACCATGATGTAGAAAAATTCTGTAAATATGTAGCAGATCACAAAAAAAAGAGTAAACTTTATATTAGGAAACATCACAAAATTTTGGCTTCATATTGGGCTCCAACAGATGATACACATTAAATATCATCCAATCACAATAATGAACTCAAAGGCCTTTTAGAGGAAAGAAAATCCATTTTAGATTTTATTTTTAAAATTTCATGGAAAGAATAGTTCATCCGAACTGACATATCCACAGGATCCTACAATTTTCGTTTGATTGGATGAATTATGTTATAACAAATTTACTCTGCCACACTCAGCCACAGACGCCTGCAGTTTGGACTTCAAAAGGATATTATTTTATTATATGTCTCTATGAACAATTGGTGGGCTGCAATCATGATGCATGTAAGATAAGGCATGTGAAATACCCTTAACAATATTGATCCTTCTAGCCCAAACCAATTTCATAGCATCCAGGGGTGGAGGCAGACGTTTGGATCAAGGTGGGTAAAACTAAATACAAACATTTTTCTCACAAATTAAGGTGGGTAATATGCGATAAAACTTAAACAACTATAATTAAGAGAGAAGGAGATATTGGATCTCCTTGTCTCAAACCTCTAGTGGACTTAAAATAGCCTCAAAATTGCCCATTAATGAATATATAAAACTAATTAGTAGAAATGATTCTCTATATCATATCCATGAAACCCTCATAAAAACCAAGTTTTCTAACGACTTGAAGGAGAAATAACCATGAGAGATTGTCATAATCCTTCTTCATATCTATCTTAATCAAAACATTTTAGCCATGAACCTTTTTTTCCTAGTTCATTAACCAATTCTTGAGCAAGTAAAATGTTGTCCAGAATGCTCCTCCCATATGTAAAACCACTATGATTTGGAGTAACAATAAGAGGCGTAATATTGTATTTCTAGAGTTGAGATTTTTAGCAATGATTTTTTATGTGAAGTTACACAAACTTATAGGTGCACTATGACCATTTAGATCATAGATAGTAGACAAAGTCTCTTTTTCAGTTAGAGACTTGAACAAAGCTGAGTTAAAGTCTTCACAAATAATTTTAGGAACGGTATTTAGCAGAAGAGATGGTCTGAAACATGTTTTGCAGAAAGATGAGTTCAAAAATGATTGACACAGGTTCCAACAATATACTTCAATTGATCACCCAAGTTAAATCCTAGTTTTTAATTTTGGTGAACACTAAGTAAATTCCTCTTGGATTTAACATAAGAATGAAAAAATTTCGTGCTCAGGTTCTCATATTTAAACCGTTTCAGATTTAATTTTTGTTGCGAGTAAAATCCTCATTCTTCAAGTCATGATTAAGATTATCTTTCGCTAGTTGTAAATCACATCTATTGGAGGTTGTGGGGGCCTTCTCATAGCTCATCTCTTTGGAAAAAACTTCATATTCAAGGTCTCTTACATTCGGGAAAATATCTTTAAACGTGTATATTATTCAAACCTTCAAATATTTCTACAATCTCTTAAGCTTTAAGGAAAGAATTTGCATATGAGGGGCTACTATAGGAGTGGACCATGATTGAGTAATACTATTAGGTAAATCATGATGATTCAACTAACATTTGAGGAATTTATAGATGATTTTATGGAGAGTAAGAGAGGACAATGATTTGAGCAATTTTTATTGAGGTGGGTAATTGAGGTTTTATGGAATGAATCAAACCAATTTGAGTTTACTAGATCCCTGCCTAGCCTTGCAACAATTACTCCCTTTTCCTCTCTGAAATTACACAAAGTGAATATGTTCCCAAAGTAACCAAGGTTTATCAAGCCATTGGAGGAAATTACATCCTTAAAGTCTTGCACATGATGAAAGTCTATAGAGTTTCCCCCAATCATCTCAATTTGATATTTCACCACATTGAAATTACCCACTATTAAGTGAGAACAGTCTTCATAAAGGCTGCACAAAGAGTCCAAGTGATTCCATAAGACAGTTATTTATCCTTAAGTGCACTTTGCATACATAATAGATAAAATAATAGGATATTTTAACTGGCTATGGACTATTTTGAGGCATAGAATTTGATATTCATCATGGAGAATATTGATTTACATACCATATTTCCAAAAAAAAACATATTTTGATAGATTGGTTGCTATAACTTCCTTTAAAACTCCATTTAAATTAGTAATAATAGATGGTATATTTATCAATTTTTGGCTCCAATAAATCTGTAGTTAGGAGATTAAATGATCTAATAAGCTTTTAATTTTTATTTTATATGGGTTATTAGCTACCCCTCTTACATTCCAGTATACTATATTCAACATCTAAAAGAGTAAGGAGTTTGAGATTACCTTGGCACATAATCTGGTTATCCTCTTAAATAGAGGATCAATGGGGGGATTCTTTTTTAGAATGATTGTGTTTCTATTGAAGGATTCATTGGGACTTTTAGGGAGGGGAGGGGGGTTCTTCTTGTTTTCCATAGCTTTATCATCTTTATACTTCTTCCAAACACTATCAAATTAGGAGGTAAAAATCTCCAATTCTTCACGAGTGGGAACTAAAATCTTCCATTTAGGTTCTGAATCAGATTGATAATTCATCTCAATAGCAATATGTTTAGCATAATCAGGGAGGTCAATGGCCCTAGGGGAGATATTACATGGGTCTACTATCATGACTTCCTTATTAGAGATTTCACAAATATTTTATTTTGTCAATATGGGAGGCTATTCTTTGATTGAACAATATACAAACTTGGGATTTAAATTTTAGAAAAGTGGAAGGGTGATGTGAGAGGGTATACAGCTCTCAACATAGGGTATACAATGGTCTTCTGTGTCCTCTTAACAAACATGAGGAGTTGGGTAAAACTAAATACAAACATTTTTCACACAAATTAAGGTGGGTAATATGCCATATGTTTTAAAGGAATCTTTGGCTTAATGTAAAAACCATTGCATTTCCCATTACTAATCTTGAAAAGGATCAAAACCTAAGGTGGGCAATTGCCAACCATCCCTTGCATATGGATATGCCCCTGATAGCATCAATGTCATTTCTCAGGCCACATAATAAATAAGCTTCCATTTTCCATGTATTCATAAACTAGGAACATGCATCAATTGTGCAAACAAAACTCGTAAAGCTTCACAAAGTTTCTCTGTCTTATATATATCACACGGATCTCATTCATGAAACTTCAATTGAATTTTGCTTATTCTGATACTCATTTTGAAGTATCTCTAACAGGCCTTTTTGTTTATCCATCATTAATGGCTTCAAGTCCTCAAATTTTTTCTAGTATTGAGTTATAGATTATTCTTGCACTTTTTTGAATTCAACCACTACCTCATTAAACCCTCTTCGATCAAATCTAAGACACATTTGCCCCAAAAAATTCCTCCCAACCCACCTGTCTTGGGTTTTCATACTTTGACTTTAACCATGTGGTGGCAACACCATCCATGTGTTGGGCTGAAAACATTAATTTCTTGTTATCTGGCGATGGATAGAACAAAAAACATCTTCAATTGTTGTATCCAGCCCCAAGGGTCGTCGCCATTAAATCTGGGCTCACAATTTTAAGCCTTTTATAACTGTCAAGCTCCCCATAGGCATTGTTATTCATATTCTTCCATTCCACTATTACTGTGTTATTACCAATTGTATGTAGCCCTTGCGGAGTGCCCAAAATGCCCTCCTGATTATCTTCATTGTTTCCTAACATGGCATCAATCCTTTCGAATATTTCATCGAATTTTTTAAACTGATGAGTTACACTGGTTAGGAGGTATTCTAAGAATTGTGTACCCCTTATAATTTGAATTCAGCACCATTTTATTTCTGTTGCGACTCCCCTATAGCTTTTTCACACTACATCTGCCTTGCCTCGCTCATTGTGGATTTCTTTTGCAACTCGCCTATAGTGTGTGTGTGTGTGTGTGTGTGTCTGTGTGCGCGCGTGTGTGTGTGTGTGTGTCAGAGAGAGAGAGAGAGAGAGAGAGAGAGAGAGAATATAAGTTTATTCATTCTTCAGTACATTTACAATTGATGTTCTCTGTTTATATTCAAATATCTAACTAACTCCCTAACCACTTATGTAACTAACCTTGGTGACATGTACTAACAAAATTAAAACTACTTGAATTACAACTACTACTAGTTTAGGTCTGACAGGATTGTACCAGAAAAATTCTTGTACGAGAGATTAAAGTTTTTCAGGTTTGACAAGTAACCAAGTATAGTAGTTATGGGTCACTTTAATCATTTTAAAGAAAGATTCAGAAGGTTCAGATTAGTCAAGAATTCTAGGGTTGATGGGATTGGACTGAAGAAACCATTTTCACTCATGTCCCACTCAATCAATTTACTCAGGTTCCCAAATTCTAAGGGAATTAAACCACCATTTCCACCCATAGATGACCGAATGTGACCAATAATTTTATTTTGTTGAAGGTACAAAGTATTGATATTGATTAAGAAAGCCATAAAGCAAGGTATTTGACTAGTAAAGTTGTTGCTACTAAGGTCCTAAGGTTCCAGATTACTTAGGTTCCCTATCTCACATGGTGTAGTACCACTGACATTATTTAGAATAAAGGCCAAGTCATTTTAGTTGGGTGAGGTTAGTAAGGGAAATAGGTAGCTTAACTGTAAGTAAACTGAGAGCAAGATGGAGATGGGTGAGTTTCAAAGCATAGCCATTTAATTTGGGATCTGTCCATGAAACCCAGAGTTATATTCGTGACACTTCATGACTCATTTCAAGTAACACCTTCCCAATTACAATAACTTATAGAAGTGTCTACTGCCACCCACTATCCGCTTCTTAGTAGAGCTTTGGCCTCTGTTGTTATAGATAATGAACTAGTAGATGTTGCTACAAACATAATACTAGGTGCCATATACACAATTGCAAGAATAAATGACGCGGATGCCATTTTAATTATTAATGTGCATGATATGGATTCTGCTAATTCAAATAATAATTACATGCTCAAATTAGAGCTTAAGGGACTACATATACAGGCCTTCCACCGGGTAGCACTTTCCAAGTGTAAATTGAAAAAAAAAAGTGTCTCCCATCAGGTCATTGATGTAAGAACTGTTTTTGTTTATCTTCATGATTATATCTTTCATGATCAACCTTCTTAGAGGACTTATTGAAACCAGAGTGTTACAGAGATTGACTCTCATCTCATCTTATGATTCACAGAAGCAGGGAGAGAGATGCACACTTGATGGGTTTGGACAGTGTAACAGTGTTCACACACGCAAGCATGATAATCGTGATCAATTATTTTGCTTAGGATGCAATCCCTTACAGTGTTCACATTCGAAAGGATAGCTTAGGATGCAATCGTTCTAAATTATTTTGCTTAGGATGCAATCCCTTACTTTAAGTAACATCTTTAAATGTTATCTTAAGCAATATATTATCGACGATCTTTTTAACACACACTGGTTGGGTTTCTATAAAATATTAATTTAAAAAAAAAGATAACATCGCATAATAATGTTTGGATAGAAATGTGCGAGCAACCTCAATATTTTTCATTTTACGAGAGCGGAGCAACATTAGATACTTTTTGTATGTCATTATGCGCAAGATACTCTCTAAGGCAACTAATAGAAAGGCATTCAACACTTGATCCTCATCATCAGATCACTTAAAAAAAATAAAGAATAAATCAATAAATTGTCCAAATATCAAGCCCCACACATAAGAGATATAGCTTATATATTAAATCAACAACCATTCATTCTCAAACAAAGCATAATTTTCAATTATTAAGTACCATCACACTTTATTAAACCATTTTCAAACAAAACCCAAGATATTCCAACTAAGTTGACAAAAAACAGCCACCCTTAATCCCAATCTGAACCCCCATCTTCTGCGTTTGAAGCCTCGGGACCCAGAGCTGGAGCCGAATACGCGTCACAATAACCGCGCAAGACATCACACTCATCGACCGTAAAGCCGATCCCCATCAACATGGCAGGCCAGCATTGGTGGGTAAGTATTGTAATCGCTTGGCAACAACGCGGCCCAATATCAGTCGTGCCATCGGTGAAATAAATTGCAATTTCCTTGGTGCAAGATTTTAACTCCTTGAGAGCATTCAAGCAATCACTTTCGTGAAACTCTCTTGCTGAAGTGTTAGCCATGAATAAGGTGGACGTGAGATAGAGTGCTAGAACAAACTTTAGAGCCATGATACGGAGAAAAAGAAATGATATTTACCAATTGAGATGTAAAGAATGGAAAGAAATGGGGTTCAATTTATAGAGTGGGTTAGGGAGATGAGAAGGTGATTTCATTTTAATTTGTTTTAATGTTGTTTTAATTGCCTATTACCCAAAAGACGTGAAAGAAGAGGATGAGTCTTTGTCTTTTACTTGGAGGGCAAGAAATGTCATCAAAGGTTAGTAACGAGGTGTTAGTTCAATGAATTAAAATAAGATATTAGATAATTTCAAATATTTTTATCCTTCCCTTTTCTGTTACTAAGGTGCCATGGAACTTTCATAAATTTGTAAATCCATGTGTATATCTACATCTAAATTATTTTAAAATGTGCCTTAAGAAAATTTTACAATTTTAACAATTTTCCTCCATCAAAATTGATAAATCACAAAGCATTATTATTACGTCAGGTTATGGACGAATCGTAAATTCGACTCATATGTTGCAGTACATCCTACGATTATTTTTTGAGTAAAGTTATGTCGACACAGGCGTGTCGACACAGCCCATTGACACAGTGAGGTGTCAACCTTTTGGTTGGATAAAAACTGTTTTTTTTTTGTACATTTCATTTATAAAACAATTTTTGTATCATCAAAATTATAAAAAAAAACTGTTTTTATTAAAAAAAAAAATCTGTCTTTTTACAAATAATTTTGACAATTTTTTTTATATATAAAATCAATTTTTTTAATCACAAATGGATCAAAACAGTAAAAGATTAAAAAATATTTGATGATAAAAAAATTAAAAAATAATAATCACAAAAAATTCAGGGTTCAATGAATAAGGTGAACGTGAGATAGAGTGCTAGAACAAACTTTAGTGCCATGATACGGAGAAAAAGAAATGATATTTAGCAATTGAGATATAAAGAATGGAAAGAAATGGGGTTCAATTTATAGAGCAGGTTAGGGAGATGAGAAGGTGATTTCATTTTAATTTGTTTGAATGTTGTTTTAATTGCCTATTACCCAACACCCAAAAGACGTGAAAGAAGAGGATGAGTCTTTGTCTTTTACTTGGAGGGCAAGAGATTTCATGAAAGGTTAGTAACGAGGTGTTAGTTCAATGAATTAAAGGAAGATATTGGATAATTTCAAATATTTTTATCCTTCCTTTTCTGTTACTAAGGTGCTATGGAACTTTCATGAAATTGTAAATCCATGTATATATCTACATCTAAATTATTTTAAAATGTGCCTTAAGCAAATTTTACAATTTGAACAATTTTCCTCCATCAAAATTGATAAATCACAAAACATTATTATTACGTACGGTTATGGACGGATCGTAAATTTGACTCATATGTTGCAGTAAGTCCTACGATTTTTTTTTTGCAATAGATCATGTACTTTGTTTTTATTTTCTTTGTTTTAATAGGTCCTGCCACGGCAAAATTATTTGTTTACTGTAATTTTAAATAGTGGTGTTTTTTAAGTAGATGATGACGTTTTATTTATTGTGCATATATATGCAGTTTAAGAAATATTAATCTCTTATAAATAAGGTTTGGAAGATTTCTTGATAGATAGTAAATTTATTGTATCCACTAAATTTTTTTATTTTTTGTATATAATTATTTTGGGGAGATAATTATTTATACATATAATTATATACGATGGCAGACCGAGGATTGATAATCGGGGAGTGCGAAAGTTTCAAGTAGTAAAAGGGGTTCAGGGACAAGAGCCCCTAGGTAATTTTTTAGGGTTATTTGTAGTTTTTTTACTATCTTTTAGCCCTAAAAAAAATATTAATTGATTGACAAATACTTATTTGGGTTGTATTATAACAATTACTCATTCAAGTTATATTTTATAAATAAAATATTGTAAAACAAAAATTACAGCAATTAAATATTAAAAAAAAAGGAGAAACTGAATAATTTAACTACAACACTTGCAACTATCTAATATTTTTTTCAAAAATTATGACAAACATATTTAATTGTTCAATCACTTAAAGATTGAAAATAAAAATAAATTAACATTTTACATTTGAACATTGAACTAAAACATTACACTAATTTAACAATTTACATTGAACTTTCAATGTTTAAACTAATTAATCAATAAACATTATCTAGACTAAATTGAACTGAAATATTGAACTAAAAGTAATAAACAAAATATATATATTAAACTGAAAAAATGTCATTAAAACGTTAAAAGTTACCGGTGTTGGTGAGTGAAAGAGGTGATGCCTTGCCATGAGGGGGGGGGGGGGGGGGGCAGTATGGTTGTTGTCTTCGGAGAGAGAGAAGGGAAGGGGGATCGCCAATGACTTGGGTTGGGTAACGAAAGGGCAGTGGTGGTTTGAACTAGAAGGGAAGAAAGGAAGAAATAAAAAATGAAGATAGTTTTTTTTAGTGAGATGCATATTTAATTAGATGATATGTTATTTACGGATTTTCTCGTAAGCTTTTAACATGACATAAAACTTATTGTCTTTCATTACAAAAACTTACACAAACATCCAAAAAAAAATTCTACATATAACTCGAAAAAAAAATCAAAAAGATAATGTGGGCGGCCATCCACCTTCGGGACCACTTAGGTCCGCCCATGATTATATGTAGCCTCAAATGTACTGATAAGAGCTATTTGTATTATAGATAAATTATTCGTAAACAATTTCTTGCAGGATTTATTGCTTTGAATAGTAGAAATTCAACAGACAAATGTTCCTTCTTCTTCTTCTTCTTCTTCTTCTTCTTCTTCTTCTTATTATTATTATTATTATTATTATTATTATTATTATTATTATTATTATTATTATTATTATTATTATTATTATTATTATTATTATTATTATTATTATTATTATTATTATTATTATTACTATTATTATTATTATTATTATTATTATTATTATTATTATTATTATTATTATTATTATATCATAAAATATACCTAAAACAACTTGCTACACTTAAAGTAATTTTACCCCTTCAAAAATTTAAAATAAAAATAAAAGCAGGCCCTGCTTAATGATTACATGTATCAACCTTTTCTAATCTCTCTCTCACTATCTCTCAAATGTCACATTATGCTTCCCTTTCTTTGTATCTACGCACTACTTCGTAACCCCATACAATCTTGATGTGTAGGTGATTTATAGTTCTTTTTCTATAACACATAAAAGCGTTTCGATGTGTGGGCGATTTATAGTTCTTCTATATAAGACATAAAGTAATCTGAAAAATCCAAAATCTACACAAAAAATGAATGAAGAAATGTGGGGGAAGTCCAAAATAAATAAATAAAATTATTAAGAAAAGTCGTTTTAAAAAGATAAGGGTCATTCGACGAAAAGTCGCTCGATAGTTTTTATAATTAACGTTTATTCCAAACTTTTTTATGTTGTTTTCAAAAGCCCCTCACCATATAAAACACTCAAAACATTATTTCTTCTCTTTTTATGAACTTTAAGAAAAAATTGTCAAAAAAATAGATAAGAGACTTTTGGGGAAAAAAAATAAGGTGGACTAAATGAAAAATGTACTTAGATCTTGAGGACTAAATATTTATTGTTCCAATAGATAAAGCCTTTGGAGATAAATTATTCTAAGTTTGTCGAAATTTTTTCAAATGTACTAAATAGTTAATTTAATATAAGTTTGTGCTGAATATTTTTAGAAAAAGAAGTAGTTATTCATCCTGAAGACGATGCAAAGAGGATTGTTGGCTGAACAGTGGACGCCTGCGTCAGGCGCGTCAGCCTACGCATGGGTTGCGCTTGATCGAAGGGTTAGTAGCGCCGCCTCGTGGCGCCATCGTTGTCGTACACGTGGCGTGTTGGATTATATAGCAAAATGGGGTTAAAACCCTCTCCCCCCGAGTATCAAATGTCGGCCTCACGGATGCTAAACAAGAGAAGAACCATTGAGCCACATGTGTGGCCGAATTAATTATGCACGAGAAAAATATAAAACCCTTAAGTTCCGTTTAATTCACAAATTTGTCATGACAAATGTCAAATTAGTGGGGCAAATATGACATTTGTCCACTTTTAACAAAATTTGTTTACAACCCATTTGCCTATGTACAACACCTCTAATGCATTAAAAGTGGGCAAATTTTGCTTTGCTATTTGGGGAAGAATTATTTTTCAAACAATTTTACCACTTCTTACAAGTGCTTTTTTTATATATATTTTATGCTAAAATATTTTAAAATTATTTTACAAACAGTTTTATAAAACTGTTTTAAATAAAAAGCAGTTTTATAAAAAATGTTTTAAAACAGTTAAAAAATTGTTTTAAAAAATATTTTTTAAAACTGTTTAAAACACTATTTTAAAAGGTTTAAAAAATGTTTTGGATAATTTAAAAACTGTTTCGAATATTGTAAAAATTATTTTTAAAAACTTTTTTATCAAAATTAAAAAAAAAATTGCTTAAAAACTTTTTATAAAATATTTAAATAAACTAATTGGGTTGACTTTAATTTCTCCTAATTGTTGTTTGATAGCTTCGTGTGAAAAAACTAGATAAAATTTGCCATGAAAAATTTTACCCATGGAAAATTTGCCATCTTCACTTTTGCCCACTTTTGAATCAAACGGACCCTTAGTAATAAGTTAACCACATTATTGATCTTGTACCTTCATCTATTGGTCAATTTAGGGGTTTGTAGCTTAACTCAAATTACACAAGTCGTTCCATCCCACCCAACATTTATAAATTAGAATTGTTGGAGACCTAAACATCTCTGTAAATCGACTTGGCCATTGCATCCGTGCAGAATTGGGGAATCTAACACATTTAGTTAATCTACACCTCAGTAGTAATTACCTCATTGGAAACACCTTCATTTTTTTGTTAATTGAGCATTCTTAGTAGTCTGGACCTTAATTCAAATTATATTAATGGATTCATCCCATCCTGCATTTTTAAATTGAGCAGTAGTCTGATCCTCTTATCCTCTCCGCAAATCGAATCAATGATTTGATCACTCCTGAACTTAGGGAGTTCTACCTTTATTCACTTTATATTTCTTCAAACCTCAATGGTTCTATCCCTCTCAATAAATATTGCAATATTCAGAATCTAAAGCAGTCTCTGATTTTTTATGTTTTTTCTATGGAGCTACATGCATGCATTGACTTGCAGTACTTGGTAATAAGAATATTTTGAGTGGAAGACTCTACTTGTCTTAATTTTCAATATTCCAGGCTCAAAGAACTCATATCTCTCCTACAATAGTTTTTCTTTCACATTCACCCTACTCTTTGCTATATATTCCATGAGTGAACTCTCAATCGCACAATCGCACAATCCCAGGCTAACAATAGGAGAAAAGAGTGTATTATACTCTCATCAATTTTTTGCCCACCAACTTTTTTGCTACCTTCTTCGTATTAGGATTTTTCATATTTTTCAGCACAAGACAAAAAGTAAATCAAAAGCATTATATAAGAACTGCATATGAAACATAATTGAAGCAACAAATGACTTTGCATCAGATATTGCATTGGCACCGGAGGTTATGGCAGCATATAGAAAGCACAACTTCCCAACAACAAAGTAGTTGCTTTAAATAAAGTTCTTTGTTTGGAAGCAAGGAGCAAGCTTTTGACAAGAATTTTAAGAATGAGGTGCAAGTCCTTTAAAAAAATAATAAGACATAGAAACATTGTGAATCTTTACGGCTATTACCTAAACAATCGATGCATGTTCCTTGTTTATGAATACATGGGAAGGAGCGGTTTATTCTGTCTCTTGAGAGATGATGTTGAAGATGTCGAATTAGATTGTTGTAGGAGGGAAAACATGTTTAAAAGCATAGCACATGCTTTATCACATATATGCATCACGATTTTATCCAACCTACTGTTCATCGGGATATTTGAACAAGGTAGCATGATATTGAGTGTCCAATGAGGAACTATAAGTTCTTTTAATATAATGCACGCCCCCATCAAATTTAGGAAGATACATAATAAAACACACACGACTAGCTTTTTACCGTAGTTATGTTTAAAGTAGTTATGATTCTAATCATCCTCTGTTCAGTTAGTTTAAAATAGCATTTTATGATATGATGCTTTTTATAGCCTAAAAAGGATATGATGACTATTTCATTCCCTCGTTTGAGATAAACACTTCTCAACATTATTAATACGACATATCCCAAACTTGAAGATTAAAAAACCAGGAGGCATAATTAAACCAAAATACAGATAGTGAGGCATGGTAAGATACGGAGGCCAGTTCATTTGATTCTTGAAAAAGATAAATTAAAACAAAACATCTCGAAGTAAAATATCTTGATGTTCAGAATAACAAAATAGAAAATTGATATGACCACTTCATTCGAGTTTTATTCTCTAGCTCAGTTAAAGACAGATTATTGTAGTACCTGAGTCGTGGTAACACATTGTAGAGTATTCTAATGATAAAGTGGTTTATCAAAATACATAAAGTACGATTGGTTTATAATTTTTTATGAGATGTGTGAGGTGTTCCTATTCATGGGTGGGTTTGGTTCAAATTATAACTAATAGCTAATAACACAGGTAAATGAGTTCTCGAGTTCAAATTCTACAAATCACTGTTATTGGTATGGTGTCACTTGCAGTGGGGCAATCTGGTTCATTTGGATCTCGGTAATAATGATCTTGTCGGCCCAATGCCACCCGTAATTGGTAAATATAGAAAATTGCAATACCCAAGCATCTCCATAAATCAAATCAACCACAACCTGCCTGTAGAATTGGAGAATCTAACAAACTTATTCGATTTGAACCTCAGTCATAAGTACCTCAGGCAAGGTTTAATTTAATATATAAGATTCGGTTAATGCATCATACACCTTAAATTATAGGGTTATATTCATTCTCTACATTTATGTTTTAGTTGTTGTGTATTGACCTCACTTGGGTTGTGTTTGGGAACTCTAATTCCATGCCTTGGAATACGAATTCAAAACATTTTCAGTACATAATGGTTAAAATTTGAATGATAATTTTTCAATTTCAATTCCAAGACATATAATTTGGGTTCCCTAACGCACTCTTTACAATTAACATAGGCCCAAACTAAGAGGGATAATTGTAATTTCCCAACCAAATCTATGTCTATACATTATAAATCGAGCAATTAAATTTGCAATCGTGGAGATGTGGATCGGTGGTGATATGTTCATGATGACGTAACATGAGTTAGTCTTGGTGCCAAGGTGGAGGGCTAATATATCCTCTCCTTATTTACATTTGTTTTGTCCATTCACGACAATGACGGGGGATGCGAAAGTGTATTTCAAATGGTGGTTGGCCACACAATGAAGGCGACGTTGATAGTTCGTCGCAACGAGTTGACCTGATAGATGTGTGTGTGTATATATTTATTAAGGAGTTTTGTTTAAAAACATGGAAAATATCTTTTTATTATTTAGTAAAACGTTAAATTACTATTTCAGAACATTAATATTTAATAATAAAGTTAATATATTTATTAAGGAGTTTTATTCATAAAAACGTGTAAAATATTTTTTTCTCTATAGTAGAATGCTAAATTATTATTCTGGAATGTTAATATTGAATAAAAGATTTAATATATTTATTTAGGAGTTTTATTAATAACATTATAATTGAATGGAACCTTAAATTATGACTAATAAATAATTAATCAATGATTCGTAAAGCGTGCCATTGGAATTAATAATAGCTTCAATAATTTTTCTTCAGCATATATATATATATATATATATATATATATATATATATATATATATATATAGGGAGAGAGAGAGAGAGAGAGAGAGAGAGAATGAATTAAAAAAAATAGAAAAAGGTAACTCGCTTTTGCCACCAATAGTAGAATAAAACCTACTCCTTACCAAAAAAATGTTGGGTGAAAATTTTTCTTTAGGAGTATTGTACATTCTCTAGAGTTGGAAAAGAATTTCAGGATGAATTAGTGTGTCAAATGAAGAAAATAAATTGGAAAAATATCCATTGATCATGGCAAATTTTGCATTTGTCATGCAATAAAACATACCATATTTGTAGGGTTTTATGGAGCTAAAGGGAAACGAAGTTCACTTTTTTTTCTTTTTTTATTCATAAATGATTTTATTTCATTTTAATAAAGAATGAGATGTGGATTACTTGTATTTCAACCTGATTTTTTGGCTTAACTATCCGATTAATACCATTGATTATCCCCGTTTTTTTATAATGTAAACATTAAAGTTTGTATGTGATTATGAATTTTTTTTTGTTGAAAATGTAACTTTGTGATAAACTTTTGAAGGGCTCAATTACCCCAATCTATATCTATATAATATTATAAAATGCATAGCATGTCATCGATGTTGCCTTACTATAAGCTTTGCCATGTGGCACTCCTCCCATTTACTTATTTATTTATTTCTCTTCTTTTATGAAAACCTACCTACCTACCTCTCTCTCTCTCTCTCTCTCTCTCTCTCTCTCTCTCACACACACACACACACACATAAAGGTGGCTCAACACTGTGTTTAGGGGCTTGGGGAGCAATTCGTTTTTAGGAAAGAAGTTTGGAGAGCGAAGGTTCTTTCGAAAGTCATCTTCTTTGTTTGGACCGCGGTTAGGTAGACTATTTTCTCGATTGGAGGGTTACAGAAGAGTAAGAGATGAATGGCGAGTAGATTTTGGTTGTGTAAGGCGGCTGAAGCGTCACATAATCCTTTCCTCCTATATTGTTGGGTGATGAAGGTTTTATGGGATGTATTTTTTTCCTGTATCGAGTGCGGTGGGTTAAGGCACATTCAGTGAGGGAGGTATTGGCGGCTTGGAAATGCCCAAGAGGATGGAAGGGGGCAAGAAAGTTTGGAGCATGGTCCCGCACTACATCCCTTGGACATGGGAGGGACAAGAACGGGAGGTTCTTAGATAGTGTAGAGGTGTCCCAGAGAGGCTTCAATATAATTTTGAGTACGCGTCTTCTCTTGCATAGAAGTGATCACTTCCTGCATTCTTCTACGTTTTTGGACTTTGTAGAGGAATTACAGGGGTGGTGACTAGAGTGTATATGTTTATGTAGTGTTCATTTGGGTCAGTTTTTTTTTTCTTTTTTGTGGTAAAAATAAATTACCTCCACTCCCGTAACTCTCTTGCTTTCATGCATATAGATATTTTTCCATCCGACTCTCTTTCGTACTTATACATTTACTCTATTCCTTGTAACTTCTACACATATCCATATCTTTTTCTCTTTGCCTCCCTCTTGTTTCATCTCCCTCATTTTCCTTATATTCCTACATTTCTTCTATGCATATTTAAATCACTTATATGTCTCAAAGTGATTTTTCGAAGATGAGTCACAAAAATACTGCTCGGTGATGAAGATCTCATTATGTATTCAACACATTAGGCTCCGAGACAGATTGGCATAGTTTAAGAAGGTTTTGGATTTTATTCTAGTATTTTTTTGAGAAAAGGGGGGAGAGACATGACTTGGGGATGAGTGATTTTAGAGATTGATAAGAAAAGGTTTAGCATTATGCTTTTTTTTAAGCCACACTATTGCTTGAAGAATCTAATGAGTTAGTTCTTAAATAGCAGAGTATTTCTTTATTGAGTCATAATATTGTGCAAGCATGAGTGAGAATTAGTTCTCTTTTGAGTTTTTACTTTTTATTACTAATAGAGAAAAGATTGAATGATGAAGTACGTTGTTTTTGTGTATGGTGACTGAAATTGAATTGGGTATCGATGAGGATGGTTTGACAATGAAAAGTGTGGACCCTTTTTAAGAAAATGTAGTTTGAACATTTGTAGTGTTTAAGGGTTTTTGGCGAGTATGGAATGTGTATTTCTTCATTACTTATCCTTTTTACGATTGATCGTTTTTTGTAATTTTTCATTTTTTTGGGGGTGAGAAAGCCCATAAATTAAATTAGTCCATTTTTTTCATAAATATCTTTTCACTCCATGGTGCTTTCGACCAAGACATATTGATATCATGGTTCTTAGATTATTAAATTAATTTTATGGTAGTGCCTTTAGCCATGATATAGTGACATCTAGATTCGTAAATTAACATGTTCATTGTGTCCCGATTCATATAAATATATATAAAGCCACATATTCTTATGTTATCAATTTACTTAAATTTTGATCCGTAATTAGTCAAAAAATTGAATTTGGTTTCACTAAATCTCATCATTCATTATTGATTATAGAAAAATTATGGCGATGGAAACTAAACATTAATAATGAATGAAAGTTAGTAGCGTACACTCACAAAACTTGAGGTAGAACTTGGTACGTACAACGTTTTCCTTGATAATATTGATGTTGGCCTTACTGAGATTGCTAAACTATATTTTTAAAAAAATGCTTTAGGGTACAAAGTAATTACACAAAAATTTTACACAAACTGATATTGCAGTGCAATAAAGTGTTGTACACTGTCTTGGGTTGAGTGATGAACAATACTTATTGAAATGCCACATTTATTTGTATAACATCTTTGTGTAATTTCTTTATCCAGTAGAGTTAGTAACATTTTTATTGACATTGGATTGTATGTGGTTGTGTCAACAATAATGTAGAACATAGATTAAAATTGCTAAGTTGGAAGAAAGAAATTTATGTATTTTTCGGAATTCTAATTGTAATATGGTTGTGTTAATTATTTGGCAATAGAATTTTTATCGTAATTAAATTCAATGTATTACCACCATCATTTTTTAAAAGTCGTAAATATACTTCTCATATATTTTAATTTTTTGAACGCACTGCGTTGTGAAACAAGAACATTAAAGTGTCCACGCATTGCACGTGATTTATAGTATTTATAATTTCTTTAGGGTACATTTTAAGATAAATAAATATGCAATCTTTATGAAAGTTGCATGATATGCCCCAAGTGTCACCTCGACTCAGAAACTACAACCTCGGCCAAGACATTGCCGAGGTTGGAAATGCCTTGGATCAGTGACAACAGGCCTCGGCCATAGCAAGGTCGGCCCTGGACGACACCACTACAAACCTCATCAAGGGGAGACTTCATGTATCATGGGGGTCAGCAATTCGTCAGTTCACCCGGGAATGACAACCTCGATCAGGGGTAGGCCGAGGTTACAAGGAGACATACCTCTACGAAGGTCAACCCCATCAGTGAATCGGCCAATGTTCCAAGCATATTCCAACTTAACCTTGGCCCAGGCCGACCTTAATACCTTACCTCGGCTTCACTTAAGCCGACACCATAATGGCTCATCTCGGATAGGATGGGCAGCTAGACCTTACCAACCTCGGACTCTTCAGGCCGAGGTCATGACCAAGCATGGAGGCCGAGCACTTATGGACATATGTGGACAAGGACACGTGGACACAAATCAGTTATAACAAATCATTCCCCCCACGTGGGGGGGATATTTCATCATCATTCTCTACATGTGACAGGGACAGATGTCTTCATCAGATTGGCTAGATCAACAGACACATGCCCATTGCATGCATAGGGGGTACATCACACCCCCTAGGTACTATATATAGAGGTCATCCTCTACTTTGCAAAGGATTCGAAATTAGCAACCCCAGCTGAAACTTTGTTCAAATACACAGTAGATAGAGAAAGTTTGAGAGATTGTATCCATGGCCATTAGAACCCTTATACAGTGATACACATCATATACTTGCACAGTGGACGTAGGCCAGATTGGCTGAACCACTTATATTCCAGTGTGAATCCTCTTCTCCTCACCTCCTCCTACTATGTGTGTATATGCATTTATGATGCCATTGTTAACATTGAATTGAGGTCACAAACACCTTGAAGGGTGGTACTATTCTTAGCATCATCATTTTGGTGCCGTCTGTGGGAACTTAAGAGTTATCACTTCCTCCTCTTTAGCTTAACCACATTGGAGACTCCGGTGGTGAACCAGGCACCACCCCTTGCGTGGAGCTGCTTTACTATTGAAAGAGGTCCTTTAAGGTATTAAGCGCATCTACTACTCAAGCTCTTTAGTGTTAGCATATGGCACCAGAGGTACCACCGCCTCTCCTGCCGCCTGGTGCGGGAGGACCTAGTTCCAGCCATGCACCGACTCAGTTCGAAATGGCGGAGGTAGCTGCAGCCTTGAGGTCTTTGGCTGCAACTTAACAAGCTATGCAGGAGCAATTTGCACAGCTCAGTCAAACTATGATGAGGCCACCTAGAGTTTCACCAGAAATGATCACTCCGGCGGCCGTTCATCCTCATCCTGATGCCAGGGGACCACCCCAAGCACCAATGAAGGACCAACCTGCCCCCAACGGCGGAGGGACATTGCTGACCCTAGGCGCTTACATCTGGGGAGGCAAGGCAACCCTTACCCGGAGGACAGGTATGACGATCTGGAGGCGAAAGAGGTCCCAAAAGAATGTTGGGAGTCATATGAGGTTTCGAATAATATTGTACGTCCTCTTCAGCAGAGCCGAGGCTGTGGCGACCGAAGAGGTGAAGAGTTCCAACAGCGAGGATCAACTTTTGATCGACTGAGCAGAGGGTCAGCCTTTAAGAGGTTGGGCTCAATAAATGATCCAAGACAGAGGTTATCAAGGTCAAGGAGTGCATCCGGATCACAAAGGGGGGATGAACAACGTCGGCCTCACCAAGGCCGACCTCATGCAGGAAGAGGTAGAGACCAGGAAGAGGTCAACAGTCGACGTTGCGCTGCGGCTGGGGAACCCTCACTCCATCCCTTAGAGGTGGCTGGGGACAACCTCGTCCAGGCCGATGGTAGGAGACCATGGAATGACTCTATCCAACGTCTTGAGGAGAAGATAGGTGACGACATTATGAGCCGAGACCCATTGCAAAGAGGTTTCTCGGAGGGCTCCCCCTTTGTGGCAAGGATAGTGAGCTTCCCAACCCCTGCTAAGTTCAAGCCACCCATGGTGTCTCCCAAGTATGACGATAGCACCAACCCTGTACATTACATTGAGATGTATCAATCAGCGGCGGACATCTACTCGATACCTGATGAGATAAAGTGTAGGGCCTTCTCTAGGACTTTGACAGGAGCAGCACACAGTTGGTTCACTTCTCTTCCGAAGAATTCAATAGAGAACTTTAAGGGCTTGGCTGAACGATTCATTCACAACTTCTGCTTTGGGGTAAGACCTCAAAAGAAGACCAATCATCTACTGTATGTCAAACAAGGTAAGGACGAGAGCCTAAGAGACTACATCGCCAGGTTCAACAAAAAGAAGCTTGAGGTTGAAGATTACAAAGAGAATATAGCCATGACCGCCCTCATAGGAGGTCTTCAGAAAGGGAAGTTATTGTGGAAACTCGCGGAAGACCCTCCAAGGTCTATGGCAGAGCTACTAGCAATCGTGGGAAAAGTCATAAATGCCGAAGAGGCAATGGCCGCCAAGTATGAGGATGAGAACCGTGATAGTAGTGAGAAGTCCCAAAGAAAGAAAGATGGAAATAAGAGGTCAGCCGATGACAAGTTCGCTCACTATAATCCTCTAACCGTGAGCTGTGAGCATATCCTCAACGAGATCAAGAATGATAGGACCCTAAGATGGCCAGAGAAACTGAAGGCCCCTCCACACAAGAGGAACAAAAACTTATGGTGCGAGTTCCACCAAGACCATGGCCATATTACAAATAGATGCCTCGCCTTAAAGGATGAGATTGAAAAGATGTTAAAATTCGGAAAGTTGAGGAAGTATGTTGATGGCAAGGCTCCTAATGGCGGAAGAGATGACCCTAAAAAGAGGAGAAATGACAGATGTCATGACGATGCCCCAGCTAGAAGAGACAATGATTCAGAAGGTGATGATGAAGATGATTCGGACCTTCCGCCAAAAGATGACAACACCCCGGTGAAGAGGGTTGGCATGATCTCCTTTGGTGTTAACACCATATGCGAAGGACTTGCGGGGGGTGGCTCTGAAGTGGCTGACAGAAAAGCTAATGTGGCAGAGGCCAAGTCAGTGGCCAAACTTGAAGTTATAAATCTAACGTCTTCCGATACAACGCAGAAGAGAAAGAAGGTGGACATGGACACTCTTATAGTTGGGTTCTCCTGACTACACTTCAAAGGTATCTTAGCCCCACATGATGACCCCTTGGTAATAAAAACAAGAGTACATGGATGCGAGGTGCAGAGGATCCTCGTGGACAGGGGGAGTTTAGCAGACGTTATGTTTTGGACTTGCTTCAAGAGCCTAGGTCTTAGCAGAGCAAGGTTAGTACCCTATCATCATCCTTTAATGGGCTTCAGCGGTGAAATGTTTCACCCATTGGGCATGTATGAGATGGACGTACAGATGGGTGACGAGTGGCCTAAGAGTTTGACCCAAAGGATAAATTTTTTTGTGATGGACGAAAATGTCTTCTCGGCCTATAACCTCATCATAGGAAGAGTGGCCCTTAAGGAGTTCAAAGTCGTACCGTCAAAGGTCCACCAGATGCAAAAATTCCCGACCCCCTATGGGGTAGGGGAAGTGCAAGGTGACCAGACCACAACACGAGAATGTTACTTTAACTCAGTCGAAGAGAGATAGGCCCATAAGAGGGAAACCACCACTTACAACATTGATACACTTGACCCAAGGGATGAAATAAAATTGAAGAAGGGAGAGGCCGAAGAAGAGGTAGAATGCATCGTCCTCAATGAGGACGAACCAGAAAAAACCATTCAGTTCGGCAAAGCCTTAAAAATAGAAATCAAGGAAGAGCTGATAAACTTTTTGAGAAAGAGGCAGAGTGTCTTCGCTTGGAGTCATACAAACATGCCTGGGATCAATCCTGAGGTTATGTGCCACAAGCTTAACGTGACCAAAGATGCCAGGCCTATCAAATAAAGATGAAGAGTCTACTCCAGGGAGAAGTATGACATCATCCGGGAAGAGGATAAAAAATTGAAAGAGGCTGAGTTTATTAGACAAGTCATATATCCGGAGTGGATATCGAATGAATTCATCGTGCCCAAGGCCAATGGAAAGTGGAGAATATGCGTTGATTTCACTGACTTGAACAAGTCTTGCCCAAAAGATAGATACCCCTTACCTAGGATAGATCAGATGGTAGATGCTACTACAGGGCACGAGCTCATGAACTTCATGGACGCATATTAAGGCTACAATCAGATCTTTATGGATGCGGAAGACTCGGAGAATACAGCCTTCATTATCGATAAAGGGAAGTACTGCTACAAAGTTATACCCTTCGGTCTGAAAAATGCGGGGGCGACATACCAACGTCTTGTGAATAAGATGTTTGAAGATCAAATAGCCAAGACTATGGAGGTGTATGTAGATGATATGCTGACGAAGAGCTTGAAGGCCTGCACCCATGTGGAAGACCTTGAAAAGACCTTCGATACTATAGACTTGTACATAATGAAACTCAACCCCGCAAAGTGTGTCTTCGGGGTAGGAGCTGGGAAGTTTCTTGGATTTATCATCAGTCAAAGAGGAATCGAAGCAAACCCTGAGAAAATCAAGGCTTTGCTTGATATGAAGACACCAAGGAGTATCAAGGACGTCCAAAGACTCACGGGAAGGGTGGCCGCACTCAACAGGTTTGTTTCCAGAGCAACAGACAAGTGTCTTCCATCCTTCAAAGTGCTTAGAAAGGCCTTCCAGTGGGACAAAGAGTGCGAAGAGGCTTTTAACCAACTCAAGTCCTACCTTGGGTCTCCCTTGTTGTTATCTCAGCCCATAGTATGAGAGAAATTGTATGTGTATCTAGCAGTCTCTGAAATGGCTATCAGTGCAACCATAGTGCGGGAAGACGTTGGAATCCAAAGACCTGTGTATTTCAACAGTAAAGCCCTTTAAGGGTCTGAACAAAATTACCCTCGTATGGAGAAGTTAGCCTATGGCTTGATACATGCCTCAAGGAAGATGAATCCCTACTTCCAAGCCCATTCCATTGTCATCCTCACCAATTCCCCACTAAGACAGGTTCTATATAAACCTGAGAAGTCTGGAAGATTAATGACCTGGGCCATTGAGTTGGGGGAGTATCACCTTATCTACCAACCTAGGGCAGCCATCAAAGGGCAGGCCCTCGCAGACTTTGTTGTCGAGTTCAAATGGGAAGAGGCCGATGCACAAAATGACCAAGTAGGTGCTGAAGGGTCAAACAACAGTGCCTCCCAAGAACAGGTAGAGGTTACACCTAATGTCTTACGAGAATAGGAAGAGGTTGCACCAAACGTCTTTTGAAATCAGGAAAAAGTCGTATCCAAGAAGACCAGGAGCGGAGTAGCGGAGAACGAGGAGGATCGGTACCTCTTTAGGTAAGGAATCATGTCAGAAGGGGCCTTCTCATCGGATAAAGACATTTGGAATCTCTTCGTTGATGGTTCTTCCTGCGACAGTGGAAGCGGTGCAGGGTTAATACTTTCAGCTCCAGATGGTGCCAATATTGAATACGCTTTGAGGTTCAACTTAAAGGCATCTAACAACGAGTCAGAATATGAAGCCATGATAGCAGATCTCTCATTGGCAAAGACTTTAGGTGTAAGATGACTCCTACTTCATAGCGACTCAAGGTTAGTTGTCAATCAAGTATTGGGAGTCTACAAAGACAAAGATGAAAGAATGGCTAAGTATCTGAAGAGGGTGAGAATGATGTTAGAATATTTCTAAGAGACAAAACTGAAGAGAGTACCTCTAAAAAATAATAGCTACGCAGATGCATTGGCAAGGTTGGTCTCGGCGACAAAGACAGACGTCAGAAGGATAGTCCCCGTCGAGGTCTTAACAAAAGCGACCATTGAGGAAGAAGAGGTATGCAATCCTTATCTCAATTTGAACCTAGGAGACTCATGGATGGACCCCCTCATAAGATATATCAAAGAGGGAGAGCTACCCGAATCAAAGCTAGAGAGGAGGAAGTTAAGCTATAGGGTTGCCAAATTCTCCATAGTAGGAGACGTCCTATATAAGAAGGGATTTATGTTGCCTCTCCTCAGATGTGTGCATCCCACAGAAGTTCCCCGCATCTTACAGGAAGTTCATGAGGGTTCTTTCTCCAGTCACATAGGGGGAAGACCCTTGGCCAAGAGTATTATTACACATGGATATTGGTGGCCAACCTTGGCCAAAGATGCTGCAGCTTACGTGAAGAGGTGCTATAAATGTCAGAGATTCTCCACTATTCCTCACTGACCTCATCAACCTATGACGTCAATCACTTCCCCATGGTCATTTGTAGTATGGGGAATTGATTTAGTAGGACCCCTACCAAAAGCTGCTAATAATTATCGATTTCTGATAGTTGCCATTGACTACTTCTCAAAGTAGGTGGAGGCAGAGCCGATGATAACGATAACAGAACATAAGGCCTTCCAATTCATTTGCAGGAACATTATATGCAAACATATCCTCCCAAACACTCTCATCACGGATAATGGAACCCCATTCAAAAACTCCTCTTTAGAAAAGTATTACGAAAGAGTGGGGATAAAGAAGTTATTCTCATCTCCTGGCCGACCTTAGGCAAACGGTCAGACGAAAGTCACAAACAAGACAATCCTTGATGGAATAAAGAAGAGGTTAGAAGAAGCGAATGGGAGATGGACTGAAGAGGTTTACGCTGTGTTATAGGCCTACGGAACCACGACAAGGACACCAATAGTAGAAACCCCATTCATGCTAACGCATGGCTTAGAGGCCATCATACCAACAGAAGTGGGACTCCCTACTCATAGGGTTCATACCTATGACCCTGATAAAAATGGGGAAGAGAGGAGACTAGACCTAGATCTGATTGAAGAGATAAGGGAAGACGCGGAATTCAGACAAGCAGCTTACCAACAGAGAGCAGCAAAATTCTACAATCAGAGGGTGAAGTCAAGACCCATCGTAGTGCGAGACTTATTACTGAAGAAGACCTTATAGAAAACAAAAAAGCTCCACCCAAACTGACATGGTCCCTATAAAGTGACAGAAGAGGTTGTGCCCGGTACCTACAGTCTAGAAAACCTAGAAGGGGAACCTTTCGCTAACCCCTGGAATGCGGATCACCTAAAGAAGTATTACATATGATGTTGCAAAAAGTTATGTAAATGTACCATCTTATGAAGAGGCTATTAATAAAAGATCAGTTTCCATGTCGATTCTTGCTCCATTTTTCTCTGATGGTAGAAAGTATGAGGGTAACATCTAATTGATGACCTCTAACACCTTATAACATCATCATGTGGTGACGAGGTCTGAGGTCAGACCTCACACTTGGATGACCTCAGACCCTTATAACATCATTAAGTGGTGACAAGGTCTGAGGTCAGACACCATACTTTGATGACCTCAGACCCTCATAACATCATTAAGTTGGTGAAATTAATTATGAGGATAACATCTTAGTTGCTGACCTCAGACCCTTATAACATCATTAAGTGGTGATAAGGTCTGAGGCCAAACACCATAATTTGATGACCTCAGACCCTCATAATATCATTAAGTTGGTGAAATTAATTATGAGGATAACATCTTAGTTGATGATCTCAGACCCTTATAACATCATTAAGTGGTGACAAGGTCTGAGGTCAGACACCATACTTGGATGACCTCAGACCCTTAACATCATTAATTTGGTGAAATTAATTATGAGGATAACATCTTAGTTGATGAAATCAGACCCTTATAACATCATTAAGTGGTGACAAGGTCTGAGGTCAGACACCATACTTGGACGACCTCAAACCCATAGCATCATTAATTTGGTGAAATTAATTATGAGGATAACATCTTAGTTGATGACCTCAGACCCCTATAACATCATTAAGTGGTGACAAAGTCTGAGGTCGGACACCATACTTAGACGACCTCAAACCCATAACATCATTAAGTTGATGAAATTAATTATGAGGATAACATCTTAGTTGATGACCTCAGACCCTTATAACATCATTAAGTGGTGACAAGGTCTGAGGACATACACCATACTTGGATGACCTCAGACCCTTAACATCATTAATTTTGTGAAATTAATTATGAGGATAACATCTTAGTTGATGACCTCAGACCCTTATAACATCATTAAGTGGTGACAAGGTCTGAGGACAGACACCATACTTGGATGACCTCAGACCCTTAACATCATTAATTTGGTGAAATTAATTATGAGGATAACATCTTAGTTGATGACCTCAGACACTTATAACATCATTAAGTGGTGGAAAGGTCAGAGGTCACACACCATACTTGGATGACCTCAGACCCTTAACATCATTAATTTGGTGAAATTAATTATGAGGATGACCTCTTAGTTGATGGCCTCAGACCTTATAATATCACTGTGGTGACAAGGTCTTAGGTAAGACTTGATTTAGTTTAAACATACATCATTGCAACAAGACTTCAGAGCTAAAACGTCGCATGACAGAGGAATTCAACAACTAAATCAACAAACGAAGAAATAAAAACCCTCCTCAGAGGCTGTCATCCAATGGTAAAAATTCAAAAACACAAGTTGTCAATATTCTTTAGAGGTTACATCCAATCAGGGGTTATATAAAATACATAAAGCTTCACAAAATAGCCTAAGGGTTCGAGGGGAGAGTGCTAGTGTCCTCGTTCTGATTCACTTGGACGACGTTGGTCGCCTCGTCCCCATCTTCCCTGAGGTCAGTTCCTCCTATCTCTGTACTGTCCAGTGATGCAGTCTCTGCAAGGGCAGTGACCTCCTCTTCTACCTCCTAAAGGGCTTGGGTAAGCTGAGGGTTTGCAAAACCTAGACCTACGAAGTCGGAGGCCTTCAAACTCCCTGCCTCATTCTCCTTAGCAGCCGCCCATTTGATAGTAGCCTTGATACCTCTTGCAAGGTACTCAAAGTCGAAGCTCATGAACTCGTCTAAGACTTTATAATTAGCTAATATCCCCTCAGAAGCATCCTCAAGGGCTGCCTTCACTACAGAGTCGACCTTTTGCTGAAGAATATCATCCTTGGCATTCATAGCAACAGCATGGTCCTTTTTTATCTTGGAGATCTCTTTTTCTAGCCCTTTAATCTTCTTTTGAGACTCATGAAACTCATAATTTAGGTGTTCTACCTCGACATTCAGAGTGATTTCCACCTTCTCGGCCTCTTGAACCTTCTGGATGAGGGGTAACTTCCTTAGAGTCCAGTTGGCGAGGTGATGTGTAGCAGTCAGGCCCTGCAAATCATGTGGTCGTGTATATGAGTTGAAATTCAAATCATAGGTTACACTTTGAAGCTATACAGAAACCTGAAGTCATACCTGAATAGACCTGTGGAGGCCAAACTAAACCAGCAGAGGTGTGTCCATTGGCCGACAAAAATGTTTGCCAGCCTCGGTCATGGCAGAGCCGATGGCATCCAGTGCCTGGAGACTGTGGCCTATTATGCTGTCATTTATTTTCAGTTGTTGTATACGAGCAGCCAATGCATCTACAGATGATATAGGAATGGCAGAATCCCCACCTTTCTTGTTCTGCCTCTGATCCTCAGGGGCATGGTCAGTATCATTTCTCTTCCTTGTGGCCTGAGCCTTCGATGTTGAGGGAGGGTAGGGGGAGAGTTCAGACCTACCTTCTTAGCAAGCTTTGTCAAACTCAGGTCTGCCATTTCCTAAAGCTCATCAGATATTCCCTTCGGATGCTCTGTAAAATAGGAGGGTCTGAGTTAGAGGGTCAGACATGCATAAACTCGGAGGTATAACTTGGAATAAAAAACACTTACCAAGATCTGTAAGAGGACTCCCCCCCAAACCAGTCTCAAAGAGGTAGTATGGGGTCATCAGGTGTTCAAATTTAACGAGCAGACCATGCATCCCCTGATCCTGAAGGTCTTTGACCTTCTGAAGATTTTACAGGCTTAGACCAGGGCCGGCCTTAGCAGATATTATGACCTTACCCCATCTTATAGGCATTCGCGGCTCTAGTGGAGAAGAGGGAGCACATGGGCCGAATTCCCACGGCCCTGAGGTAAAGAAATAACGAGGCTTCTAGTTGTGATTAGAAGTTTGAGTTATTTGGAGCATCTTATTCTCAGGTTTCCGAGCTACAAAATGGTAATAGCTCAAATGGTTTTTAGTAGACGAAGGGACATAGCAACCTAGTCTGAGTGGTGAGCATCTCTCCATAAGACGATGGCCCCAATTATTACCCTCCAAGCATTAGGTGACAACTGGGAAGGGGAAAGATTGATGTAGGATAGTATAAACCTAATGATGGGATGGATGGGAAAACTAAATCCCAACTTGAACATTTGCTCGTACAAGAAGATCTCACCATCTCGGTCGTGGTAAGCCCTATCTTCCCTCAGAGGTCTCCTGAGCTTTATGGGGGGCTGATGGAGTATAAGTATCTGAAGCAAAAAAGGTCGACCTCACTAACTGTGCTCTCAATCTCGGCCGCCTCAGAGACATCGACATCGCTCTCAGCATCGTCATCATCGTCATTATCTATCTCAACGTCGGTCGGAGCAGACGTTGGAGGGTTACTTGGGAACCTCTGAGCGAACTCATCCCTTGTGACGGTCAACAGGGGAATGGCATCAAGTATTGGTTGAATATACACGCTTGGTTCAATAATCTCAACCTCTGAGGAAGAGGACGATGTTATTGAATTTTTATGAGACGAGGCCCGACTGGAAACCTCTGCTTGATCAGGGACCTGATCTTATTGATTTGAGAAGTCCATGGCCTCTTGGAAAAAGTTCACAGACATAGGGTCTGAGGTGGAAGACTCAGACTCAGACATCGGTATGGGTTCAGCAGGGACCTCTGCTTGGCTAGCTGGTTCTGATGGTTCAGGGTATACTACCTTTAGGGGTGGTGGAAAGATAGGTCTGAGGGGGAATTCCTCTGACCTACGAGCTCCCTCCCACTCTCTTTCTATTGACCTAATTTTCTCTGAAGTCTTCTCTCTGAGAGAAGGGAACTCCTCTAGGAGTTGGTAAATGGGTCTGAGCATAAGAGGCAGACACTACACTTGCAACTCTCCTAAACAAAAAACAAGACTGGTTAATGGAATAATGCAATTTAAAGATCAAACTGTCAAAACCTAGAGCAAGGGCAATTCTCCAGAAAAATGGAACCCTCGCCGAAAATCTCTAAAAACTCACCAAAAAATGCAAAAGCAAGAAAACTCACAGGGAAAATGAAGGAAAAAGAATGGAAAGGATACCTGAAGATGAAATGGTAAGTGAGAAGGAAGAAAATGTGAGGAATCACCACCAAAAGCTTCAAGCCAATGCCTTTCTAGAGAGAGAAAGCTGTAGACGCGAATCGAACCAGGAAAAGAGAGAAATGAGAAGGAAGGAGGGAAAATAGGGTTTAAACCCTTAATATGATTGCATGTTTCCCAAGGCCCATCATTGCCTTGGGAACCCCAAAGGACGGCTGACATCACATTCTTGCCAGGCATGCCACACACTTCAGCAATGGACAAGTGTCAAATGGACACTGGCACAAGAGAGACCTCGGAGATGTAGAGACCCCACAGTCACCTGCTCACACATTTAACTAAGGGCTGGGAGGTGATTGATATGCCCCAAGTGTCACCTCAGCTCATAAACTACAACCTCGGCCAAGACATTATCGAGGTTGGAAATGCCTTGGATCAGTGACAACAGGCCTCGGCCATAGCAAGGTCGACCCTGGCCGACACCATTATAAACCTCATCAAGGGGAGACTGCATGTATCATAGGGGTCAGCAGTTTGTCAGTTCAACCGGGAATGACAACCTAGGCCAGGGGTAGGCCGAGGTTACAAGGAGACATACCTCTACCAAGGTCAACCCCATCAGTGAATCGGCCAATGTTCCAAGCACATTCTAACTTAACCTCAGCCCAGGCTGACCTTAATACTTTACCTCGGCTTCACTTAAGCCGAGACCATAATGGCTCATCTCGGATAGGATGGGCAGCTAGACCTTACCAACCTCGGACTCTTCCAGGCCGAGTTCATGACCAAGCACGGAGGTCGAGCACTTATTAACATGTCACTACACCAAAACTGGCGATTGGTCACGGCCAAAATACCTGACCAAAACTATGGGTCGCGGACTTGGGCCGTGACCATTTCGGGCATGACCATTTGAGTGGGTCGCGGCACAAGTTAGTGACCAAAAAATGGTCACAACCGAGAGGAGGTCACGGCAGATGGTCGCGGACTTGGGCTGTGACCCATGCCATGACGGGTCGCGGCCATCATCCGTGACCCACAACCGTGACAAATTGGTCGCGGCCAAAGTCCGCGACCCACGACAGTGACAAAAAAATAAAAACAATTGGTCGCGGTCCTCATCCGTGACCCACAACCGTGACCAAAAAAAATAAAAAAAATGGTCGCGGTCCAAGTCCGTGACCCACGACCGTGACGAAAAAAAAGGAAAAAAATGGTCGCGGACTTTGGCCGTGACCCATAACCGTGACCAAAAAAAAAAAAAAAAATGGTCGCGGCCCAAGTCCGCGACAATTTTTATATGTGACGAAAAAAATAAAAATGGTCATGGACAAAGTCCATGACCATATTTAACTATAATTTTAAAAAAATGTATTTTTTTGGTCCAATACTAAAATTGGGGGTCCAATCAAAAAACTGCGAATCAAGAACGTTGTTAATAAACAAATATATATACAAACTTATAAATATTAAGGGTCTTAATAATTCACAGACAAAAAAAAAGAAATTGGGCAGAATTTCCTCTATTTTCTTGACATTCCAAAACCTGTAAATGTAAAACCTACTTATTATAAAGCCCGCACGACCATAAAATTCAACAATTAAATTATAAAAGTCGGCACGGCCATAAAACTAAATAATAAAAGCCCGCACGACTGTAACACAAAAAATAAAATTCTGAATGTCCACAACATATAAATAATTTTCATGATGTAGACCATTGCATACTTCGTTTGTTCCGCGTGCAAAATCCTATAAATGATAGGATACATAAAAAAAATATTAGTAACCAAATAATTTTACAAAAAATTTAATCAAGCTGAAAAATTGCATATATGAGTTAAAATTATCAGTAACCAAGTACAAATATGCAAATTACCGTCGTTTTGAGACCCGCGGCTGCGGGGTCAGTTCCTACGAGTTACATTGGTCCCGTGGGAGGTGTTGGAGCCACCCATGGAGCCGTTCGGGGGCTGTTTCGAGTTTTCACCCTCTAACGTCATATTTTTAAGCCTAAGTCTAGAAATATGCAAATTACCGTCGTACTCTCAAACTGGGAGACCCGCGGCTGCGGGGTCAGTTCCTACGAGTTACATTGATCCCCTGGGAGGTGTTGGCGCCACCCACATGACCGTTCGCGGGCTCTTTCGAGTTTTCACCCTCTAAGGCCATGTTTTTAAGCCTAAGTCAAGAAAAATGCAAATTATCGTCGTATTCTCAAACCGGGAGACCCACGGTTGCGGGTTAGTTCCTGCGAGTTACATTGCTCCCGTGGGAGGTGTTAGTGCCACCCACGGGGCCGTTCGGGGGCTGTTTCGAGTTTTCACCCTCTGACGTCATGTTCTTAATCCTAAGTCTATAAATATGCAAATTACCATCGTACTCTCAAACCGGGAGACCCGCGGCTGCGGGGTCAGTTCCTACGAGTTACATTGGTCCCGTGGGAGGTGTTGGTGCCACCCACGGGGACGTTCGGGGGTGTTTCTAGTTTTCACCTTCTAATGCCATATTTTTAATCCTAAGTCAAGAAATATGCAAATTATCATCGTATTCTCAAACCGGGAGTCCCGCGGCTATGGGGTCAGTTTCTAAGAAGTTACATTGGCCCCGTGGAAGGTGTTGGTGCCACCCACGGGGCCGTTCGGGGGCTGTTTTGAGTTTTCAGCCTCTAACATCATGTTTTTAAGCCTAATTCTATAAATATGCAAATTACCGTCGTACTCTCAAACCGGGAGACCCACGACTGTGGGGTCAGTTCCTACGAGTTACATTGGTACCGTGGGAGGTGTTGGTGCCACCCACGGGGCTGTTCGGGAACTGTTTCGAGTTTTCACCCTCTAACGTTATGTTTTTATGCCTAAGTCTAAAAATATGCAAATTATCGTCGTACTCTCAAACCGGGAGACCCGTGGCTGTGGGTTCAGTTCCTACGAGTTACATTGGTCCCGTGGGAGGTGTGGTGCCACCCATGGGGCCGTTCGGGGTCTGTTTTGAGTTTTCACCCTCTAACGCCATGTTTTTAAGCCTAAGTCAAGAAATATGCAAATTAGTGTCGTATTCTCAAATCGGGAGGCCCACGGCATCGGGGTCAGTTTCTACGAGTTACATTGGTCCCGTGGGAGGTGTTGTTGCCACCCACAGGACCGTTCGGGGGCTGTTTCGAGTTTTCACCCTCTAAGGCCATGTTTTTAAGCCTAAGTCTAGAAATATGCAAATTACCATCGTACTCTCAAACCTGGAGACCCGCGGCTGCGCGGTCAGTTCCTAGGAGTTAAATTGGTCCCGTGCGAGGTGTTGACGCCACCACAGGGCCGTTCGGGGGCTGTTTCGAGTTTTCCCCCACTAACGGCATGTTTTTAAGCCTAAGTCTAGAAATATGCAAATTATCGTCGTATTCTCAAACTGACGGTCCCGTGATCGCGCGGTCAGTTTCTACAAGTTACATTGGTCTCGTACGAGGTGTTGGTGCCACTCACGGGGCCGTTCGGGGGCTGTTTCGCATTTTTGCCCACTAACGACTTGTTTTTAAGCCTAAGTCTAGAAATATGCAAATTATCGTAGTATTCTCAAATCGGGAGTCCCGTGATCGCGCGGTCAGTTCCTACGAGTTACATTGGTCCCGTGCGAGGTGTTGGTGCCACTCACGGGGCCGTTCGGGGGCTGTTTTGGGTTTTCCCCCACTAACGGCATGTTTTTAAGCCTAAGTCTAGAAATATGCAAATTATCGTCGTATTCTGTGTACCTTGCTGCTCGTTGCTTCTAGTATTTTCATTACTTTTGTTGTAATGTTAGGCCATTGAAATGGATATTGTAATGTGGCTTCTAGTACTTTAATTCTAACTATGTTGCTTTCGTTGTAATGTAAGGTTTTGTAATTTTCGGATATATGTTTATGTAATCGCCAATTCTGGATATTATAAGTTTATGTTGATGTCATTATGATATGTATGTATACTAAAAATGTATCAGCTAGTGCTACTGAAATATGTATACTAAAAATGTATACTAAAATATGTATACTAAAAATGCCAATTCTGGATATTATAAGTTTTCGGATACACTGAATTACGTATACTAAAAATGTATACATATTGCACTACTGATTCACTGATCTGGTGCTAAAGATACCTGGTGCTACATAATGGTAGTGAAATGAAATGTGAGACAAATTAGTTAGTCAATTAAACATGTTGCACAGATTATACATGCTGCACAGATTAATTATCTGATGCTAATCTGTTATCTGATGCTACTTAAAAATGTATAGATTAGCACTAGATCAGTTATCTTATGCAATAGATTAGCACCAGATCTGTACTCATTAACTGATCAGTTATCTGATGCAATAGTTATCTAAAGAAATAGTTTTATCAGTGATCCGTTACATCATTGATCAGTTACATCGATTATACATATTGATCAGTTACATCAGTGATCAATTACATTTACATATTGATCAGTTATATCAGTTATACTACTCAATTATAATACTCATGTATTCTCAATTATACTCAGTTATATTGATCAGTTATACTACTCAGTTATACTACTCAATTATACATGTTCAATTATACATGACATGAGATCAGTTATACATGATCAATTATACTACTCATTTATTAGTGATCAGTTATTCTACTGACATAAGTTGTACTAACTCATTTATCAGTGACCAGTTATTCTACTCAGTTATACCAACTCATTTATCAGTTAGGGTGCTGCACAGATTACAGACATAAGTAAGAAGAGTATGTAAATGGTTCATTTGATCTGATATGTGCTATCATTGTCTGTGTTAGTATGTAAATGGTTGTGAAGATACCTTTCATTTACTCATTTAAATCGTTGTGAAGATACCCTTCATTTTCTCTATTCATGTAAATGGTTCATTTACTCATTTATCAGTTATACACTACTCGTTTATCATTTTCTGTGCTTGCATTATACACTACTCATTTTCTGTTTTTTGTGCTAGCATTATCATTTTCTGTGCTACTCTATTTTCTGTACTTGCTCTGCATTGTGCTAGCATTTACTCTCTTTTTATACATACTTTTAGCAGGAATGCAGAACCAAAACTTTCCACCGCGCCGCCCACCAAAACCACATAGGACCAATGTCGTTCTAGTTGACCTGCGTTCTCATAAGGTCGATGGAAATCAAAAGAAATCCCATCTGCGATGGAGCGAGCTAATGGATGGGTTCCTAATCCATTCTCTTTATGCCCAGGTGCTCGGGGGGCATCAGAGGGTTGACAATGGTTTCACTGTCGCCCCGATAAAAGTCGTAATAGATACTGTTGAAGTCGTAATAGATACGTATTTTGGATTTAAACTTAATGGGCTAGCTCATTACGTGTATGCAGTCGTAATGTAAATTATGGTATTAATGGTATTTGACAACACAATCTTCCCCACACACTGTATTACCCATATCTAAGTCTAGATATTTTCACATAATCATCGTATTCTCAAACCGGGGGTCCCGTGATCGCGCGATCAGTTCCTACGAGTTACATTGGTTCCGGGCGAGGTGTTGGTGCCACTCACGAGGCCATTTGGGGGTTGTTTTGGGTTTTCCCTCACTAACGCCATGTTTTTAAGCCTAATTCAAGAAATATGCAAATTATCATCGTATTCTCGAACCGAGGGTCCCATGATCACGTAGTCAGTTCCTACGAGTTACATTGGTCCCGGGCGAGGTGTTGGTGCCACTCACGGGACCGTTCGGGGGCTGTTTTTGGGTTTTCCCCCACTAACGCCATGTTTTTAAGCCTAATTCTAGAAATATGCAAATTATCATCGTATTCTCGAGCTGGGGGTCCCGTGATCGCACGGTTAGTCCCTACGTGTTACATTGGTCCCGTGAGAGGTGTTGGTGCCTCTCACGGGACCGTATAGGATTGTTTCGAGTTTTTACCCTATAACGCCTTATTTTCATGCTTAAGTCCTTATATTTTCAAATTATCATCATATTCTCAAACCGAGAGTCCCGTGATCGCGTGGTCAGTTCCTACGAGTTACATTGGTCCCATGAGAGGTGTTGGTGCCTCTCAGAGGACCGTAAGGGGGTTGTTTCATGTTTTCACCCTCTAATGCCTTGTTTTCAAGCTTAAGTTCTCATATTTTCAAATTATCATCGTATTCTCAAATCGAGAGACCCGTGATCACATGGTCAGTTCTTACATATTACATTGGTCTCGTGAGAGGTGTTGGTGCCTCTCACGGGACCGTACGGGGGCTGTTTCGTGTTTTCATCCTCTAACGCCTTATTTTCAAGCTTAAGTCCTCATATTTTCAAATTATCGTCATATTCTGAAATCGGGAGTCCTGTGATTGCGCGTTCAGTTCCTACGAGTTACATTGGTCCTGTGAGAGGTGTTGGTGCCTCTTACTGGACCGTACGGGGGTTGTTTCGTGTTTTCACCCTCTCACGGGTTCGTTTGTGGGATTTTTCGGGTTTCTCCCCTCTAACGCCATATTTTTAAGCTTATGTCTAGACATTAGCAAGTTATCGTCGTATTCTGAAACTGGGAGTCTAAAATATTTTCAACATATTATCCAACAATCAAACCAAAAATTATCTCGTATTCCTTATAATTATCCCATACTCCTTCTAACATACTATCCAACAACAAGCCAACAACCAATAATTATCCAACAACCAAACCAAACCCATAATTATCCCGTACTCCTTCTATCATCTAAAAGATTTAATAGATAATGTATATCAATTATATAACTACTTTAGTTAAAGTAAAGAGTACCTGGTGTGTAATGAAGAACTGGTATGTAATGAAGAACTGGTATCTAATTGGTTAGATCTGCAATACGTAAACAATGTGTTATGAAGAACGGGTATGTAAAATTAAAGAAAGTACCTCACAAAACCACTGAAGAATTAGATATGTTGCCTATAATATGTCGTAGATTTACATATGACGCAGATTTATTCCCCCATTTTAACACCGTAATTCAAATGAACGTGAGCAACCTGCTGCATATAATATGTAAAGAAAAGTACACAAAGGCAAAGGAGAACAAAAATCTATAATATAAACTCGGTGCCTATAATCTCAATGTAGTTGTGATTATTACGCTGCCATTTTAAGGTTTTAAAATACATATCCAATCAAGTTGATCACAACAAATCTCAAACTAAAATAGAACTATATGAAATCAACAAAATTATGGCATACATGTCAAGTTAAAATCTGAATGAACGAAATCAAGTTGTATTTGTTCCATGTCAAGTTGTAGCCTCCTAATATCTTGACGTAAACGTCAAAAAATGCACATTAATCGCAAGATATGTGATATAGTTTTTCATAGGGAAATAAAGAGCACACCCAACAAATTTAATAACATGTACATTTATCGACACTAGTATCAATTCAATAAATTCAACATAGTATTTAACAACCAAGCCAACAATATCTCACTATAGTAATGTGCACACATGTTTGCGACTCGTATGTCAAAAAAATCATTTAATTATATTTTCTCAAAAAAAACAAGACAAGCATATTTTGTCAAAAAAAATACACACATATACAATCTAGGGTTTATTGACATAATCTATACATACACAGACATACAATCTAGGGTTTATTGACATAATCTATACATACACACACATACTATTTAGGGTTTACTAAACCCTAATATTTTTTTGACATAAATCGATACATACACACACATACAATCTATACATACACACACATACACACATACAAACATAAATCTACACATACATACACAAAAATTAAGGCTTTAGACAGAAATCACAAAATCCAAATGAATCAATACATACCAACTGAAATCGATATTAGACAGGATGAGATGACTGAACAAAAATACAATAGAAGAATAGAGCAATTTTGGTTTGAAAAAAGGGACAAAATGATCCATATTGGAATTTCCCAAAAACTACCTTAATGGTTGAGTAGCGGCGTTGATGCTCCATCAACTAGCGGCGTTGCAATTGGAGATAATGGTTGAGTAATGTGGAGAAAAAAAACCTCGAACTTCCTGCATCAATAAAAACATTATTGCACACTTTAAAAGAAGCTCTATAACAAAATAAATTATTGAAGAAGCCTACATTTCTCCAAAACATAGCGAATTCATAGTTGAAGAAAATTTCTATGATGTTGAAGTACATTTCATCTTTGAGAACCACTAAATGGCCCAGCTCTGGACGTCAAGTGGACAGTCTTTGGGCTGCGATGGTGTATGACAGTCTCTGGACGTCAAGTGGACAGCCTAAGTGGTACCCATGGTCAGCTAAATAATGTCTCAATCAATTATTATATTTCTAATTTAGACTGGGTGGGCTTACTTCAGTTGATACGACAAACAAAAACTAAATGGAATTAGTTATATTTTATTTCTAATTTAAATTTGTTAACCCTAAGATGAGAGGTCTCTTAAAAAGGGATCAACAAATTTAAACTTTTTTGTCTCTCCTTAGTTAGTGTTTATATTTCTCTCAGGATCATACGACTAAATTTTTGTGATTTCATGTTTAATTGTTAATCTGCATTCAAATTGGGTGGAAGTCGTTCATCCAAATTACATATAATTGAACCGAAACTATAATTTCAAACTCCAAATACCTTATTTAAAAACACTACCATCAACTCACAAAACATATAATTGAAACCCCCAAACAACATCGAACATTTTTTTTAACCTAAACTAACATACAAATCAAATGAAAAAATAAATAAACTTTAGTAGAGAAATAGAGAAAGATCATATACATGGATAGTGGTACCTAAAATTACATAGATTTGCAAAATAGAAAAAAAATATGACAATTTAGAACACAATACACGATGCACAAATAAAAAATCAACTCCGAAATAATAGGATTCGAACATTCTATACCCTTGAGAGATCATAATCCGCTTTGAAATAATAAAATTCACCATAACTTAACTATAATTGGACTAATCACCATAACCTAACCTAAATTGAAGCCCAATATATTGAACTAATCACCATAACCTATCCTCATTTTTTATTTGTCCATTCTAAGACCCCATGAGGAGTTACATGACAATACAGTTAGTTACCATTCCAGTAAGTGTGACTGTAATATATACATTAATTTTTTAAGAACCATGCTCTAGATTGGCAAAACAAAACAAAAATGAAAAAGAAAATTTATTACATGAGCAGATAGACACAAATGACAATTTTTTAAGGTATGTTACACATGAAACTAAATCAATTATAGAAAGTTAATGATAAAACTTACACTAACCGAAACTCTCAACTGATGTAAATCTGTGCGAATATAATTTCATCTCATAGTCATATCCCATTTTCATTTAACCGAAACTACTCAAGATGATGCCCAATTGACCAACTCCGATTAAATTAGCAGCCAACAACCAAGCAATACCCAAAATGAAACCCTAAATTAGAAACACGATAAAAGAAGGGGCGTACCTGGAAATGGAAAGATGAGAACGAAGATGGAAACCTCTACAGAGCGGCACAAAAATGGGAATCACTCACTCTTTGCACATTTTTATGCGTGGTAGCACAAAAATGGGATGCGACTATGGTCTTTGACGAGAGAGACGGGCCATCAATGATAAGGGGCGGGTAAATGAAATATTAGAGGCGCCTTTTTTTATTTTAAGAATGACCTGGTCATGGCCTAGAGTCGTGACCCACCAACCGCGACAAATTAATGAAGCTAAGCTGCGTGGTCTACTGCCTACTGGTCACGGCCATGCCAAGAAATGGTCACGGCTTCCAGTCGTGACCCCATATGTATGTGTGTTGTGCTTTGTCATATCTATGGTCACGGTCCAAGTCCGTGACCCATCCGCGACCAGGTTTGGAGGGAATTTTGGGGCAAATTTGGCGCCAAAATGGTTATGACCTGGTCATGGCTCAAGTCTGTGACCCATAGTGGTCAGAGATTTGGGCCGTGACCACCTCCAGAGCATCCATGACTCAGTGTGGTAATGAATATGGTCACGCCAAAAATTGAGATGGTCACGGCCCAAGTCCGCGACCAGCTGGTCAGGGACTTGGGCCATGACCAACTGGGCGTAACCATTCACAGGATTTGGTGTAGTGTGTGTGGACAAGGACACGTGGACACAAATCAGTTATAACAAATCATTCCCCCCACGTGGGGAGAATATTTCATCATCATTCTCTACATGTGACAGGAACAAATGTCTTCATCAGATTGGCTAGATCAACACACACATGCCCATTGCATGCATAGGGGGTACATCACACCCCCATGTACTATATATAGAGGTCATCCTCTACTTTGAAAAGGATCCGGAATCGGCAACCCTAGATGAAACTCTGTTCAAATACACAGTAGAGAGATAAAGTTTGAGAGATTGTATCCATGGCCATTAAAGCCCTCACACAGTGATACACATCATATACTTGCACAGTGGACGTAGGCCAGATTGGCTGAACCACTTATATTCCTGTGTGAATCCTCTTCTCCTCACCTCCTTCTACTATGTGTGTATATGCCTTTATGCTGCCATTGTTAACATTGAATTGAGCTCACAAACACCTTGAAGGGTGGTGTTATTCTTAGCATCATCATTTCATATAGTTACTCTATGTCAAACCACTACACCAACCAAAAATGGAAGACTAAAAGCCTCTTAAACTATCCATAGTTCTTTTGAAGTACAAACACCTCATTACTTATTTGTTTCCCCTTTGATTAAGACACTATATGCAATCTCTTACTCTCCACGTTAAAGACAAAGACCCATCCTCTTCTTTCACGCCTTTTGGGTTATGGGCAGCTAAAACAATTTTTAAAGAAATAAAAACACATTTCCATCTCCCTAACCCACTCTATGAATTGAACCCCATTTCGTTCCATTCTTTATATCTCAATTAATAAATATCATTTATTTTTCTTCGTATTGTGGAAATTAAGTTTGTTCTAGCACTCTATCTCACGTTCACTTTATTCATGCCACATACAAATAACACTTCAGCAAGAGAACTTCTTGAAAGTCATTTTTTGAATGCTCGTGACGAGATAAAATCTTGTGCCAAGGAAATAGAATTTTTTTTAACGACGGGATGGCTGAAATTGTGTCGCACTGTTGCCAAGGGATTAAATTTCTTTCTCACCAATGCCAACCTTCCTTGTTGACAAATCTCGGTTATATTACCGTTGAGTGTGATATCTTGCGCGATTATTGTGATGCATTTTCGGGTCCAGCTCCGAGACCCACTCCTTTAAACACCGAAGATGATAGTTCAAATTGGGAATAAGCATGGCTATTTTTTGTCTACTTAGTTGGAATATCTTGGGTTTTGTTTGAAAATGGTTTAATAAAGTATGATGGTAGTCAAGAACTATATTGTGTTTGATTAATAAATAGTCATGGTACTTAAGAATTATGTTATATAAAAAATGAATCTCCGTGTCTCATATGCGTGCGGGTCTTGATATTTGGAGAACCTTTTTTATTTTTTATTTTATTACATGATTTTATGATCAAGATCAAGTGTCGGAACATCCGACTTAGTGGGGGATTCAATGTAACATAGTTGAAAATGAAAACAACTAGTTTAATAAAAATACTTGCATTTAGATGAGACTCAATTTGATAACCTTTTCATTAGTTCCCTTAGCGAGTATCTTGCATATAGTCATACAGTATTATTGCATTTAATTGTAATTTATAAAATAGAGTGAGTTAGTTTGATTATATATCTTAAAGTTAAGGGACATACAAAAGGTATCTAATGTTGCTCCGCCCTTCTAAAATAAAAATATTGAACTTGCCTGCATTTTTTTGACAAAACTTTATTATGTATTGGTATCAAATGGAGATACATCAACTGAATAATTCATTTGCTTTTAATAAAGAATATAAGAAAATAAAATGTAATCAAATTATGCACAATTATTTTGATATTAGGGTGACTTTGATCAAAAAGTTGGAAAACGATTAAAAAGTAGTACACTTTTTACACCAGTCGAAAAATGGGTTATAAAAAATAAAAGTGAATTAGGTCACAATAGCATTTTTCATGGAAATCATTTTTTGAGGGTTGGGTAAATGTTTTCTCGGAGAATGATAAACTATGGAATGCTTTTCATATTTATATCTCAAAGAATGTATTTAAAATGAAGCGCCAGTGAAGTATAACATGAATTTTCCATAGAAAATTAGTGCCAATTAATTTAACATTTATAAAAAAAATTAAAACACCTAAGATATTTTGGACTCGCTCCATAGGTTGAAGATGTAAGATGGTTGATGAATGCTTCAGAAAAAAATAATAAGTAATGGTTGGAAAATGTCGAAAATGTGGAGGCATTTATTTATTATCGCAATTTTGTTATTATTGTTCAATCAAACTATTTATAAATGTTCAATTTATAAAATTATAAACTTATTATATTACCGAAGGAAAGTATAAAGATCCATATTGTAGTATTTTTGAAGAAACCAATTATTTAATAGAGTTAATCTTTTGATTTAGTTTGGGATCATAACATTAAGTCGATGTAGAATTCCAAATGAGTTTCATATAAAATATAAGGTTCGGTTAAATTCATGATACACCTGAAACTGTAGTGTTAAATTCGTTGTCTACATATATGTTTTAGTTGCATGTTGACCCCGATTACAATATTAAGTTAATGTGGGCACTGATACTGTGAATGAACCATAATTGTAATCCCACACCCAATTCTATGGCTATATAGTATAAATCGAGCAACTAAATTTGCGTCCATGGAGATATGGGTGAGTGGTGATCTATTAACGATTGAGAAACATGAGTTAGTCGTGGTGGTAGGGGGGTGGGAATATATATCATCTCTTTATTTACAATTGGTTCGGTCCATTAGCGGTGGTGGATGATGCCACAGTGTATATCAATTGGTGATTGGCGAAAGTGATGGTGGCATTGATAGTTGGCGGCGACATGATTGATGTGTTAATGTGTTTGAATATGTATGTATGTATGTATGTATGTAAAAAAATGTATTTATGTATGTGTGTATGCTTATATTATGTATGTATGTGTGTGTGTGTGTACGAATGTATGAATGTTTGTATGTACGTTTAAAAAGATTTGGAACAAAAACTAGATTGGTAGATATTTGGACTAAAAGCGTTACCATTAATGTTTTTCTAAACAAATGACACTACTTTAATTATATTTCTCCCTGAACTTTATCTCATTTTTTACTTTGTTACCTAGACTTTCATTTTCTGAACTTAACCACCTAAACTTTCAAAATAACTACATGTAATCCTTTACTGTTAACACCCTTGATTTTTGGACAAAAAGTGGGTCATGTGTCATGCACATGAGGTATTTTGATCCAAATCAATATAAAATATTATAAAAATAGAAACTATAGATATACATTTTACAAATATTTACAAAATCTGGTAATTATAAAAAAAAATGTTTTAAATTGTTTTGAAAATTATAGAAAATATTTTTAAAATCTAGTATTTAAAAAATATTATAGAAATTATAAAAAAATGGGAAAAACTATATAAATATAAAAAATTACAAAATTATAGAAAACTAGAAAAAAAAAATTCAAAACAAACTTAAAAAATAGTTTAAAAATTATGGAAATAATATAAAAATCATTTTAAATATTAAAAAGCTGAAAAACCTTTGAAAAGATTGAAAATATTGAAAAAGACATTTAATACTATAAAAATATTGATAGAGTTTTAAAAAATATGAAAATTTTTGGACATAAAATATTTTTAAATATAACATCGAATACAACAGCACAGATGCACATAGTACATTAATAACAAAACAATAAAATAAATCATACGAAACAAGAGGTCTTAAACTAGGATATGAAGGAATTAGCCCAAATTAGCAAAATTCTAAACAACAACGAAATTAAATTAACTCAAACCATTAAATATGTCAAATTCTTAAAATAAATAGCAACAAATTAATTCAAACTATCACCTAAAATAAATAACAACAAATTGAATCAAACCCAAAACAACAACAAAATAATCCAAGTAACCAAAGTGGCCAAGTGGATACAACTGTGTAATATTTTTTTTAAGGAAATATTACAGCTTTTTGTCTTCAATTTTAAAATGGTTAACCGTTTATACCCTTATACCTTATTAACGGACCTAAATCTTCCTCTCCACCAAAATAGGCAACTGCCTACAGCTGCCCACCTATCCAATATACCTGGAACTGATATTCAAGACATGTGTAATAGCAACAACAAATATTAAAATTTTGTTTTGAATTATTCCACACAACAGCTATAACCGACTGTATTACCTTTGCCTAATTTAAGTTTGTATATATATCTTGTAAAGTGGCATAGTTACACAGTGAGAAATATATATAAAAGTGTGTTATATCCAGCAAGTTATTATGGTATCAGAGCCGCAAATGGCTAACACTAACAATTCAAACTCTTCTGACATCTCATCTCCCCTACCAATTATCAACCTTGGTACTTCAAATCACTATCCCTCCATCAAACTCACCCAAACAAATTTACCTCCATTGGATCACCCAAATGGAGCCTTTCCTTATTGGACAAAATCTCATGGGTTTTATTGATGGCACCTATCCATGTCCTACAGACAAACCTGTTGCTTCTCTATGGCACCAACAAGATAAGCTATTAGTCAGTATGCTTATATCTTCTCTTGATAAAGACAGTACATTTCCATTAGTTGTTGGTTTAAAAACATCCCAATAAATATGGAACATACTTGCTGAGGCTATTGCATCCACATCCTAAACACGCATTCTCAATCTGCATCTGCATCTCCACCATCTTACTCAAGGTGATGAATCTGTTTCCACTTATCTTCACAAAGCAAAATGAACTTCCAATGAGTTAAGTGCTGCTGGACACCCACTAAGCCAAGGTGAATTCAACATTCATATATTTAAAGGTTTCAGAATAGAATTTAAAGACCTTATTACACCCCTTACCACCGTCCCACCCCAGTGACCTTTTTTGAACTCCACTCGCTTCTTCTAACCCACGAATTTATTCACAATCATAATTTTTCAGCCTTAAATATCAACTCACCTCTTGTCCAAATTCCAATAGCCCACCATAGTACTCCTCATACACCCACATCCATTGTGAACAGTTACTCTGTGAACAATTCTCACCCTTATCCAAACTACTCTAACTCCTCTCCCTAGGGACACTATCGTGGTCGTAATGGACGTGGTAGAGGAAGTGGTTGTGGTCGTCACTCTTCATACCACTCATCCTATTCATCTCACGAATCCAAGTCTCGCTGCCAAATTTGTCATATCTTTTATCACACTGCTATTACATGCCCTCACCGCTTTAATCCCTCAAACCCGACCCACCCTTCTGCTCACTTAACCCACACACCCTCAAATCAAATTGGTTTACTTCATACTCTATCCTATTAAATAACAACTTGGCTTATTGACACTGGACCATCTCATCACGTCACTCCTGATCTCACTACTCTTCATCACCCATATAAATATCATGGCACTAAAACCTTACATATTGGCAATGGTAAGGGTCTCCCTATCGGTATGTCATCCATCTCCTCTCCTTATTCTACTCTCACTCTTAAAAATTTTCTCCATATTCCTAGTATTTCTACATCTTTTTTATCTGTCCAACAATTCACTCGTGATAATGACCTATTTTTTGAATTTCACACAACTTTATGTGTTGTGAAGGACCATCGAACCAAGAAGCTGCTGCTTCACGACATGAGTAACAATAGGCTCTACAACCTGTGCCCTCCTCCGACGCCTTCCAACCCCCATGCATTTCACTCTGTTAAAGCCTCCACTGCTTGTTGGCACAACCTCCTTGGTCATCCTCATCATCAATTCCTTTACCAAATCATTCATCAGCATCAACTGCCGTGTAGTTCTTCGAATCAAAATAATGTTTGTAACGCTTATCATATGGGCAAGTCCTCTAGACTGCATTTACCATGTCGTGTAAAATCTTCAACTTCTTTCTTGCATTTAATTTTTAGTAGGGCTGTGTTTCGGCCGGATCGGAAAATGCATCTACGAAAAACATTCTGATTTTTTCGAAATTAAAATACTATTCCGATTTTCGATCCAATTTTTTTGGAAAATTAATAAAAATTCCGAATTCGAAAAAATCAGAAAATCAGAAAAAATAAAAAATTCACAAAATATATTAAAAATCTAGAAATTTCGGAAATTCCAAAATTTCAAAAAAATAAATTATGGATTTTCGATTACTCGAAATTCTAATTTTAAATAAACAAAGAAACTGGATTAACCTAACATGAAAATACATGGGGATTTGACCCATTGTTTCATTTGTTAGAAGTTTGGAGGATAATCTCCTTTTAAAGAGCATATTTTCGAGCCCTCTCCCTCTCCCAACCGATGTGGGATATGAGAAACTTTCAAAAAAATTAGAAAAGAAATCGAAAAATAATTCCAAAAAAATCGAAAACAATTCGAAAAAAAATCTGATCGGCATAGTTTCGGAAAAATCGGATCGAAAAAATTGGAAATTCATAATTCTTTCCGATTTTTATTGAAAATTGGAAAATCGAAAATCGACACACTAAATTTCATTCCAAATTCGAAAAAAATTGGATCGAAAATCGAAAAAATCGAAAAGTTCGAAAAAAAAACAACCCTAATTTTTAGTGATGTATGGGGTCCATCTCCAATTATGTCAACGAATGGTCATAAGTACTTTGTCATTTTTGTGGATCATTTTACTAATTTTATATGGTTCTTTCCTATGGCTCATAAATCATATGTTTATTCAATTTTAATTACTTTCCCAAAATTAGTAGAACGTCAATTCAACACAAAATAAAAAAAAACGTACAAACTTATTGGGGAGGTGAATTCCGCAAATTGGACTCATTTTAAAAAAAACTGTGGCATTCAACATTGCTATTATTGTCCTCACACTCATGAACAGGTTGGTTTTGTCAAAAGACGTCATCGTGATATTGTTGAAACGCGTCCAACATTAATGGCTCATGCCTCCGTTCCTAAAAAGTTTGGCACTATGCTTTTGAATGTGTCGTCACTCTAATAAACTTTATGCCCTCTCACACTCTTTCGCATAAATCTCCATTCCAACTAGTTTACTGTCACGATCCAGATTATAAATTTCTTAAAGTTTTTGGGTGTATATGCTTCCCTCACTTACGTCTATACATCACTCACAAAATGGACTTCATTTCACATCCTTGCATTTTTCTCGGCTATAGTTCGAACCATCATGGTTATCGTTGTTTACACCTAAAATCTGGATGAATTTATCATGCAAAACATGTTCGTTTTGATGAAACTATGTGTCCATTCTCTACCCCATTTCCTAACCCAGTTCACTCACAATTCCTACCTCAAACAGCCCCTTTGGGGTGCTGCGTCTACTACATTATCTCCTACACACAGTCCTGCTCCTTCTATCTACGAACTCCATCCTTCTTATCCCTCACACACAACTCCTGACCAGCTGCCCCAATCCAGCGCTTACGCCCTCACATCAGTTACCACACCTCCCCCCTGTTCACAGTAACCCCCTACTGTCCGCCCCACCTCTGGCCCATGTCCCTCATCCCAAACCATCTACCCAAAGCTCCACCTCCTCACACTCATCCCATGACTTTACATACTCACACACCCAAACAAGTCATCCCTTCACCCACAACTCACTCCATAAGCCTTCATTCACCTGAACCAACCCATATCACTGCTGCAAATAAAGATCCAAAATGGCTACATGCCATGTCTTAGGAAATAAGTGCTCTCTTCCAAAACAAAACTTGTTCACTTGTCCCCTATAATTCTCACATGAATATGGTTGGTTGCAAATGGGTCTTCTGAATAAAACGTAAAGCTGATGGTTCTCTTGAATGCTATAAGGCTCGTCTAGTAGCAAAGGGATTTCATCAAGAATTTCGTCTAGTAGCAAAGGGATTTCAATAAGACATTTAGTCCGGTTGTCAAAGCTACAACAATCCACACTTTATCTCTCTAGCTGCCTCTCATGGTTGGTCCATCACCCAATTAGATGTCAACAACGCATTTTTTCATGGTTTCCTAACTGAAGACGTATTCATGGAACAACCACCTTGTTTCAAAGACTCGACAAAACCCACTTATGTGTGTAAATTACACCGTTGTCTTTATGGCCTCAAACAAGCCCCACGCGCTTGGTTCCATCGTCTTACTCAATTCCTACTCACTCAAGGCTTTGTTGGCTCCAAAATGGTTTCCTCCCTCTTCATCCATAAATCTGGCTCTAACATCATATATCTTCTCATTTTTGTCGGTGACCTCCTCATTCGCCGGTTTTTAGAGTTTTTATGAAATCCTTGATTCACAAATTAATTCAACTTACGTTGGGTACCATATTAAAGTCGTTGCATGACCTCATTACTCTTCATTTTTGACATAATCACTGATAATGGTATCAGTTTCGAGTTATAAGAAATATGTGTCTTGTAGTTTGTCCCGAGCATTAATCCTTCACCCATTTAACATTTTCCACCATACCCATATATATTCTCCCACACCATCCATATATCATTATCACCCTTGGTTTTGAGAGAAAGAGTGATTTGAAATAACATTTGCAAAATGTCTTCATTCATGCTCTAAAGACGAATCACATTGCAAAAACAAGTTGCACGAAAAAAATTAGAAATATAAAAAAAATATGAAAAAGATAAAAATAAAAAAAATAAAAGCATGCGATCAAATTTTTTGAAATGAAGGAATTAATTATTGAAGTTAGTCCGTTCTTCTCAAAAATCCAATATCATCATACCATCCATATTGCCCATATCATTTCCCCACATCCCTTGTATTAAACCCCATATTTACCTTTGGTGAAGTGTTCAGGCGAATGAAAAGTCAACGTGGTGAATAAGTCAACATTCTCAAAATAGGTTTGCATTACTTCTATGACATCAAATTCATTCTAGTAATTGTTATTTCCTATATGTGCGTGAGATGTTTAATCTTTTTATATTTACTCCTCTCCTCACACATAAAAGAGATATAATTACTCAAACAATGAGAATTCGTTTTAGAGAGATATATTCAGTGAGCTTTGAAAGTTGAAGTATTGATTCTAAAAGGCAATCTATAAATTACTCTTATGATATTTGAAACCTGATCTGCGTGATTCACAGTATACATGTTGAGTTCTAGGAAGGATTTGCCTTGAGTATTAAGTGAGTTTAATTTTTTTCATATACTTCATAGTTCATTATTTGTATTCGTTAAATGATGGATTGTGTGATATTTCCCTATCTAAGAAAAGATTAATTTCCTTTTCAATAAATTATTTTTCAAATAAAATATTTTGAAATTTGTGTATATATTCACTACAAATCCTTAAGAGATAACACTTGTCTTATAGGGCAACCTAGAAATTTGTGGATATAATCATGCTAACTGTTGACCTTGACCATCTACCCAAAGCTCCACCACCTCACACTCATCCCATGACTTTACATACTCACACACCCAAACAAGTCATCCCTTCACCCACAACTCACTCCACAAGCCTTCATTCACCTGAACCAACCTGTATCACTGCTGCAAATAAAGATCTAAAATGGCTACATGCCATGTCCGAGGAAATAAGTGCTCTCTTCCAAAACAAAACCTGGTCACTTGTCCCCTATAATTCTCACATGAATGTGGTTGATTGCAAATGTATCTTCTGAATAAAACGTAAAGCTGATGGTTCTCTTGAATGCTATAAGGCTCGTCTAGTAGCAACCATACTGCCCCCCCCCCCCCCCTCCTCATGATAAGGCATCACCTCTTTCACTCACCAACACCGGTAACTTTTAAAGTTTTAATGACATTTTTTTCAGTTTAATATATATTTTTTGTTTATTATTTTTAGTTCAATATTTCAGTTCAATTTAGTCTAGATAATGTTTATTGATTAATTAGTTTAAACTTTGAAAGTTTAATGTAAATTGTTAAATTAGTGTAATGTTTTAGTTCAATGTTCAAATGTAAAATGTTAATTTATTTTTATTTTCAATGTTTAAGTGATTGAACAATTAAATATGTTTGTCATAATTTTTGGAAAAAATATTAGATAGTTGAAAGTGTTGTAGTTAAATTATTCAGTTTCTCCCTTTTTTTTTAATATTTAATTGCTGTAATTTTTGTTTTACAATATTTTATTTATAAAATATAACTTGAATGAGTAATTGTTATAATACAACCCAAATAAGTATTTGTCAATCAATTAATATATTTTTTAGGGCTAAAAGATAGTAAAAAAACTACAAATAACCCTAAAAAATTACCTAGGGGCTCTTGTCCCTGAACCCCTTTTACTACTTGAAACTTTCGCACTCCCCGATTAACAATCCTCGTTCTGCCATCGTATATAATTCTATGTATAAATAATTATCCCCCCAAAATAATTATATACAAAAAATCAACAATTTTAATCGGTACAATAAATTTACTATCTATCAAGAAATCTTCCAAACCTTATTTATAAGAGATTAATATTTCTTAAATTGCATATATATTAGGGGTGGCAATTCGTGTGCGTCGTGTCATGTTCGGGTCGTGTCATGTCGGGTCCGTGTTAAGTATTAGTCAACCCTAACCCGACCCATTTAACTAATCGTGTCAGATGAGAAAACACTAACCCGGCCTATTTATTATCGTGTCGTGTTCGGGTTGACCCGCATAACCCATTAAGGAAAATATAAAATAATTTTTCCTTCTCTCTTAACCAATCATACCATTCATAGGCCTACAATAACTTAAATTTAATTAATTTCAACTTCTTGCAACACATAAATAATTTATCATCCGATTCTCCATGAATTTGATAGAATGTCTATCAAGATATATAAATTATCTAGTATATTTTCCATAAAATACGAATTAAATGGGTTTATTCGTGTCATTTTCGAGTTATACGTGTTTGACACTAACCCAACCCGTTTATTATTCGTGTTGGCGGGTCGTGTCATATTCGGGTTCGTGTCAAGAAATCGGCAACCCTAACCCGCTAACTCCGTGTCGAGTTCGTGTCGGATTATCGTGTCGTGTCAAAAATTGTCACCCCTAATATATCTGCAAAATAAATAAAACGTCATCATCTACTTAAAAAACACCACTATTTAAAATTACAATAAACAAATAAATTTAGCATGGCAGGACCTATTAAAACAAAGAAAATAAAAACAAAGTACATGATCTATTGCAAAAAAAAAAAATCGTAGGACGTACGGCAACATATGAGTCAAATTTACGATTCGTTCATAACCGTACGTAATAATAATGCTTTGTGATTTATCAATTTTGATGGAGGAAAATTGTTCAAATTGTAAAATTTGCTTAAGGCACATTTTAAAAAAATTTAGATGTAAATATATACATGAATTTACAATTTTATGAAAGTTCCATATATGATAGAAAGTTGCTAAATGCCAAAGCACCTTAGTAACAGAAAAGGGAAGGATAAAAATATTTGAAATAATCCAATATCTTCCTTTAGTTCATTGAACTAACACCTCGTTACTAACCTTTGATGAAATCCCTTGCCTTCCAAGTAAAAGACAAAGACTCATCCTCTTCTTTCACGTCTTTTAGGTAATAGGCAATTAAAACAACATTAAAACAAATTAAAATGAAACCACCTTCTCACCTTCCTAACCCTCTCTATAAATTGAACCCCATTTCTTTCCATTCTTTACATCTCAATTGCTAAATATCATTTCTTTTTCTCCGTATCATGGCACTAAAGTTTGTTCTTGCACTCTATCTCACGTTCACCTTATTCACGGCTAACACTTTAGCAAGAGAGTTTCATGAAAGTGATTGCTTGAATGCTCTCAAGGAGTTAAAATCTTGCACCAAGGAAATTGCAATTTATTTCACTGATGGCAGGGTTGATATTGGATCGCGTTGTTGCCAAGCGATTACAATGCTTACCCACCAATGCTGGCCTGCCATGTTGACGGGGCTCGGCTTTACGGTCGATGAGTGTGATGTCTTGCGCGGTTATTGTGACGCATATTCGGCTCCAGCTCTGGGTCCCGAGACTTCAAACGCAGAAGATGGTGGTTCAGATTGGGATTAAGGGTGGCTGTTTTTTGTCAACTTAGTGGGGGATATCTTGGGTTTTGTTTGAAAATGTTTAAATAAAGTGTGATGGTACTTAATAATTGAAAATTATGCTTTGTTTGAGAATGAATGGTTGTTGATTTAATATATAAGCTATATCTCTTATGTGTGGGGCTTGATATTTGGACATTTTATTTATTTATTCTTTATTTATGTTAAGTGATCTGATGATGAGGATCAAGTATTGAATACCTTTCTATTAGTTGCCTTAGATGTTCTAAATTTACACTATGCACGACTATTCATCTCTCTATTCGAAGCAAGACTCGTGAATTTTTTGAAGACGTCTTATTTCTAGGCGGTTCAAACTTTTTGGTTTGGGGGCTCCGTAATATGTGTAATATGGTATGTTTTTACCATTTTCGGTCTTCCAATGCATCGATAAAATAATTTGGTACACAAATGTGTATTAACGCAAGGGACATACAAAATGTATCTAATGTTGCTCCGCTCTCGTAAAATGAAAAATATTGAGGTTGCTCGCACATTTCAATCCAAACTTTATTATGCGATGTTATCTTTTTTTTGGGGGATAAATTAATATTTTATAGAAACCCAACCGGTGTGTGTTAAAAAGATCGTCGGTAATATATTACGTAAGATAACATTTAAAGATGTTACGAGTTATGCATGTAATCGAGTTATGCATAATCATTTTGATCTGTGTTTGATCACAAAGTTGACAAATGATTAAAAAGTAGTATAATTTTCTTAAGCGTTGCTAAATAGGTGGAGAAAATAGAAATGAATTATGTCTTCATATTATCATTTTTTAGGGAAAACAATTCTTTGGAGTTTGGGTAAACGATTTCTACCAAAAAATGATAAAATTATAGAACATTTTTCATAAAACGTATTTCAAATCAAGCGCCAATGAAACGAAAAATGAATTTTCCTTAGAAATCAAATTTGCGTCGATCAATCGAACCTTTTTAAAAAAAATTGAAAACACAATATTCAAACAACTCTATCTCCAGTAGACATCTAATAAACGATCTGACAGGAAGCTCCACTCAACAAGATGGCAATTAGTAGGAGCGAACCAACAACGGAGGAGAGACCAAGGTCACGAGGGGGCAACCATCCGAAATAGAATATCCACGCCCTAACTGAATCTGACTTGACGAACCTTAGGAAGAGATGGCGAGCAATAGAGGGTCGATAGCATACCCGTTTAGGATGGGGGTAATCGCATGGAAGAGGAAGGGTGGAGAAAAGGAAAAAGGAATACCAACTAGAGAGAAGCTCTCCCAGCTACACGAAAATCTCACAATAGATATGTGACTAATCCTCCCAAAACTGATACACATAATAGCAAACTAGGAACATACGGAACACACCAAAAACTAAACACCTCGGTACCAAATAGTAAAACCACAACAAAGACCCAAGAGTCAAACTCACAAAGATGCTCCAAAGGGATGAATCCAAACACATGGTGTGCAAAGCAGCCCCATGATGACTAGACCAAAGCGCAGACCACATCCCTTCCATCAACAACAGAACCTCAACCACAAAACTGCAACCAAACGCCAAAAAAAGAACAACTTGTCGACCTGGCATGAAGTTCTCTGAATCGGGTGATGGTCGTGAGTGAACAATTTAGAGCCATGGAGAGGAGGGTGGAGGGTGTCAGACGGATCCCACCCCATGAGAAATCCTTAAAGAGGGATGAGTCGAAAGATTCAAATCCAGCTTCAACACGACCTCGAACCAAACTCCATCCCCGGAGAAAACCACACAACTCGATTTGACATGAAATTTTTACTTAGATGGCGATCAAGAAAACCAGTGGAAATCCAGCAAAAGAAGAGGCATCAATGGTCACTAGAGGACTCACCCACCAGACATACAAATCTCGCACCTTACCAAATCTGACCTGAAGCATTCCTGTCTAGGATGGCGATTGGGAAAGGAAAATACTCATCTGTTTAGTGAGGGAGAAAACTCACAGGGGAGGAGAGTAAAGGGAAGGCTATCAGGGAGCAAGGTTCACAATTATCCTAACCTAACATTTGATGTTGATGCCGTAATGATCTAAATCTATTGAAGGCCACACAGATCTGAAATATGTTGCCACAGATTTGGAGACACAAATATGAAAGTCCTCTTCAAATCGCATGAGCAATCCTAACATAGTTAGTCATACACATGGATCTAGTTTGATAAAACCCAAATCATGTGAATTCACCGACTTCACATTCATGTGATTCATCGAGATAACACGAAACACAGTTTTGATCAGATGAACCAAAAAAGAACTAAACAATAATCTGCTCCATTTGAATGAATTTGAACCCATAAGAATAGTAACTAGATCTGATCCAAAAACCTACAACCCAATCAAAAAAGATTAAATCTCAGTTCCCAACCAGCAAGCAACCTGTTGAAATTCTTTGAATCCGCTGCAACCAATAAAACAAAACAAATTAATCCCAAAACAGAGATGGGATTAACAAAGAGAGATGACTGAGATGAAAAAAATCTTAGGAAAACCTAGAATCGCCCAAATTGCCCCTCTCTTTTCTTCACATCTGAATGAACAACATATATAAAAAAAATCATCTTTAAAAAATTGAGTTACCACAAAAAATTTATAATTGAACTGCATATATGCATGTTTCTTGAATTTTAACCAAGTGGACAGTTAATTACAATGAAAATGGAACTGATCCCCTATGAGATATGCTATTTGACAACTTGGTCAATCTCTTTCTACATGCCCATCTTTTATCCAGTGAAAAAAAACTGCATGATCACCCAACTATAAAGGGTGAAGGTAAAAGCCACACCTCAATTTTGATTGATGAATTCTTCTTTTAATTCTCCAAAAAGAACTTAGGCAATAATTTAGTAGATGTGCTACATTTTAAAACCTTTAAACAAATACTTTTATGGGAAATTTTTTAAATAAAGACAATGTTAAAATTGGATAAAAAGACTTGTTTACCTGGAGCAACGTATCCATTAGTTCCTGCAATTATAGATTGGTTGGAAGAATCGGAATACAACAATCTAGCTGCGCCAAAGTCAACAACAAAGGCCTCCAGTTTGGTGTTTAGAAGAATGTTATTGCTTGAAATATTGTGATGAACAATAAATGGGGTGAAATCGTTCTGCATATATGATAAAGCATGGGTTATGCCTTTAACAATGTTTACCCTCCTAATCCAATTCGACTGCTTCAACATCATCTCTCACAACACAAAATAAACTCCCTCTTTCCATATATTCATAAACAAGGAACGCGCATTGATTGTGAAAACAATAACTGTAAAGATTCACAATGCTTTTGTGCTTCATACTTCGTAACAATTGCACCTCATTCTTGAAACTATTGTCAAACTCTGGGTCCTCTGCCTCTAACGATGAAGTTTCTTTAAGGTAAATATTTTGCTGCAGGGCAGTTGTGCTTTGTATACACTGCCATAACCGCTGGTGCCAATGCAATATTTGATATCAAAGTCGTTTGTTGCTTCAATGATATCTTCATATGCAATTCTTCCATCATAATCCTATATTGAGAGCCTGTTTCCGTTTCTTGTTGATTTTTCCCCACTCTGATTTCTTCTAGCCTTACTTCTACAAAATAAGAAAAGGGAAATGAGTAAGAAGACTAGGGAGGCATTTTGCCAAAACTAAATTAAGGCCAATGCTTGTGGGAAGAAAAATGAGGAGGTAATGAAGGAATTTATTTCTATTGTTGCTAACGGAGGCATTTGCCACAAATAAATTGGTTTGTAGAAAAATTTACAAAGACCAAAGGAGATTTTTCTATAATGATTGTTGGACGAGAGATACACGTGTTGGGTATATTGGTATATATATTTATTTTGAATGAACTAAATAAGTTGGGGTAAGTGACCTAGTGGTAAGTTTATGGGGTTTGGTGCTTGAGGTCATGGGTTCAATCCCTAGGAGGCGCACTAAACATTAATAGTCTTTGATTGGGTCTTGGGCCTTGGGCCTTTAGGGCTTTGGGCTTCTCTTGAGTGCCCAGAATTTTTACCCTTTTATTAACCCATTTTTAATTTTTGACTTAGTCTCCTATTCAAAGTAAACTACCCGTTAGTGGAGATATTAGTGGGTTAGTTGGCTAAAACATCTCCCTATGTTTTTTACCAAATTATGAATATAACAAAGGTTACAGCTTTGAAAAAATTACACAAAAAAATAGTTCAATCTCTCTCACTTTCTCTGCACAAATAATTTTGCTATTTTCTACTATACACTTATGTTCGTTATTATTTTGGGAGTGTTGGAGTATCCTGAGAGTTCAAAGATTTAACACAAAGCTGGTGTGTAAATCTGATCGTTGAATCCTGGGAGGTGTATGTTCACGAGGCTGACAGCTACAAATATCAACGAGCAATTTCACCTTTAGGACTTTGTGTCAAACACAAACCTCGATCGATAAGTCCTTCTAATTTTATCTATTTCGAATTTGGGTTTTTTCATATATTCTGCAATTATTATTTCCAACAACAAGTTCTTTGAGGTTGGAACATTGAGAAGTCCAACAGGTAGTGTTTCACTAATAATATTCTTACTTATTCTCAAGTACTCCAAATCTCTAAATTCTTCAAGCTCCGTGGGGATCTCTTCCTCTAAAAAAAATCAGAGACAACTCTATATTCTGAAAACTGGAATATTTAATGTGTGGTACCAACGCTGCAAAATTGAGAAAAAATTATATGGTTTGGGTATGGATAGGGATATAATTATTCGCAACCATTTTTGTTGAAAGGTTAGGGTTGGAAATTCAAATGCTCAACGGAAGATTATCAAACTCACCACTCTCTTTACCTTTGTAACACTTTAAGGAAAGATTAAAGAAAACACCAGTGCTATAAATTTTTATCACTCTCATCTGAAAAGAATGCTTATCAATCACATCAGAAAATTTGGAGGGTATCAACCGACTTAAAAAAGTTTCTTCATCCAATAGTATTTGTATTATTATATACACACAAATAAAAAATCTTACAAGTTCTCCTAAAAGAAGTGATCAAGATATGATGGGACTTCCTTTGAAGTAACACAACATGCTAAGATTGGATGATATAAATTATCGCATTTTTGAAGTTCTAGTATCATTCCAGTGGAGAAATTTAAAATAACTAAATCATACTTGTAATGACTTTTGGCTTAATAGCTGCTTCAGTGAAATGTCATGAAGATGTTCAGCTTGTGGCATCCTTCAAAGCAAAAACAGTTATCGACACGCCTTACATTGTTGGTCGAGATTTTGGATCAGAGCATGAGTATTTAAATGCCAATTTAACAACAAGAACAATATCCCATCCAACCTCTGGATCGGTCGAAAATGAGATCTGTGGGCCTTACATATCACGATGTACTAAATTTTGAGCAGATGAAGATGTTAGTGATGAGAGCAGATATCTTGGATGTGTTCCTATTATTTCTTCTAGTGCTACCACCCCAAACCTAGTACCATGATGTAGGAAAATTCTGTAAATATGTATTAGATCACAAAAAAAGTAAACTTTATGTTAGGAAACGTCACAAAATTTTGGCTTCATATTGGGTTCCAACAGATGATACATTTTAAATATCATCCAATCACAATAATGACCTCAAAGGCCTTTGGAGGAAAAAAATGCATTTTAGATTTTATTCTTAAAATTTCATGGAAAGAATAGTTCATCTGAAGTGACATATCCATAAGAGCCTGTAATGTTTGTTTGATTGGACGGATAAAGATAAAAAAAATTGCTCTGCCACAGTAAGCCTGCAGTTTGGACTTCAAAAGGATATTGTTTCTTGATATGTCTCTATGAACAATTGGTGGGGTAAAATCATGATGCGAGGTAAGGCGTGTGAAATACCCTTAATAATATTGACCCTCCTAGCCCAATCCAATTTGATAGCATCCACATCTTTTCTCAGGCCACATAATAAGCTTTCCTTTTCCATGTATTCATAAACTAGGAACTTGCATCAATTGTGGAAACAAAACTCGTAAATCTTCACAATATTTATGTCTTATATATATTACATGGACCTCATTCATGAAACTCCAAGTGAGATTTTCTCCCTAGGATACTCATTTTGAAGTATCTCCAACATGCTTTTTTGTTTATGCATCACTAATGGCTTCAATTCCTCAAACTTTTTCTAGTATTGAGTTACAGACTATTCTTGCAAATTGTTGAATTCAGCCACTGCCTCATTAAACCCTCTTGGAGTAACTCTAAGGCACAGATGCCCCAAAAAGTTCCTCCCAACCCACCTACCTTTTCTAGCTTTGAAGGATGCCACGAGCTGAACATCTTCATGCCATTTCACTTCGGAAGCTATTAAGCCAAAAATCATTACAAGTATGATTTAGTGAATATAAATTTCTCCCCTGTAGTATACTAGAACTCCAAAAATGCAATAATTCATATCATCCAATCTTAGCATGTTATGTTACTTTTAAGGAAGTCCCATCATATATTGTCACCTCTTTTATGAGAACTTGTCAAATCTTTTTTTTTGTGTGTGTGTATTTAATAATACAAATGCTATTGATGAAGAATATTTTTTAGTCAGTTGATACCCTCCAAATTTGCTGATGTGATTGTCGAGCATTCTTTTAAGACGAGAGTGATAAAATTTGTAGCGTTGGTGTTTTCTTTAATCTTTCCTTACGGTGTTACAAAGCTAAAGAGAGTGGTAAGCTTGATAATCTTCCGCTGAGCATTTGAATATCCAACTACAGGACCTATAAAGAAAATTATAATGGTAGAAGATACACCAATGATGGAAAACGACCCTAACCTTTCAACAAAAATGGTTGCGAATAATTATATCCCGATCCATACCCTAACCATATAATTTTTTCTCAATTTTGCAGCGTTGGTACCACTCATTAAATATTCCAGTTTTAAAAATATAAAGTTGTCTCTAATTTTTTTTAGAGGAAGAGATCCCCACAGACCTTGAAGAATTCAAAGATTTGAAAGAGATTGACCAAGTTGTGATCATGCATTTTTCTTTTCACTAGATAAAAGATGGGCATGTTGAAAGAGATTGACCAAGTTGTGAAATAGCATATTTCATATGGGATCATCTCTATTTTCACTGTCCACCTGGTTAGAATTAAAGAAACTTGCATATATACAGTTCAATTTTATAGTCAATTATTCAAAGATGAATTTTTCTTATATGTTGTTAACTCAGATTTGACGATAATTATTTATGGATAAATGGCACTCTAGAGCTTTAAGAAAAATAGCTCTTGGTAAAAAATGACAAATTTGAGAGCATATCGCTCTCGGATTTGTCACACCACTAGCGACATATCAAACTCTCACGCGACAATCCCAATACCACCCAAGAGCGTTTCATCACTTCCTTCATTTTTTCAGCATTTTTCACCTTTCGCTCGACAATTTAATTTCCCATGTTTTTTTATATTATATTTCTCATTCATTTTGCTTAATCCTCGTTCCATTCTCACCATAAATTGATACTATCTTGCTCAGGTTATAGCGCTTCTTTCGAGGTTTGAAGAAAACATGGAATTCTTGTCATTCTTTTAATTAAGACCTTAAATTTTGTTAGGCAAAATAGTATTAGGGAATTTTTGTGTGACAAATGCCCCAGTGCTTTGGAGATGGTGTGAGCTAGTACCCTCACTTGTATGAATTGTATGAACGCCTGATAATTAATTAATTTTACCAAATTGTTGCATGTTCTTATAAAGAAAATGAGCTAGTGGTAACATATGGTCATTTGGGGGTTAGGGTTACAAGAGTGCATACTAAATGGGTTTCAATGCATGGTGAATGTTGTGCATAAGCATGTGTATACTAGGAATTGTCATTCCCATCCATATAGGAATAACATTATTAAAAACTGTACATAAAATACTCCCATACAATTATATAATAAAATCAGCCCTCTCTTTTGTGATTGCTTTCTAATTATAACAAATTGAGTTTCATTACATTTTAATTCTCGTGGTAATTTCTAAATTTATTTATGTTTAAATACTTATCACTTTTGTTATATAATATTTTTTTTATAAATATATAGAATTTTTAGATTATAAATTATTATAAGACATTTTTCCCACCATAAATTCAACATTATTTATAAATAATTTGAGAGCGAAGAGATGTAAGGTAGAGAGAGAGGGGCGTGAGGTAGGGAGATATGACATTGCAATGAGAGAGAGTAGCGTGTTTGCGGTTATGTTAAGAGAGAAAAAGGAGGTTATGTTAAATCAGCACCTTACATATGATAATTTAAATTCGCATTTGGGAGGCAAAAGTTTCAATGATATACTTATTATTATTTACCCTATTAAAATTAATTTTGAATTCACACCTTCAAGTGTGAATTCAAATTTAAATTCGCATCTCTCAAATGTGAATTTAAGAATTGAATATTTTTGTAAATATAATCAAAAGTGAAATATTTTTGTTATTATATTTTAAAGTGAACTATTTTAATTAAAAACTCCACAAGAATTAGTTTCTAGCAGGATAACATAATTCAGAAAGAATGTTAAATAAAAAATCAGCAACCAAAGGTGACATATCACCTATGCTTAAATGTTAGTACATGCTGCGTTGATGCATAACTTTGGTGCCCTCGGCAACATCTAATTTTATTTTATTATGTCCTTCATTACCCATATACCGAATTAGAGGATTGATATGACCATTTCATTCTGATTTAATTCTATAACACATTTTATAACTCATTCTTGTACTACCTTACTTGATGTAGCACATTATAGGGCATTCTATTGATAAAGTGATTGTTATATCACTATACATAATGTCCACGATTGACTTTAGACATATGAGGTGTTCATATTCTTGGGTGGATTCAGTTCGTAGAACAGAGGTAGATCAGTTCTCGGTTTTGAAACAACAATTCAAACCACTTATAGAAATTGACAAGAGCATTTGAAAATATTAATGGACTGCCCATATGAATTTCAAAGGTTCCTCAATATGCAATATTCTCTCTTCGTTATATTGTGCAAGATGATTTACAACAGTTGTCATCTAAGCCCTGTTTCGGATAGACCCATGTTATTTGTAAAATTATATATTTATTGTACTAGATAACTACCCTGGATGCCATTATAAAAATTGAAAGAAATTTCTCATAATACACATATAATTTTATGCAGAATGACACGTCGTACTTGGGTGCCATTGTAGGCCTGGTTGGTAACTGGATTGGAGGAGCTAAATTTACCATAAATGGAACCCTTTATAAGCTAGTTCCAAACGAGAAGAGAAACTTGCGTTATGGTCCTTATTCTTGTTTTATGTTTCTCTACTTATTTTGATGTTTTCCTTTAGTTTTATTTAATCCAATCTATTAATGTCACTATATGGATACTAGGTGGGAAGATATGGATTCAGCGAAGTCATTTAAAATGTGAAAAGGTATGTGACAAATGGTCAGTCTCCACGTATTACCTTAGCATATCACAGTGCTGATGGTGAAGAAGGTGAATTTAAGTCTTTTCTAATATACATATTTTAATTCTCTTCATACTAACATAAATTCAAATATCAAGCATTACATCTATATTACAGAATATTAGTATGATCATCTTCAAATGGTTAATGCAACTCTAGCATGTAGAATATTTGAAAATTTGTTTGTAAATTTCGACTACGTGGTATCATATACAGGGTTTTTTGGGAATCTTCTTGTCACGGTGACCTATGCTCTCACCGGGCCATACAAACTACACACTAAAATAGAGGCCAAAGTCCCAAACAAGGCTGCCCTAGTGAATCTAGCCCAATACACCTCTTAGAATCTCAGAGGCCACAATAGTGGCAATGTACTTGCCGTCGAGATACAGATATCAGGCCTCCATCACTCCTGCGGATAAGAATCTTATCCTCACCAGCAAAAGAAAATCCTTGAATCCCAAAAGATCATAAGCAAGATCAAAGGTCTTCCTATGGGTTATGACACCAATTATGTCGTCGATGGCCATGAGGCCCACAACATGAAGCCCACAGTGAGGGTGCATAATTGGAAAAATTGATGGAGCTGTTGACTGATGCACCTGGTATGCAGTTTTATACCTGGAATTATTTGATGGATTTAGAGGGAAAAGGTGGTTATGCTGCGTTTGAAGACTCAAGGGTTCCTTGATTCGATGAATCATCCCAACTTTCCTTCCCAGATTATTTATTCGGGAAAGACTTACAAGGAGTTGGTAGGTGCTTTGGGGGATTGAAAATGTGATTATTATGTTTTGCTGATGGGAGTCGTAAGAATTGGACTGGAGAATTGTTGTCTCCTGTACTAATTTTCTTTTTTTTGTCCTGTACTAATTTGTTTTGGCATGAGATAAAATTAATGAGCACAAATATTGCTTGATAATAGTCTCCATAATGTCATATGAGATACATATTGCTCCATAAATTTCTAAATAATGATTTTGAGATCTTAGTCATGTTATTTCCATCTAAGTTATTTGTTTCTCCTGCTGCAGTAAAAATTAGGGAATAGAGTTACTCTGAATCGAATAAATAAACTAATTGAGTCGAGAACAAGGTTATTCTCTTTAATTTACCAGAGTTCAAGCAGTTTTGCAATTCATCCGAGTGTCCTTAGGAAGTTAGGATAAAGTTATGTCTCGAAATTTCATTATTTTGGAGAAAATTCAAAAAGCTAACACCCTTTGGGAATTTATTGCTTGGAATCCAAATATTTGTGGTGGAAAAAATTTAGGGAGAATTTTTTTGGAGACACCAAAGAAATTCAGTTCTCGACACATTAGCAAAATATCTATATTTGTAGGAAATATAATTAGAACATTGGAAAAACTATTTAATTTTTGGGTCATTTGTACTTCGGGGTCCAATTGGTTATTGTAAATGAGGTCCACTAATTCTCATATTTAGGGGTTGGTATCCATTTTGGTAGACTATGTCAGTTGACTTGGTCGAGCCACTAACTTACTTCAATAATATGTATAAACACATAAATTTCCCAAAGTAAGAAAGTCCTTTTTAGAGCTTATTATAATAAAGACCATAAAATTACATCAAAATTATAAATGTATAAAATTAAAATTGTAATTAGTACCGTAATTCGAATCTTAATCATAAACAATAAGGGCCCGTTTGGTTCTCTATTCAGAAAATTTGATTTAAACATTGTTTTTAAATACAGTTTTAAAATTCAGTTTTTTGTGTTTATAATTATTGGTGCGCGTTTGGTAAAGTTGTTTTTAAATACAGTTTTTTGAAAATTTGACAAAATTGACAAATATGTATATTTATATCATACATATGCGTGTGTGTGTGTGGATATATATATATATATATATAATTAAACTACAAAACATACCTCATTAAATGTACATGTATATAATTTATGATGTATGTATGTATGTATACATTTATGTATCATGTATGTATGAAAGTTTTATGTATGTTTATATGTACATACATATATATATACCATACCTCATTAAATGTACATATATATAATTTATGATGTATGTATGTATGTATACATACATGTATCATGTATGTATGAAAATTTTATGTATGTTTATATGTACATACATATATATATAACATACCTCATTAAATGTACATGTATATATATATATAACATACCTCATTAAATGTACATGTATATATGTACATGTACATTTAATGAGGTATGTTGTGGAGTTTAATTATATATATATATATATATATATATATATATATATATACATACATAAATTATATACATGTACTGTGGAGTTTAATTATATATATATATATACATTCATACATCATAAATTATATACATGTACATTTAATGAGGTATGTTATATATATATGTATGTACATATAAACATACATAAAACTTTCATACATACATAATACATGAATGTATACATATACATACATCATAAATTATATACACGTACATTTAATATCATGTATTTTTAGGTATATTTAATGAGTTATGTTAGGGAGTTTAACTCTCTCTCTCTCTCTCTCTCTCTCTCTCTCTCTCTATATATATATATATATATATATATATATATATATATATATATATATATATATATATATATATATATATATATATATATATATATATATATATTTATAATGATGTCGCATATATAATTCACTATAAAATTTTAGACATACATGAATTGATAATATTTTTTAATACATATGTAATATATGTATATTTTATATGATTCCATACATTAATAATATATGTATAAAACTATATATAAGTATCATGTATCTATTGATAATATTATTTAACTTTATATTATTCCATACGTAATTTTGTGTATATGTACATATATATTTTTTATTTATAAGAATTACACACATTAATGTATTATGTATGTATATTATATATTAAGGTATAATTACTTTAAAATATTAAGAATGAATAATTCTGAGTTGAAAAATAAAAAAAAACAGATGTTATAAAACACCCAAAATCTGTTTTTTGAAAAACTTGATTATAACACAGGAATATTATAATTTTGTGTTTAAAAACAGGTTGTCAAACGAAGATTTTTATCAGAATTGTATTGAAACACAGAAAACAGAATTATAGTTGCAAACCAAACAGGCCCTAAACAATTTAAATTCATGTAGAATCTGCATTAGATTGGTTTGTTCTACATCACATCATAGAAACTACAATGCAATATCTCATATATGTAAAGTCACAAAATTGGTAGTAGTATGTCAGGATATTTTTTTGGTTTTTAAAGTTAATATCAAAATATTCACATATAAATTTAAAGGGGAAAATGCAAATTTAACTATGAAGTATGGGGTCAAAACGCCATTAAAAACAAGATGAAATTAGTGAGTAGGCATCCAATTTGCCATCCTATTGTGCCAAGATTTATTAAGTTGTCCAATTACTGAGGAGGTGGTTGACAATATGAGATCTAATATCGTGGACATCCCATCAGGTCAGAATCAATTACTGAGGTGGAACAACTCAATTCAGTGTCTGCTACCAGTCTAGTCAAACCTGTATCACCTACAGGTCTGCAAGGGATCTGCAATGATGTGATACCTCGAAGTCGTACTAATTTTTTGAAAAAAAATGGAATTTCTGTGCAGAGGGAGACCGGAGGACCATTATTCGGTGAAAGATCCGGTGTTTTGAGCTTTGAGAGATCTCAGAATCATTCCAAACAGTCCGTTGTTATCTCCGATAATATTGGAGAAAATATCTTGCAGTCAGCTATAATTTCTGAGGAAGAAAAATGATAAACCATTATCTACCAACTTGAAAAATATTAAAGGTCTATCTGCTAGTCCTATTCCTAAGGTATTCTCAAATTAGGTGAATCTCGCTCAAAAGGAAAGGCAAGGTGATAAATTTTGAGGAGATAATTCGGATACCAGAGATACTTATGGTGATATGCCTCCACTTGAGCCAATCCCAAACATGTCAAATGATACAAATGAAGGAACTGAAATTAATTTATATGTGGAAACTCCTAAATTTGATCTTGGAATGTCATCTAATTCGGTAAAAGCTCGGGCTTTTATTAGGAACTCAGTTGAGAGAAATTGTGGAAAAAATCAAACTCAAATTACTCCAATTAGTAATTCTTTTGAGGTTCTAGGAAATATTGAAGACTCCAATAATTCAGTTGATGTCAAAGGATTTAATACAAAGAAAAATAAGGAAACGGATTCTTTCCTGTATTTAACTGCTGAGGAGAAATCTACCCTTAAATATAATTTAAGGCCAGCTACTACTCGTTCGAGACTTCGTAAATGTTCTTAATTTTATTTCTTCTTTTGCGCATGTAAGATCCCTGAGGGAGGCTTTTTCTCCTTTCTATTAATAAAACTTTCCTTATTGTAAAAAAAAAAAAAATCAATTGCCTACACAATATGATTTCAATTAAAGTTAGTGCTAACCTTCTCATCATCTACAGTCTACACCATGGCAAGATTAGGTACACCATTTTCCCAATAAAATATGGGATAAATGCAAATTAATGTCCCTCTTTATGCAAAAAAAATGTTGCGATACAAAAATGAGGCCGTAAGTATGAATGATATTTAACAGATATCTTAGAATATATTATAGAATCTCAATTATGTGGAATGTAAAGGTAATTCGTGCACTTGAAAAAATACAAAACTACAAAATGTATGAGGTGGAGGCTGAAATTCAGCCCCCCGCCCCCCCCCCCCCCCCCCCGGGAACTGCCAACCTTGACAGTCAGATCAATTTGCGATTTAAATCGTAGAGAGAAACCCCATGTTTTGTTTGTTATGGAGACAAAATTACGAGGAGGGGAAATAGAAAAAAATAAATTTGAACTGAATTTCAAACATTAGTTTCATGCGGATTGCCTGGGCAGAAGTGGTGGCCTTATTTTATTCTGGAATGAGGAAGTTATAGTATCAAAAGTTATTGTAATAATCACATTGATGCTTATTCTAAAGGAGCAGATGAAAATGGTTAATGGAGATTTAAATGATTTTATGGATTTTCAGAAGTTCATAAGAGGAAACAAGGATGGGATTTGTTGGCAAAATTGGGGTCTTTGTGTAATAAGACTTGAATTTGTGTGGGGGATTTTGACGAAATTATAATTGATTCTTGTTGGAATGAGAGTACAACAAATGCCTTGCCCCAGGACAACGAAGTTGAATGAACCCATAAAAGATTAAAAGTTTACCCTCCTTAACACCAATTAGTTTTAGGTGAGGTGATGGCTTCAGACCCGACTAGTGGTATCAGAGCCAATGATCACGAGTTCGACTCTTGTCCGTGTCATTTGTTTGGAAAATTGTGTTGGAATGAGAGTACAACAATTTCCTTGCCCCAGGACAACGGAGTTGAGTGAACCCGTAAAAGATTAGAAGTTTACCCTCCTTAACACCAATTGGTTTTAGGTGAGATGGTGGCTTGAGATCCGACTAGTGGTATCAGAGCCAATGCTCACGGGTTCGACTCTTGTCCGTGTCATTTGTTGGGGGAATTGTGTTGGAATGAGAGTACAACAAATGCCCTGTCCTAAGACAACGAAGTTGAGTGAACCCATAAAAGATTAGAAGTTTACCCTCTTTAACACCAATTGGTTTAAAGTGAGATGATGGCTTTGAGATTAGACAAGTATTCTGAAAATTCCACCTCCCTTCCTCGGTCGAGTTGGCAAATGCACAATTTCAGGGAAGCAATAGATAGTTGCAATTTGATTGATCTTTGTTTCCATGGTTATGAATTTACATGGTGTAGGAATAATGGGTTGCAGGGTTGGTTTGAAGAACATGTGGACAAAATGTTTGCAATTGTAGAATGGATGGAGATTTTCCCAATGCACAGGTGTGCCACATTGAGCCCCATGGGTCGGACGACAAACTAGTGGATTTATAATTTTTTAACATGGTGATGGAAGAGTCAAATTGGTGTTGGGGTGATAAACCTTTCCGATTTTAAGCATGGTGGACTAAAGAAAATGAATGGGAGAATATCATTCAACAGGCATCGTACTCTGAATTGGAGAACGATGGGGCTGTTATTCACAGAATAAAAAATTGCGCTAAATATCTAGGATTGTGGAGCAAAAAATTGCACGAGTCTTTACAACAGAATCTAGAAGAAAAGTGGCAGAAAATAAAAGATATGAGGAAATTTCCTTCTAATATGCAGGAAAAATAAAGGGCGATGACTCTAGAGAAAGAGATGGACAAACTATTACAGGAGAAAGAGATGAAATGGAAACAACGGGGCAAGGTTGAATATCTTAAAGAGGGAGACAGAAACACGGCTTCCTTTCATGCAAAAGAAAACCAGCGTCGAAAAACGAATATGACATCAGAACTGAAATTACAGAATGGCATAAAGATAAAAGATAAAGGGAACATACCGGAGTGTGCAATTCAATATTTTCAAAAATTATTTACTGCTAGAGAGCCTAACCCTGATGCCTGCTAGGAAGTTCAAGAGAGTATTGATCGAAAAGTTACAAGTCAAATGAATCCAACTCTCACACAAGAATTTCATGGATCCAAGGTAATCTCAACTTAAAAAAAAAATGTCCCCATACAAATTCCCCGGCCCCGATGGTATGCCTTCTCTATTCTTTCTACCTCGAACAATAGATTATCTATTAAAAATCTTAACCATACATTTATAGCACTTGTTCCAAAAATAAAAAAATGTTCAACAATGTCTCCATTTCGACCTATCAGCAAATGCAATGTTTTATACAAAATTATCGCAAAACTTTCCGTTAATAGACTGAAAAAAGTGCTGGGGGACATAATTTCAGATACGCAAAGGGCTTTTGTCGAATGATAACAGACAATGTCATAGCATCTTTTGAAATTAATCACTTTCTGAAGCATAAAGTTCATGGAAAAAATGGTCATTTTGCTCTTAAACTTGACATGAGAAAAGTTTATGAAAGAGTAGAAAGGCCTTTTCTCCAAAATATTATGCCTAAAATGGGTTTTGACAGTAGATGGGCTGATTTAATCATGAATTATGTTTCTTCAACCTCTTTTTTGTGCTTATAAATGGTTGTCTAATGGGCGATTTCACCCCAGAGAGGGCTCCGGCAAGGAGACCCTCTCTCCCCTTATCTATTTATCTTATCTGCAGAGGGTTTATCATCTCTTTTTGCCAAAGCTCAGGAAAATGGCCAGATATAGGGGCTGAGTGCTAGTCGAAATGGGGCAAACTCTCCAATCTGTTCTTCGTAAACAATAACATTATTTTTGGTATTGCTACGGAGATGGAGGAAATTAAAATTTCTAGAATCTTACTGTTGTGCGAACAAGCATCCAGTCAACAAATCAACTTGGACAAAAGTGGCATAGTTTATAGCAAAAACTCCATGGCGGAATGCAAGGCTAGGATCTCAACAGTCTTAGGAATAAAGGAAGTGTTACCGCTGGAAAAATGTTAGGGCTGCCTTCGACAATGGGAAGGTCAAAAAAGGAGATTTTCTAGAAACTTGAGGGAAAAGGTTTGAAGAAAAGTGCAGGGGTGGAAGGAAGGTGTTTTATCAAGAGAAAAAAAGAGGTTTTAAAGCAGTTGCTCAAGCGTGCCCAATATTGTTTTCGAATTTCGAATAGTGTTTGCGAAGATCTTCGAACTCTAATGTGTAATTTTTGGTGGGTAAACGCAAAAAAAGTAAAGAGGAATTTGCTGGAAAGAATGGGATCAATTATGTAAGCCAAAGAGAAATGGGGGATGGGTTTTCGAAACTTAAAATCTTTTCATCTATCTTTGTTAGTGAAACAAGGGTGAAGAGTTTTAAAAAACCCATATTCTCTGGTTGCTCGGATTTTAAAGGCTAAGTATTTTCCCAAATGTTTTTTTGGTAAGAAAGCAAGGGTGCCGATTCGTCGTTGATATGGAAAAGTATTTGGGAGTCTCAGAGAGGGGGTGATGGAACTAAAATTAAAATATGGAAGGATAGATGGATCCCTAGGCCGACAAGTTATGTTCAACTCGACATTGTATTTTTGTCGAAATTGTTGTTCGGAACTCAACAGGAGATCTAGTAGCTGGTCTTACTCAAAGTTTCAAGTCCCGTTGGAAGCAGAGGAAGATGAAGCCATGGCTGCACTCAAGGCAGTTCAATTTTCTGCCGATTTGGGGCTAGATGAAGTTATGTTCGAAGGTGACAACAAAAGGGGTTTTCCTACTTTGGGATCTCAAGAGGAAGACTTCTCTTTCACAGGTGTCTTAAATGAAGATGCTAGGAGGTGGCTCTTTAATTTTACAAAGTTTAGCTTATCTTTTGTAATCCGAGAAGGGAATATCCCTGCTCATATTCTAGCTAATTATGCCAAATCGATTAGTGATAAGCAAGTTTGTGGAGAGATTGGTATCGACTTCTTGACATCTTCTCTAGTTTGTGATGTAACTCCTTTCTAATCTTTTAATAGATTTCAGTTGTCAAAAAAAATAAAAAATGCGTTGTCCTCAAATCTATTGCTTCAAAAATTTTAGTGACAAAATATAAATTTTGTTAAATATATATGATATTGTCCGTCAACTTAATTATGTGTACATATATATATATATAGAGAGAGGATGGATCGTATACGGACCTAGTTTACGGACCTAGTTTACGGACCGCTACCGTCCAAGAATTATCTAGGGACCGTTTTGTCTTTTTAGGACCACCTTTTGGGACCGCGATGTCTTTTAACTTCTTCTAAGTTTTGGGGAATATCAATTTTTACCCCAATGAATTCTAAAGTCTTTTAAGCTTATTTTAACGCCTAATTAATCTGGAAGTCTAAGTGTGGAAGTTTCAGGGCTACTGCTACTTCTCAATCTTCTTCCGTCACTATCATACTGGAGTTCTGAATAGCGAGGATTATCTATATAAATAATTTCTTCAGGGTGTTTAGAAACTGAAAGAGGTTTTGATGAAAAATATTCTAGTCTTAAATACCTTATTCGGTATCGTGGGTTTATCTGTCTAGTTTCTTTATATATTTGATTAACAATATCAATTATATCGTTATCTATAAATTCGTCTAAATTATTATCACCATAAGATGACAAAAATGCTACGGTATGATCTTGGGGCAGCTGTCTCTACGTTTTTAAGGAGAGGGAGGATTCCTCCGTCTCTAATTAAAGTAGCCTTTGTTTCAGCTAACCTTTTACGTCTAATAAATTTTAATATGTCTATAATGTCTTCAAGTATCCTAGTGTATTCTTGATATTTTTCAGGTCTTGATAGTTCTTCTGCAAAATCTTCAGTTCTTAGTTTTTGTCTAAAGAGATCTCGGATCCCTGTTCTAATTATTTCTATTCTAGGTACTTCTCTTCCTAACCAGTCAATGATCTGGTCTATGTATTTAAAAGTACCACCTGCATATACTAAAGAAGATTCTATAAGTTCTTTATCTTTAGGGTCTGTAAGAGTCCAGTCTTGAATTTCTCTAGTTAAGTCTAAACTTGCTTGATTAACAAATTCTAAAAAGTCTTTAGTGATTTGTAAGCTCATATAAGATTCTTCTTAAAACAATAATATGTAAAATAGTTAAGGGTTTGGTTCGAGTTTATACCTTCCTTCTGGTATGCAATATCTTTATCTTCTTCCCTTTGTCTCTTCAGCCTTGCTACTATTCTTCTCCGGTCTCGGCATCCTACAACTCTCTCTTTATGTATCGCACCTCAATCCACTACTTTGGCGGTTGACCCGTTTCCTGCCTGTACGCCTTCACGCCTAATGCCCACCTGGCTAACGGCTCACGGCTAATCGTCACCTGACGGTGGTTCACCAGTATAACACGTTGTGTGCTACACCAGAGGTTCCACACAATAGTCCTCTATGAACAGAAAGTTGGAGACAATTTGGAAAATAATAACAACATAGCATAAGAGATTTCTAGAAAAGAAAATACTTTTATTGCATTGCATAAGTAAATACAACTCTCCCCTCTCCCCTAACTATGAGACGCTTACTCACTCATATACATATTACTCTCTACAAGCATACTCTCTCTAAAAGTCTAACAATCTCTTACTCTCTTCCTCCTTCAACTGCTGTCTAAAACATAAATGGACGCTCCCTTTTATAGATCATGGGCACTACAATCGACTGGCAACCGACTATCAAAAGAGATTCGATTTAAAGAGATACAAATTATTAAAGTCTTATACTATTTGCTTTACATAAAGTAAATATGTCGTCTAGCAATAATTCTAACCTAACGTCTTTGCAAGGGTCTTTTTCTTCTTTATGAAAAGAAGCAATCCGGGGGCCCGTGTGGGGCATGTCTGAGCTGCAGGCTGTAGGGGAATCTAATTATAGTCTTTTCGTCTTGCATAAGTCTTAGCACAAGGCATCTTCTGTCTTCAATAATTCTTCAGCTAACGAGGGGCCCGTCCTTATTCCATCTGTGTCTTCTTCTTCCTTATCTTGGTTTGGTAGGGCATTGTTGAAAAATTCATCAATGAGGCCTACAGTTGTTCTAAGGCTAGCTAGCAAAGTTATCTCTACTATTTCTTTGGATTCTTTCTTGAGCCTTCCGTTGAATGGCTCATCAGCTTGAATTATTAGGTCTTCTTTGTGGTAGGCAGTGTACCACCCATCTTCTCTTGTTAATAACTCCATGATTTCTATGGTATCCATGGCTTGAGCAATCTGGAGCTTGGAATTATCAACAATTAATTCTTTGGTCTCATCATCTGATAGAATCTCAACGTCTTCCAATATATAACTGGAAAATCTAATAAGTCTAAATCCTTCTTCTCTCATTCCTCTACAGGAACTTGGAGCAATTTGGTAGATTCTGGAAAATAGAGGAAGGAAGTCTTCTACCTTCTTAATATACTCATGGACTATATTTCCAAGAGCAACAGAGTCTTCAATGTCTTTTATCTGGACGAGTCCAATGAACCCGTGTTCTGCAAGAGTTATATGAGCCATTTCTGATTTTTCAAAAAGATATATTTTTGGGACGTCTTTGAAGAAACCTTTAATTATTAAGGCATCTCCATTTATTTCTGATAATAACATTTTAAAATGATCAATAATGTTATTAGTTTCTTTTTTAAAGTCTTCTGTTAATGGAAGATTATTATGACCAAATGGTATAACAATCTTAGTCTTAAAAGTCTTTTTCTGATAACAGAAATCGGTAGGTCTAGTTTTGGAGGTTTCTCCAAGAGTCTGAGCATAAGTCTGAGTCTGAGGTCTAGGTGCAACAGTACCACTGAGCTGGGTAACTGCAAGTCTTTGAGTCCTCATGAATCTGGCAATGGCTACCAAATTTTGTTTGAACTCGATCCATAGTCTATTCTTCATATTCCACCATATGGCGTCTATAAGAGTATTTTCGTTTTCTGAAAAATCTCGTCTAAATTTGATCAAGTTTGGGTATCTTTGATTGGGTCTATATTAGGGAAAGTACATCTTCCCAATGAGTCTATTTTGAGAAATTATCTCTTGGCTAGATTTTTCCAGGAGGAACTAAGATATCATCAAAGTTCTCTAGGATATGTCTTTCTTGAGAGTCTTGAATATGCGTTGGTCTTTGCGTTATACCAGCATTTGGTCTTACGCGTCTAAGATAGTCTGCGATGTCTTCCCTGTTTAGTCTATTTGTTCCAGAGGAATTCATGTCTTCTAGGTCTTCTATTTGCAACATAAAACATGAAATAATATTAGTGTTAGCAAACATTGGCTCTCTTGATATATTGTCTGGAATGGTATTTTTACTTCCCTTAATATGAATAACAGAGAAGTCATAACCATTAAGCAATTGTCGCCATCTAATTAGTCTATTAGTTCTTGATTTAGAAAAGTCTAAATCTCTGAATTTTACTGCATAAGAAGAGTCAGTTTAAACAGTAAAATATTTAGGTCTAAGAAACAACATATATTTTTCTATTGCCCTTACTATGGCTAAAACTTCCTTTTCATGGGCAGTGTATCTTGTTTCTGGGTCTGTAAAGGTTCCAGAACTGTGTCTACAAAGTTTTTTTTTTTTTGTCTGATGATCAATGGCAAAGTATACTGCTCCCCATTATTTATCAGAGGCATCTGTTTCTACTATAAACTGGTCTTCTGCATTAGGCAGTTCAAGTAAAGGAATGTTCTTGACTGCATCTTTAATTTGTCTTATTACTTCAAAATCATCTTTAGTCCAATAAAAGGGATTGGTTTTGTCTGTTCCTTTTAGTTTGGATGTTAAGCTTTGTCTTTTTGAAACAAGGTCTTTAATAAAGTTTGCAGCACAATTAAGCAATCCTAAAAATGATTGTAATTGTTTTCTATCTTTGAGTTGGTCTGGGAACTCAAGAATCTTCTTAGTTATGTGTTCTGCCAAGGATAATTTTCCTTTAATAATATGCATTCCCACAAAGTCTATCTCAGTCTGAAATAATTGCATTTTCCTTTCGGAGATAACAATACCATGTTCGTCTAATTCTAAAATAATCTTTTTAAGATGGTCTACATGCTATGTCTCAGTCTTACTTGCTACAAGAATATCATCTATGTAAACAAGGAAAAATTCTGAATAAGGTCTAAATATATTATCCATTCTTCTTTGGAAAACTTGAGGAGCATTCAAGTATCCAAATGGCATTACTAACCATTCGTATTTTCCTTGGGGCACACTAAAGGTTGTCCAAGTAATACTGTCTGGATGCATCTTAATTTGCCAGAAGCATGATTTGCAATCAAACTTACTGAATATAATTCTATCTTCGATTAAATTAATCAAAATATTATTGTCTGGTATCTTATAAGAATCAAATTCACAATTCTTATTTAATTGTCTATAGTCTATAACCATTCGTCTTTTCCTTCTTTTACGTTCAGATTCATTTTGAACATAGAAGGCTAAGCTATTATGTCTACTTTTACTTTCTCTAATAATGCCTAACTTAAGCATTTCATCTATGTCTTTCTTAAATTCTTCCCTATCTTCTTGTGAGTATCCTTTCTTATTGGTTCCACTATTAATAGTGGCGTCTGGGTTAATAGGGATGATTTCACAATAACTTTGGTCTTTATCCCACTTAGCGATGGGATTTTCTCCTAAAGTAGGCTCTGCTAGTTGCCTAATTTTTTTATTTTCTACTTCTATATCCATTTTCTTCTGTTTGGATATAGCTTGGACCTGTAATAAGGTCTGCTGGGCTTGATCTAAAATGTCTTGTTGTATAAGCGCTATTTGCTTATAACACTTTTGGTCTGGACACTTACATTCTTTTTGCAAGGGTTTAGTAATTTCTAAGGCTTCTTGTTGGGTTGTAGGTCTAGGTCCACCATGCTCAGCTGAAGAACTCTGATGTTTAATGGGTCTATAATTTGGTTTGACCTGCATAAGGTCAAAGGCAGTCTTATGATCTATTAGAGGAGCTTTAATATTAAATTCCTCTTGGTCACTAATTAATATCTTATAGTTATACTGAGTATAAGGATGATATTTACTCATAAAGTCTTGTCCTAAAATAATGTTTCCTGTGAAACTAGGACGAGGATCCATTATCCAAAACCGATGATTAACGGTTTTGTTGGTCTGATTTCCTAATTTAAAATAAATAGTAATAGTCTGGAAATATAAGGTAAATGGATCTCCATTAGCCACTTTACCATAGATTTCTTGAGTACTTTCTAAAAAGTAGTCTTCAGGGAAGGCATTAGCCTTACAAATACTCTGAGAGCACCCTGTATCTATGAAGGCTGAACGTCTTTTAGGATACTCTTTATGTTGAACAGATAATTCTACAAAACAAGCATGTGGTTTAGTAGAAATTCCTAAATTGTTCTTTTCTAAAATAGATATTCCTTTATGGTGTTTATCTATAAAATCTAAACGCATTTGGTCTTCTGAACTACTATCAGAATGGTATTCTTCTAAATCATAGGAAATTCCTTTTCCTTTGAAGTCTTCATTTTCTTGCAATCTTTTAGCTATATTTCTATCAATGTCTTGATAATATGTTTTTATATCTAAGTCTATTTGAGCGTCATACTGGCTAGTATAGATTGCTCTAAATCTAATTCTCCAACAGTCTTCATGATAGTGTAATTGACAAACAATACAAACCATAAATAATTCTGTTTGTATAGTCTCAAAACATTCTACACATCTAAAGTCTTTCTTGCAACATTTCATCTCAAACGTGCAATAATGTCTTTCATCAAAGTAACATCTAGGTATATAGGTTAGTAACTCAGGATTACTAACTGTCCATCTTTTCTTTAAAAAGGGGCTTAATATAGACTTATACCAAGCGTCTTCAAAGTCTACATATTGATCATATAGATCGCCTTGATCAGTCTGCATCATATATAAGTCTAGGGTATCCTGAGAGTCTTCATACTCATCAGTATCACTATAGTCTTCTGAATCACTGTCTGTATATGCACTATAGATACTAGTATTATCATCATCTTCTATGTCTGATATTTCTATAGCGTATAGGATATATAATTCTTCTTGATCTGCATAGTCTAATATTGTATTAATAATTTTAATACCTTCTTTATCTTTCTTATTAGGGCAGTCTTTAGCAAAGTGTCCTTCTTTGCCGCAAGTCCAACATTCTTTGGTGACAGTCTTAGATTGAGCTGCATCTTTTTGTTTCCTATAATTAGGAACCTTCTTATACTTACTAGTATTCTTCTTAAAATATCTTCTTTGGTTAAATCTATTTTTCTTAGTCTTAGGATTATTTTCTCTAAAGGTAGTAGATTGTCTAAATTTATACTTCTTTGGTAATCCTAAAGGTCTAGTCTTAAACTTCTTATGTTTCCATTCTAATTTCTTTTTGAATTTTTTAGATTCACTTCCACATCCCCATTGGATTGGAGCGATGTCTCTTTCGTCTTTGATCGGAGGGATCTATTTGAAAGTTTCTTCTATTAACTTTCCTTTAGTTATATCACGTCTTTTAGATATGATATAGTCTTTGGCGAAATTGATTCTTTCACCAAGGGAGTTATTCTTAACTCCGGCTACTCCTGGCCAATTCCTATATTCATTAATTAGGATTTGTCCTATGGCTGGTATCTTTCTAAAGTATTCATCTTTTAATGTCTCCCCAAATTCTTTAATTTGGTAATATAGTTGTTCATAATTATTGCTATATTCATTTATCTTATCTAATTTGCAAATGCTAAGAAGGGCTAACTTAGTTTTTGTTAGGTCTTGTTCATTGAGCTAGATGTCCAGCTCCAATGAATTCTGAAGTGAACAATTGAATATATTATTCAATTGATCTTTCTTCTAGGTTTTCTTTCATCTTCTCAACCTTAGCTAAGGAGTCTTCATCTGTAGCCTTTCTTAAACTATCTAAGTAATCTTTCGCAATACCTCTAATGGATTGCTCAGCGTACTGCTTACATGAACTTCCATCCCATTGTTCATTAGATGCAAAACACATGTTCATCTAGTTACGCCATTCATCTAAGGCTTTCTTCCTATCTTGAACATTGTCTAAGTTAAGGTATATACCTATTGGATTTATGGCTTGGCTTGCCATAGTCTTAACAGGAGTAAAACTCTTGTCACTAGTTGGGAAGTCTTTTATATAATCGGGTTTAGTTTTTACTACGGTGCTTGAGTATATAGGAATATTTATTCCTATTGGTTTACTAAAAAGTCTAGGAGCATCTTCTAGCCTACTACTACTTCCTATGTCTTGTTTACTAGGCTCTACTTATGTAGCTGGCATTAGTCTTTGTTCTCCTTCTTCTATTAGTCTTAAGTTTCTAAGAAGTTCCTTTGTATTCTTAGATTCTTTTAATTTTAATATGCGGTCTTGGGCTATCATATTAAATCTGTCTCTTTCTTGAAATCTAATAGAATGACTTTTCTTAAGGCTATCTTTAAATGTCTTCATATCCAATTCTGAGGGTTCATGTCCAAAGTTTTGGATCCTAGCTTTTTCTTTAACTAAGTCTTTTTGTTCAAATGATCTTCTAGGTCTAATTATCGGGGCTTGTCTTAGTAAACTAGCACTAGTCTTACTACTACATTCTCCTTTTAAAGGATCATTGATTATGGCTTCTCTCATATTCCTAAATCTAATTTCTTCGGTCTGGATATTCTTATTGACAATCTTAGGAGGACCAAACTGGATGGTAACATTTCTAGTGACGTCGTCTTCATTAATAAACAAAGGTTTATTTTGTATAGTCTTAGTTTCTTGAAATTCTGGCAATTGCCAGATGGTCTTAGCTTTTTCTTTCATAGGTCCAGTATTCCTAATACTGTAAGTATGATTATAGTCTGACACATTGGTTCTAACTAAGATTTCTTCATTAAGTCTACCGCTAGGAATTCCTGACTGCATTCCTTCATAAGGAAATCGAGAGAACTTCACATAGCTTTGGAATTCTATATTTATATTAGCGTCTGGGATTATATAGTCTTCATAGCCACTAGCATATAAGATTAACTTAAAATGTTTGGTTGTGTCTATGGTTACTGTAAATGCCGAAATGACATTAAAGTATCCAATGTTGTCTGACATTTCTAATTGGGCTATTCCAATAAGACTTTTCTCAAAGTCTTTCCATCTTTTGTCTACTAAACAACATAATATGTTAATATTATTCTGAGGTCTATGTAATCCTTGGATTCTTGCTTGAAAGAGTCCAAAGGTTAGGAATTGGAACTTTCTATCAGTTCATCTAGATCTAAGCCATTCTGAGTAAAAAACTTGGAGCTCAGTATAGGATTTGTCTAACACATGATTTCTACAATGGTAGGTCATGTTATAATTGGGGGTCTTAGGAGTGGCGCCTTCTTTAAATAAGTCTATGTATCTAACGGCTGGAAGTTGTCCATCATAAATGGATTCTTCAACAATCTTCTAGTCAACTTCACCCCATTCTTTCCATTGGAGAGGATTGGTGAAATTTCTTTCTTTCCACCATCTCCTAACATTGGAGGATGAATCCTTAAGTCTTTGGAGCATGTGATTACTCTGTCCAATATTTGGGATAGAGTTGGCTATCTTATTAGTCTTATCTAATCCGTCATTTATGATTCGTCTTCCTATGGTATTTCTTTCTCTAGTTTCTATAGGAGGGGATTCTTTAAACTTACAGGTGGTTACCTATTTTTGTTCAAGTCTTTTTTCAATTCTATCTAATAAGTCTGAATAATCTTTTTGTCTTTTTATCTGATAAAGGATTTCTTCTTTAAAATTCTTATTCTCTTTTCTAGTCTTTTCAGAAGTTTCTTCACTATGTCTAGCTAGAGAATTAACGATGGTTTTACCAACGTTAGTGATATAGTCTTTTACTTCATTATCTTTTTCTAGTTGTTGCATAGTTCTAACTTCTATGGCTTCTACAGTCTTTTCAATTTTATCTAACCTAGTTAGAATAAAAGGAGAGTTTATTTCTGCTTGAGAAGGTTTATTATATACGGCCTTAATTTCGTTTATAATTTCTCCGTATTTTTCTTCTACTTGGGCCATGTCTAGTCTAAGTTCATTAATAATACTATCCATCTTAGATAGATTATGTCTTTCCATATTATTAAGGTAATTTGCTAAATTTTATTGGAATTTAACAAAGTCTGTACAGAAGGTAGTTAATTCTTTTGTCTTAGCCTTTAAGTCTAAATGTAAGTCTTTAACAAAGCTACTGTTATAGTCTTGGGTAGCTGCTATGGGTGTAGAAATTAAATTTAATCTTTATAATATAAGTCTAGTTGCCTTAGCTGCGTTGGCAATCTCATTTTCATTTATCTTATAATAAAATCTATCATCATTTATCTTTTCTAAAATTCTTTGATAAAATTCTGATAAGGTCTGAATGGAGAGGTCTCTTGGTACCTCATTCCAGTTTGATTTAACTATCTCCATTAGGAAGATAATTATCTAGTCTAGGGATAAGCTTAGCTTGTTCTTTGGTAAGTTTAATTAACTCACTGTCTTGATTTTTAATTAAAGTTTTAATTTCTAAAATGTCTTTGTTAAGGACTTCTATATGATTAGTCTTAATATTTATTTCTTGTAAAACATGGACTAAGTCTATTGGGATTTGATTATCTATGTCTAATAATCTTTTAGAGATATTTTTTATCTTCGTTTCTAGGGTTTGAGTGCCTTTTATTAATTGTCTTAATATAAGGAGTATACACTTATTTTGGTCTATTATGCTATTAATAGCACTAGCAGTGACTTGTCTACTGTCTGCGTGTTTGGCTGGAATATGTTCAATATGTGAACAACCGTCTATGTGTGTGGTTAAACAACCTTCTGAGTCTAAATCAGTTATGGGTATAGGTTGGTAGCCTGGGTTGGATCCAAAAATATCTTGGTAAATGCGAGGGATAAATCCCAAAGGCATTAAAGTCTTTTTACTTTTAGTCTAAAAGGAACGTCTTATGGCTCTGATACCAGAATTAGGGTTTGGTCGGAATTTGGTGAGTTTCTAAAATCTTTAAGGCCTTGATACCAATTTCGGGTCTAAATTATAATTTTTTTAATTATATAGTCTTAAACTAAGGTTTTAGTATAAGACAAGAGGGGGACCATCTAGTGTAAATAACAAAAGTCTTTGAGACCACGAGGGGACCACTTTCGGGATAAGGACAAAGTCCGCACGAAAAGTCCGCACCTGAGCCTGTTCGTATATATATATATATATATATATAGAGAGAGAGAGAGAGAGAGAGAGAGAGAGGTACTTGTTGCCCAAAAGAGATTGAAGTTGGGTTGTTAACTTCTCCTCATCATCTCGGAAATCTCCCCTTCTCATCCCCATCCATAAGTCTTCAATCCTGTGTTGGTAGGAACAACTCTCCAATTCCCAGGACCATGTTCAAATTTGGTGAACAACTATCAACTTTTGAAGTCTACAATCAATTGAGATGGCTCTTGTTTTGCCACAAAATTCTGACTTTTGTGGTTTAAAGCTTGTTACCATAGACATGTTTTTTTGACATGCTTGGTTGTTGTATTATGTTATAATTGAATGTTGTTTCTGTGCAAAAGGGATTTTGTCTTGTTATGGAATAACACCTTCATCATCATACATAGAATAGGGGTGAGGCTACGAGAGATGAAAAAAAAATATAGAGTTAGCATTTGTGCTGATAACGTGTTGTAAAATAAAGGAGACACAGAGAGAATTTAGAGGGAGATAATTTCTTCATTTCATTGATATGTGAATACTCAAAGGATATGACGCCTACTTATAGTACAAAATAAGGTATCCCAACAGACCCTTTAATAATTGTGGAATATCAGTGATCATATTTTATAATAATTGGAATATTATAAAATAATCAAAAGGCTGTAAATTCCGCAATTTTAAAAAAAGGTATATAAATAAGAACACCCTTGACTGGACCATTGTCCACACCTTTGAGTTTTATTACATTATCTTATTAATGTTTTAACATCCTTCTATTTTTTCTAACACCTTCATCTTTTGATTGAGCTCTACAACTTCGTATCATCTCAGCCTCACCCCAAGTCAGACTTTGAATGTCCTTCCCCTGTAAAATTGATTGAGTTCTTTAATTTGTGATAAATAAAACCTACTACATTTGGCATTGTCTCCTTTTGTCCACATGGGCAGTAATTTGCGACTCGGCCCGCTAACATGACATAAAATTGACAAAAATTTACTGGGTACATGTGTTGGCTTACCGTGTTCCAGTCATAATTGGGTGAAATCGCCAAAGCCACAAAAGGATCGTGAAACACGTTAACAACGACCCGTTTAAGTTATGAATCACATGACCCGTCAACTATTTACCAAATGTCATTCGTTTATAAATCATCAAGCCCATTACAAATACCATCATATGTAAGTGTTAAATCACATATTGGCTTGTGAAGAAACCTATCCATTCGTAGCTAATTATAAATAAGTTGTTTCCTTTCAATTAATTCGAATTATTTGGTTAAACAGATTGATTGGTTAACCGAGTTGAATTCCTATTAGAATCAAAACCTTTAGTTTATTTAATGATTGTAAATGGTAAAAATTTAGCAACTTCAGGTATCATACTAGAGTTCTATGTCACAGATGGTGAAAATTTAGCAACTTAATATATCACAAATAACATTATGGAATTCCGTGTACAAGTACATATGCATCCAATCATGTGTACTACCATTATGTATTAAAATAACACGGGGTTAGAAATCAGACCCACCTATTTACGCATCAAAAGAAATCACTAACTATTCTCTATGCTTATTCTCTACTGAATATAAAATGTCACAAAATGTGAGAAAACAGAGAACTTGAATCACCACTGTTCTTGGAGGAATTCAGCCCATCCACTGACAATAGGTCTAAATAACAAATTGGCCAAAGGTTCCTACAAAGAGGAGAAAACCATTAATCAGTATCTAACTGTATTATTGGCAACATAGAGAGAAACAAGAGTCAAAAGGGAAAACAAAAGTCACCTAGCGACAACTGGGGCTTTAATCTCCAGACTTTCTTTTTCCTGACTTCCTTTCCCTAAGGATGGACAAGCATCCAACATGACTTGGATTGCAGCATCATTTCTTGTCCTCAACAGGCAGGTAATAAAATACAAGCATGACAAACATGACATAAATGTTTACTTTCAATCGCCAAAAGCGCCAGATAATGCTAAAAGATGACGAAGAACTAGGTTTGGGAAAAAATAATCAATCGGAATGAGACATTATCAAATGTCAGATGTTATAAATAACCCCGTTAGTGATTTGGGGGAAATTGTATCAAATGTGTGCTTTCAGGGTAGGACTCGAAACAATTAATAGTTGGGGATAATGTCATACATGGACCATGATTAAGGGGGGAGCGTACTTATCCAAGGTGAAAAACTAAACTAAATAACTTAATTTGACAAAGATGGGGACTATTAAGGGTTAGGAGAGACTTATTCTGGTAAACTGGTGAAGGTTTCTCCTTAAAGCTCAGATAGTGTTCCCTTATAGTACTGAGATAATGCCGAGTTGCTTATCGTCTTCCAAGCTTCATCATTGTAATTCATTTGAAATTTTTTCCACAATTTGGACTCATATTATATGGTTTCGCAAATATAATTTTTTTCAAAGTCCTTTCTATTTCTGTAATGCCAAATTTAAAAAAGACTTCTAGATATGGAAGTTTCACCCGACAATTGGACTTCAGAATTTAAGACTTTACCTCTTTGGTTATTATGATTATTTTAGACCAGTTAAAAGTTATACTAAAATAGAACCCATACTGACTGTGAGTACAACCCACGTTCAATTACCTTCCTCTTGTTACTTATGTCAACCTCCCCATCAATTAACATAAACCCTCAAAAGTTACAAATTTCCAGATGATTCATGCCCACTTGATTATTTTATTCACTCTAGTTCCATTGATCCTCGCCATATAGTAATAATTACGTGCATAAAATATCAATTGGGACATATTATTTTAGAGATATACTAAGCATTGTTCATGTGCCCCATGTGCAAATATAATCTCCCCAACCGCAAACTGGATGCCAAAATTAGCCACGCGAGCGCCAAATAAGTGATAAATGGGGTGTGGTAGCGATAAAACACACAAACAACCACTAGAGTTCTTTGTCCAAACACATGACAAAAGAACTATTTAATTCATACTCAATACTGATTACAAAGACTGCCCTATGCCACTTATTTATCTACTAGCAGGACAATCCTACAACAAAGTAGCTATAAATCAGATAACAATCCAATAAAGATCATGATTGAATCAATTTAAGAAAGTACTCAGAATTTCTTTCAACTAGAAAACAAAATTAAGATAAACATAAACATCCAATAACCAAAATAACATACAGCCTGAAATAAATATCCATGTGAAGGTGCACAAAACGAAACCATCAGTAGGCTGCTCCCACAAGAAATTGGTGAAAGATCGATATTAAAGTAGAAGGAAAGCTATTTCAGAGGTTCATTCACATTCCCAAATGTGATATAGAAGATGCACTACAATCATAATTTCAGAACACAGAGTTTATATTGGCTTATTTATAACAAACCTATTCATTCGATCAGAGTCTGATAGAGATAAGAGAAATTTTATAGAAGGAAGAGAAACCTTTCTTTTTTTCGTCGAGATTGGGTTGGTGTTCAGTGTACCGCCCTCGCCCACTAAAGCTCATCATCTTTGGTAGTTTTCCTCTGCTGGAAAGCAGTCCTTCACGGTTGAATTATGCCTTTATAGATGAGGGGGGGTAAGGGGGAGATTGGTGTTCCTGATCTTGTTTCAGCAGAAGCAATGATGGCAGCAGCAGTGGAAAGAACCGCAAGCAGTGTCTCAAGGGCAGAATTGCTGCTTTCTATCTATAAGGGAGTTACAAGTAAGCCAGAAAGACATGGATCTATATTCAATACGAAATCAAAGGATTTCACCCCCCCCCCCCTTAATTATGTGTGGGAATTTCCCTTGCTTTGTTTTCGCTCCGCTCGTGCGTGGCACTCCTTGCTCGCGAAGGCAAGACACAATGAACCATAATATTACATCATTAAAACATTATTTTGGAAAACGTATGTTGGTCCAAAAAGAAATTAAGTTAACGTGGAAGCTGTATCCCCAACAATCTCATGTGTCTTATTTGCTGCCTCATTAGTATAATGCAATGTAAAATATATGGAGAGGTTTGGAATCAAACTGAGATTACCTTATTAAGTAGAACATATTATAAAAACAGATTATATAATAAATGAATCAGAGGCCTTTATCATAAAAGTAAAACACTTAAACAAATCTTAAGGTCCAAATATCACAACCATAAAGAGACAACAACACTTACATTGTGTGAACCGTTCATTTAATTATGCACCTCACTTGTCCTTGGGCCTTTTAAAATCTGCAATGGAGACAAAGAAACCCACTTATAAGCTACAGGTGAAGTTCATACACTATAGATACTTAATTTGAGCTTTCAAGATTCATAGGTATAACACCAAGGTAAAAGCAAGGGGCATAATTAAAGTTTGGCAATGGGTACAAACGCTTTATGGAACAAAAGTATTCAAATATGCCTTAAAAATTCATTATTTTCTGGTTGGGAGAAGAAAATTAACTCATCCTTCCCTAGTATGAGACAATTCGAAAATAAAATCAACTTCCGCAAGCGAACGGGATGAGAGTGGACCATAAGCTTATTAACCAACATTTTGAATCAAGCCAAGGATAAACCTTTAGTACACACATCTTCCACTTGAGCTATAGTACAAATATAACAAACCTCAAGTTGTTTGCGAACAATCTTTTTACGAATGTAATGATAATCAACTTCCAAGTGCTATGTACGAGCATGAAAGATGTGACTGGATGCCAACGAGATTGAACTGCTGCTGTCACACCAAATGCACAGAGTAGTTAGTGAAACACACAAATCTTTAAAAAAAGAATGAACCATGATATTTCAGCAACTGCATAGGCCAATTGGCGATATTCTGCTTCAGTACTAGAGAGGTCAATAATGTGCTGCTTTTTAGCACCCCATGAGATTGGATTAGGATCAAGACAAAGACAATACCCACAAGTGGAATGATGATCATCAAGATTTACCAGCATAGTCAGCATCGGTGTATGCTTTCAAACGGAGACAACCAGTTTGGTAGAACAGGCCCTGGTCATAAGTAGACTTCAAAGTACCGTAAAATTCTTTAATGGCAGTCCAATGGATGTAGTGCGTTGGTGCATAAATTGGAAAACTTGATTGACTGCAAAGGAGATATTCGGATGAGAAATCATCAAGTATTGCAGAGCACCAACGACACTCCGATATTCAGTAGGATCGGAAAGGGGGTCACCATCATAAAGTTTTAACTACTTGCCACATGAAGCAAGAAAAGAAATGTCCATGACATCCTCAAACTTAGTGCGATGCAACAAGTCACGAATATATTAGGTTTGAGCCAATTGTAAACCCCCAGGACTGTAAACAGCTTCAAGACTAAATTCTGAATATCTCTCGAACTATGAGAAGAATTATTGCCCGTGATAAGAATGTCAACAACATAAATAAGAAAAATGATCCTCACGTCAACCGCGTAATAAGTGAATAAGGAATAATCAGATTTGGAACCTTGGAATCCAAGCTCCTCCAAATAATTAGAAAATCTTTGAAACCAAGCTGGGGGTGTCTATTTTAAACCATACAAAGACTTGTGAAGCTTGTAAACATAGTGAAGAAAATTTAGATCACTTAAACAAGAAGGTTGACGCATATAAACTTCCTCGGATAAAATACCATGTAACAAAGCATTTTTAACATCCAACTATCAAATAGGCCATTTATGATGGACAGCTAAGGCAAGAACAATACAAATAGTGGAGTGTTTTACCAGTGGACTAAATGTCTCAGTGTAGTCCAACCCTTCCTCTTGATGAAAACCATTGGCCACGAGCCTAGCTTTATAGCATTCAATGGATCCAAGAGAACGCTTAATTTTGACTACCCACTTGTTTGGCAAGATGTTCATATCCTCACGAGGAGGCACCAAGGACTGTGTAACACAATGTTGTAGAGCATTAAATTCAGAACCCATAGCGTGTCTCCAAACCTCATGCTTAATGGCTTGACTGAAGTGTGTTGGTTCAATGAGGTTAGCATCATATTTAACATGTAAAGCATAGTTGGGATTGGATATTTTGATTCCACCCTTGCTGCGAGTGTCCATGAGTTGAGAGGATGTTGGAGTTTCAAGATGAGAAGATAGTGTAGGTTCATCAGCAAACATTGAGTCAGATATGACTTGAGCTGTGGTATGGGAAATTTCAGGTGTATGGTGCAAATAAGGCACAGCTAAGGCAGGGATAGGCATAATAGAAGGTTGGAGGGGCAAATCAGCAGGCTGGCGATGCATAGGTGGCAACACAGCAGGTTGTGATGTGGGTTGATTGGTCAGAACATCTGGTGGATTAGGCGTAACATGTGGCTAATTGGGAATAACATCTGGTTGGATTGGTGCAAAAGGAGGTGGGTTAGGAAATGTGATCATTTCAAGCACAGGAATATCACGGGGAGATATTTGTGACAAAGGAAGTGTTAGTGGTTTATTCTTGAAACGGAAAAGAACTCTCATCAAACACAACATGCGAGATAAATAAACACGACCAGTGAAAGGGTCACGGCAACGGTAACCTTGATGGTTAAGAGAATACCCCGGAAAGAGACAAAGTTTGGAGCAAAATTGGAGTTTACTGGTATTATAAGGACACCAGTAAGGAAAACACATGAAACCAAAAATGCGAAAACTGTCATAATTGGTAGATCGGTGAAACAGCTTCTCACAAGGACTCGTGTAGTTGAGCACACGAGTAAGAAGTCGATTTATTAAATAGACAGCAGTGTTAAACACATCAACCAAACCATATAAGAATATGCCAGAAGCGTGAGACCGGTTTCATTAATGTGGCTGTGTTTTCTTTTGGCTTCACCAATCTGTTCTGGGTGCCCTGGAAAGGAGGACCAAAAAGAGATGCAATTGTTGGCCAAAAACAGTTGAGATGCCCATTCAGTATACTCGCCTCCCCCATCGAATTGAAAGGCCTTAATTTTTGTGGAAGATATATTTTCAACATGCAACTTAAAGAGAACAAATATACCAAAGACCTCATGTTTAAACTGCATAGGAAATATCCAAGAATAAGGAGAGAAGTCATCCACAAATAACACAATACTTACAGCCTTCAACATAAGAGATGGGAGATGCCCAAACATCTGAATGAACTATTTCCAGCGGAAATTGAGACATTGAATCTGATAATGAAAAGAGTAATTTAGTACTTTTGCCTAAAGGACAAGAGTGAAAAAGGATAAATATTGGGACCCTTGCACAGGGAGACATTTATTTGAAATAAGACGCAATAGTGTTGGAGGCAGGATGACCTAGTCGAGAATGCTAAACTTGACCACCAACACGAACACAAAGAAAAGCAAATGGACAACCAGATTTGGTAGTAATCCAATGATGATAGTGAAAAGGATAGAGACCATGTTCACTCCCCCGCGGAAAAGCGTCCTCCCCGTCTTTTGATCCTTCATATATAAACAATCAGAAAAGAAGACAATAAAAATTATTTTCATGACTCAATTGATAAACCGGGAGAAAATTAGTAGCAGCAGAGGGGCGATGTAATATATTGCTCAAATGAAAAGAAGAGGAGACATTAGAAGTTGTAGTACAGCCAATATGACCAATATTCAACCCTGCACCGTTACCTGGTCTTTCCCATGATATTTATGGTGAATAACCAAGTTGGAAGTAATGTGATTGGAAGCTCCTGTGTCAGAGTACTAGGTGTAACCTTCAATGATGTAGATGCTGCCAAAGCATTAAATTCTTGGGTAGGAACAGGTCCTTAATAAGCTTGATTCATGCGTTCAAAGCAATCAATTGCAGAATAACCAAGATGACCAAATTTGACACGTGGAGTGACCAGAACGCCCCCCGAAAAGGAAAACTATGTTGGAATTGAGAGGCAGCATTGGGAGCCACAACCCCCAAATTGGAATGGTAGGCATTAGATTGTGACCGACAAGTATTATAATCTTTATGCTCCGATGATTAAGTCCATGAGTAGGCGCATTGCTCCGTCCACTCGCTCTGTCGGAAAGGAATTCGGAACCATACGGTGCAGTGGGATCAGTTTCAAGATTATGGATATTCTGGGCTTTTGGTTCCATTTCATCAATAAGGATTAGTGCCGCAAGATCATCAAGGCAATGGGAGTGTCACCAGATTATGTGGACAAACTCAATCACCTTGCTGACCTTGTTACCATTCGTAAGCCGGGCCAACACTATCCATAGTAATGGTTGATATGCCCCAAGTGTGACCTCGGCTCGGAGACACCAACCTCGGCCGAGATTGTGGCCGACATTGGAGAAGCATGCGGCATCAACACTCGGCCATAGCAAGGTCGGCCCAAGCCGACACTACCACCAGCCTCTCGAAGGGACATCGCATGCATCACAAGGATCAGATGCACTCTCGTATACCTTGGAATGGAAACCTCGGCCAGACATAGGCCAAGCTCTCAAGGAGACACCAGCAACCTCATCAAGACATTAGTCGATGCTCCAAACACGCCAGCTCAACCTCGGCTCAAGCCGACCTTGTCCATTGTCTCGGCTAGGATTAGGCCGAGACCTCCATGGTCACCTTAGACTGAACGGTCACCTAGACTTACCAACCTCGGCCTCTCACAGGCCGAGGTCATACACCAAGCGCGATAGCCGAGCATTTGCTGACATTTGGATAAGGGCACGTGGACACAAATCAATTATAACAAGATTATTCCCCACACGTGGGGAGAATATCGCATCATCATTCTCTACATGTGACAGTGACAGATGGCTTTCCCATATTGGTGAGGCAACCACACACATGTACATTACATGCATGGGGGGTACATTACACCCCCTAGGTACTATATATAGAGGTCATCCTCTACCTTGTAAAGGATCCCAGATATACAACCCTAGCTGAAACTCTGTCTAGATACACAGTAGAGAGAGAGCTTGAGAGATTGTATCCATGGCCATCAGTGCCTTATTACAGTGAGGTTATTCACATACACAGTGGACGTAGGCCAATTTAGGCTGAACCACTTATATTCTGGTGCTCTCTCCTCATCTCATTCTCCTACCTTTTACGTAACTATGCTGCCATTGTTGTTCTTAGATTGAGCTTGAAAACACCTTACCTGGTGGTGCTAATTCTAGCATCATCATTTTGGCGTCGTCTGTGGAAAGAGAAGTTATCTCTTCCTCTTCTTCAGCTTAACCTCACCGGAGACTCTGGTGGTGAACCAGGCACCACCCCCTTGCGTGGAGCTGCTTCACCATTAAAAGAGGTCCTTTGAGGTACTAAGCTCATCTGCTACTCAAGCTCTATAGTGTTAACATATGGCACCAGAATTACCACCGCCTCTTCCGCCACCTGGGGTGGAGGGCCTCGTTCCAGTCAGGCGCCACCCCAGTCCGAAATGGCGGAGGTAGCTGCAGCCTTGAGGTCTTTAGCTGCAACACAACAAGCTATGCAGGAGTAATTTGCACATCTCAGCCAAACTATGATGAGGCCACCTGGAGTCTCATCGGATATGATCACTCCGGCGGCTATTCAGCCTCATCCTGACGCCAGGGGACCACCCCAGGCACCAATGAAGGAACAACCTGCACCCTAGCGGAGAAGGGAAGTTGCTGGCCCTAGGCGCTTGCGCCTGGGGAGGTAAGGAAACCCTTGCCCAGAGGACAGGTATGACGATCTAGAGGCAGAAGAAGCCCCGGAAGACTGTTGGGAGCCGTATGAGGTGTCAAATAACACTGTACGACCTCTTCGGCAAAGTCAAGGTTGTGTCGGCCGAAGAGGTGAAGAGGCCCAACAAAGAGGGTCAGACTTTGATAGGTTGAGCAGAGGGTCAGTCTTTGAGAGATTGGGCCCGGTGAATAACCTAAGACAGAGATTGTCGAGATCAAGGAGGGCAGCAGGCTCTTAGAGAGGGAACAGGCAGGGTCAGCCAGATCAAGGCCGACACTCTGAAAGAAGGGGCAGGGAACAGGAAGAGGTCAACAACCGACGTGCCGCGACAGGGAAACCCTCGGTCCATCCCATGGAGGTGGCTGGGGACAACCTCGGCCAGTTCGATGGCAGAAGACTGTGGAATGACTCTATCCAGCGCCTTGAGGAGAAGATAGGAGACCTCATTAAAAGCAGGGACCCATTACAAAGGGGTTACTCAGAGGGCTCTCCATTTGTGGCTAGGATAGTGGGATTCCCAACTCCAGCGAAGTTCAAGCCTCCTACAATGTCTCCCAATTATGATGGCAGCACTAACCCTGTACATCAGATCGAGATGTACCAGTCGGCAACAGACATCTACTCGATACCCGATGAGATGAAGTGTAGGGCCTTCTTTGGGACCTTAACAGAGGCAGCGCACAGTTGGTTCACCTCCCTTCCGAATAACTCAATTGAGAACTTCAAAGGCTTGGCTGAACAATTCATCAACAACTTCTGCTTTGGGGTGAGACCTCAAAAGAAGACTACCCACCTGCTGTATGTCAAACAGGCCAAGGATGAGAGCCTAAGAGACTACATAGTGAGATTCAACAAAGAAAAGTTGGAGGTCGAAGATTATAAAGAGAACATAGCCATGACCGCCCCCATAGGGGGTCTACAGAAAGGGAAGCTGTTGTGGAAACTTGTGAAAGACCCTCTTAGGTCTATGGCGGAGCTCCTGGCAACCGCAGGGAAAGTAATGAATGCGGAAGAGGCAATGGCCGCCAAGTATGAGGATGAGAACCGCGGTAGTAGTGGAAAGTCCCAAAACAAGAAAGAAGGGAAGAAAAGGGTGATGACAAGTTTGCTCACTATACTCCTCTGACTGTGAGCTGTGAGCACATCCTCAATGAGATTAAGAACGACAAGACTCTGAGATGGCTAGAGAAACTGAAAGCCCCACCACATAATAGGAACAAAAACCTATGGTGCGAGTTCCACTAGGATCATGGCCATGTCACGGACAGATGCTTCGCCCTGAAGGATGAGATTGAAAAGATGCTAAAATCTGGAAAGTTCAGGAAGTATGTGGACGGTAAAGCTCCTAAGGGTGGAAGAGATGACCCTAAGAAAAAGAGAAATGATAGATGCCGTGATAATGTCCCGGCCAGAAGAGACGATGATTCAGAAGGTGATGATGAAGACGATCCGGATCTTCCGTCGAAAGATGACAACACCCCGGTGAAGAGGGTTGGTATGATCTCGTTTGGTGTTGACACCATATGTGGGGGATTTGCAGGAGGTGGCTCTGAAGTAGCTGATAGGAAGGCTCACGTGGCAGAGGCCAGGTCAGTGGCCAAGCTTGAAGTTGTGAATCTAACGTCTTCTGATACAGTGTAGAAGAGGAAGAAGGTAGACATGGACACCCTTGTAGTTGGGTTCTCCAGACTTGACTTCAAGGGTATCTTAGCCCCCCATGATGACCCTCTGGTCATAACAACAAGGGTGCATGGGTGCGAGGTGCAGAGGATACTCATAGACAGGGGGAGCTTGGCGGACGTGATGTTTTGGCCTTGCTTCAAGAGCCTAGGTCTTAGCAGAGCAAGGTTGGTACCCTATCATCACCCATTGATAGGCTTCAGTGGTGAAAAGGTCCACCCCTTGGGCATGTATGAGACGGACGTACGGATGGGTGATGAGTGGCCTAAGAGGCTTACCAAGAAAATAAATTTTTCCGTAATGGACGAGAACGTGTTTTCGTCCTATAACCTCATCATAGGAAGGGTGGCCCTTAAAGAGTTTGAAGTTGTGCCCTCGACGGTCCATCAGATGCTAAAATTCCCGACTCCTTATGGGGTAGGGGAAGTGAAAGGCGACCAGACCACAGTGCAAGAATGTTACTTCAACTCGGCCAAAGAGAGAGAATCCCATAAGAGGGCAACCACCACTTATAGCATCGATACGCTTGACCCAAGAGATGAGACAAAGTTGAAGAAGGGAGAGGCCGTGGAAGAGGTAGAATCCATCGTCCTCAATGAGGACGAGCCAAAAAAAACCATCCAAGTCGGTAAAGCCCTAAAGGCAGAAATCAAGGAAGAGCTGATAAACTACCTCAGGAGGAGACAGAGTGTCTTCGCATGGAGTCACGCAAACATGCTCGGCATCGACCCTGAAGTTATGAGTCACAGGCTCAACGTGACCAAAGATGCCAGGCCCATCAAACAGAGACGAAGATTCTATTCCAGGGAGAAGTACGACGTCATCCGAGAAGAGGTCAAAAAATTGGAAGAGGCTGAGTTTATAAGAGAAGTCACATATCCGGAATGGTTATCAAATGCAGTCATCGTGCCCAATGATGATGCTGAGATTTAGCACCACCGGATAAGTGATAATGAGCTCAAACAGTAGTAACCATGGCAGCCATAGAGATGTGTAAGTGTATAAGTATGTAGAAGGGTATGAGTATAAGAGGAAATAAGACAATGATGTATAGTGGTTCAACCAATCTGGCCTACATCCACTGTGAGTGTGTGATCCACTAAGTATGGGCACTAATGTCCTTGGATACAATGCACATAAGCCCCTCTCTCTGTCTCCACTGTGTGTACAAGCAGAGTTTTAGCTAGGGTTACAATCAATTGATCGATCCCTTGTAGGGTTGTAGGTGACAAGTATATATAGGTCTTGGGGGTGTAATGTACCCCCCCCCCCCAAGTATGCATGGTGCATGTGAATGATGATATAGCCAATCCCTTACTGACACCTGTAGATGCCAAATGATGACATAATATTCCCTCATGTGAGGGTATGATTTTGTTATAACGGTCTCCCATGTGCCATGTTAGCCTCACGCGCACTGTTCCACGCGTCTCCCAAACCACGCGTTGTGATGATGTCACCCTCGGCCTATGGGCCGAGGCCGAGGTCAAAGTTCCTTCCAATAGTGAGTCTGGCCCAATTCTGGCCTCGTACTGTCGTACCCTTGGAGGGTCGTCTGGAGCCTGGTGAAGGGTCGGCCCCCCTGAGGGGTCGTCTGGAGCCTGGTGAAGGGTCGGCCCCCCTGAGGGGTCGTCTTGAGCCTGATGAAGGGTCGTCCCCCTTGAGGGGTCGTCTTGAGCCTAATGAAAGGTCGGCCCCTGAGGGGTCGTCCGTTTGGAGGTAATCTTCAGCCAAGCCGAGGATATAAACGGGTATATCAATAACCCCCCAGCCCTTAGCCATAGGTGCTATTGAGATGGTTGAGGGATAGTGTTGTAATTGAGATGCGTATATGATCAGTTAGGTGAGTGACACCTGGGCAGATACTCATTGCTGTTCCAGTTTCCAAGGCATGGCGGCTGCATACCTTACTTGGGGCTTTGTGCCCTAATGACGCCTTCCTCGTAGGTTGTGTCCTGCCTTGGTCAATGGGCCCACTCATTACTAAGGTATTTAAGAGATTTTTGAACTCTCTTTCTCTTCTTCTTCTTCTTCGCGCCCAAGCTTTCTCTTTCTAGCTTCCAGCCTTCTTGTCATTTCTGCAATCTCTACTTTTCGAGTTTGGCAGCTTTGCTATTTCTTTCTCAGGTAATCTTTCTGCCCCATCGTCCTCTTTACTTTCTGCCAATCCTTTAAATATGAATGCACACCCCCCAAGGCACATCATTGCCTTGGGAGACCAACAGACAACCAACATAATTACCCTTGTCAGACACGCGTGCCACTTCAGTAATTGACAAGTGTCAAAAAAAGAATATTGGTACAGAGCAATGGGACCTCGGAGTTTTAAACCCCATAGTCACCTGCTTTCACATGTAACTAAGGGCTGGGGGTGATTGATATGCCCCAAGTGTGACCTCGGCTCGGAGACACCAACCTTGGCCGAGATCGTGGCCGATATTGGAAAAGCATGCGGCATCAGGACTCGGCCATAGCAAGGTCGGCCTAGGCCGACACTACCACCAGCCTCTCGAAGGGACATCGCACGCATCACAAGGATCAGCAGCACTCTCGTATACTTTGGAATGGAAACCTCGACCAGACATAGACCGAGCTCGCAAGGAGCCACCACAACCTCATCAAGACATTAGTCGATGCTCCAAACATGCCAGCTCAACCTCGACTCAGGCCGACCTTTTCCATTGTCTCGGCTAGGATTAGGCCGAAACCTCCATGGTCACCTCGAACTGAATGGACACCTAGACTTACCAACCTCGGCCTCTCACAGGCCGAGGTCATACACCATGCGCGATAGCCGAGTATTTGCTGACATTTGGATAAGGGCACGTGGACACAAATCAGTTATAACAAGATTATTCCCCACACGTGGGGAGAATATCGCATCATCATTCTCTACATGTGACAGTGACAGATGGCTTTCCCATATTGGTGAGGCAACCACACACATGCACATTACATGCATGGGGGGTACATTACACCCCCTAGGTACTATATATAGAGGTCATCCTCTACCTTGTAAAGGATCCAAGATATACAACCCTAGCTGAAACTTTGTCTAGATACACAGTAGAGAGAAAGAGCTTGAGAGATTGTATCCATGGCCATCAGTGCCTTATTATAGTGAGGTTATTCACATACACAGTGGACGTAGGCCAATTTAGTCTGAACCACTTATATTCTGGTGCTCTCTCCTCTTCTCCTCATCTCATTCTCCTACCTTTTACGTAACTATGCCGCCATTGTTGTTCTTAGATTGAGCTTGAAAACACCTTACCTGGTAGTGCTAATTCTAGCATCAAGATTATGGATATTCTGGGCTTTTGGTTCCATTTCATCAATAAGGATTAGTGCCGCAAGATCATCAAGGCAATGGGAGTGTCACCAGATTATGTGGACAAACTCAATCACCTTGCTGACCTTGTTACCATTCATAAGCAGGGCCAACACTATCCATAGTAATGGTAACAAGGTCAGCAAGGTGATTGAGTTTGTCCACAGAATCCGACATGGACAAATCCTCTCGTTTTGTGTTAAGAAAATCATTTCACAATTGTAAAAGATGATTGTTGGATTGAGAATAATACCTCTTCTCAACTGATTGCCACGCAGCATGAGAGGAAGTAAATCGAGCCACAGTGGAGAGGACTTGTGGAGTAAGAGCATTATTAATCAGTTGATCTTGTTGATGCCAAACAACATAGCATGGATCAATTTAAGAAGTTTCTTGGCCATTATTATCACATTTGAACTTTGGAGGGCATATATTTGTACCATCGACAAATCCCATCAGGGCTTTGCTCTTCAAGATTTGCACAAACTGAGCTAGCCATAGAGTATAGTTGGTGCGATCTAATTTGATGGACATGAAAATAGAGAGGCTAGGTACCACGACATCGGTTGTTGAAATGCTACTTTCCTTGGTTAAAATAATTAAAAAAAAATGAAAAGACAAAGAGGAGGAGGAGTTGGACTTTCAAGGCTCTACTACCATGAAGTGATATAGTTTAAGAGAGAATGATATTTGGTTTTTAAGACACATAAAACTCCTCGAGTTGTTTCACTATATTTATAAAGTACATACACAACAACATTCCCTTAACTACCGGGACTATAGAACAGAAGATAAAGCCTAACTTTTAAAATACAACAAACTCTGATATGTCTTTATCCTCTGCATCTATAGGAGTAGATAAGGATGACTGAAACTGACTATCAATCAAAACATTACAAAGACGTTCCATAGTCATGAACATACCAAGTTATCACCTCTTGTTAAATGAATATTTAGTAAGTATAAAATATGTAGCAAAGAGGATGCATACCCCTCTAAAAAAAATAAGCAGGACAACAACCAGACTCAAATATAAAACTAAAAACAAAAAATATAAGCACTTAGCGGTAGCCAACGAACAGTGGAAAAATATAATCTTTCTCAGTAAAAAAAATATATGTAAACTTTCTAGAATTTCATAAAAAGACCAACTTTGTTTATATGACACAATCATGAACACGGCACGAAACTACACAAAATTGACCCGATCTTTTGCGTTCATATCAAGCCTTTGGACACGAAGCCGTGCCTTGTCATGTTCCTCTCAAAATTAATGCTCGTGTTATTCAAGTTTTCGTGTGAAGTTGTGTTTAATTGGGTGTCCACTTGTGTTTAAAAAAACACTATTTTGTGCCGCTTTCGTGTCTATATGTCGTTAAAATACGATCCAAAGATACGAATTTTCACACTTACTAAAATCTAACTTGCAAACTAAGATTTACGGAGTCATTTCTAACATGACACGGACTTGCTGACAATCTATTACCTTAGAGATGTGTGCACTTGAGATACAAAGTAACACACTTTATCATATAAGCATGATATAATTACATTTGCAGACTCAACTCCTCGAATGATGCAAATGCACATAGTAGTATCCCAAAGACCAGGCTTGGCAGATATAGAGACTTAAATGACTGAAGATCCCCAAAAAAAAACACAACACAACACAACACAAAAGTCTTTATCATAAATGAGTAGATATAGAGACTTTAAAAAAAAGGGGATCTTAAATATTTGGTCCTATTTATAATGGTTTGTTTGTCACCATTCTCATGTTTTTATTTTTTTAGTTGTTGATTTTATATGGGACAAGTGTCATTGTCTACAAAAAGAATGATGTGTAGAGGGGGCTTGAAGGTAATCCTATGATTAAGGATAATTCCCCAATTAGCAAATAGTGTTTGGGATTAAGAAGCCGAGGCAGCTCAAGCAACTCAGCGAGGCAGCTCAACATGGCAACTCATACTTTAGCATATTGTGATTAGTCCTATTGTATCTTTGTTTATATTGACCATGAACTGTAACGGTTGTAATATTGTAACGATAATAATAAAGAGATTCAGTGTGAGGTCAAACGGTACTCGCGAGAGACTAGACTTGGCAGGGCCTGGGAGAGCTTTCATACTCTATCGAATGACCTCGCCGTGGGAACTTTAGAGGGACTTGGTTTGGAGGATTGAGAAGTGAGACACCATTGGGGCTTGTCTCGACCATCTTAGATACACCTGGTAAAACACCGAAGGACCTTGGCCATGGAACCTCGGGCGGGACAGCTTGGAGTTCCACCGGGCGTTGAGTTGAGAACCAAATAACCCTTTACTTAATGTCACATATACTTTATTGTGACACCCCGCCTAATTAAATACCGGGCGATCACTCCTTTGTTAAATTAAAATCAAGGTGAACAGTTGGTTCATTCTTAGCATCACTGTCGTAAAAATAAAATTTCCAAATTAACACCGTAATTAATTAAGCTAAGTGTCAAAACCATTTTTAACATTTCTTTCCAAATTTTATTTTTAAAGAAAATCATTTATTTATTTATTAACAACATTATCAATAAGTAAGAATCATACCACAATTATCCTAGAACATAATCCGATTAATTTAAACATTCAAAATTCCAACATCTACAACTTAAAGTAAAACATTCATGCTGAATAACTCCCAAAGTAACAGTACTAGAAATAACTGAAATACAAATGTCCCAATAAAACAGATAAATAATGGAAAGGCGACACATGCCCAATAACTGAGAATGATAGAAGAGGAATCAAGTAAATGAAATCGTCTAAGCAAGTGGCCTGCAACTCCCACCTAAGCCGCAGCACGTTCCATCCAAGGGATCCTAAGCAAGACGCCCTTGTGGCTGGGCACCTGTAATATATACATATATATATACATAAGAGAGAAAGAGAAATAGAAACGGGTCAGAGCCCGATAGTGTGTTTGATTTAAAATTCGTTGAGCAAGTATTTAAATTGATACAGGCCAATGCAACAACATATTAGTACGACACTCTCTTGAGAAATTCTCACCTCTCTTCTAATGTGCACGCCTATCGTACTAACCTTCCCAACGGATTATTTATCATATACCACACTAATATTCACCGACGATTCATATTATCTTAGGTTATTCGTAAGATTTAAAACTGAACAACACAATTATTTAAAACATAAGATTTCAATTTTTAACCAAAGTTCTCATTTTAACTTTATCAATAAAGTTTTCCAGTGTCATAATATACCTTCTCACAACAAGTATTTAAATTTTTTTTTTGAGTCATCAACCATGTCCTACATATCAAATCACAGTAGGCAGTTCCAGATTTCAGAATTTCATATATATATATATTAACTACTCGTATAATATATATATCATAACAGCACCCCACATAAAAACTATGGTGCGGGCATACTCTACTATCCAACCCCATATCACTCATATTAAGGGGAATACAAATTTGGACTCACTCTCGAATTGTATTAACACATATACAACAATATTGAGGCGAAGCATAGATTCCAAGTCTCTAAGAGGATGGCACATACCCGCGTCTCCGAGGACCGTCTGAACCATCATTCCGATAGCCTGTACCAAGGATATCTATCTCCTAGGGTACGAATCAATATCCCCCATAAGGCAACACAGGATAAGGTCGTCCCAGCGTGGAAACCTCAGGGATAGCAAGTAGCGTGGTAATGTTTTCACACATAGATAGTATATGCATACACAATCATATAACTATACTAATATTACCATATCAATATTAGGTATATCTCAAATCCCATAGTTACGAAATTTATCCTTATTTTCACATTATTAGTATCGCGTATAAGGGTTCGTCTCTAACCTTAATTCGAAGGATTCCTCCAACTTATTATGTAACTCACATGGACTCTATCCTCCCAAGTATAAAATTTAGTATGTGTCCTTTTTATATTCCAACGTAACCCTCCTATGTATCTCCCCCTTTAATACATAAATTCGACCCTTAAGTAATTATCCCCAAAAATACAATTCTCGTCTCATATTAAAAGTCCCCAAATTATTCATATGTCCTACTGATCTTCCCTATCTCCTAAAACACTTTATTAACGACGTACAAGAATTATTTCATATTAAATTGAATTTAACTAATTTAAAAAGGTAAATAGGAGACTGCCAGGAGGGGTCGATCGATCGAGGTCTCGGGCTCGATCGAGCGAACCTTCGATCGATCGAAGCTCTGGGCTCGATCGATCGATCATACAGGTATTTCGATTTCTGCAGTTTTGCAGTTACGGGTTCTAACACCTATCTTCATCCAAATTCAAGTTTTACATTCCCAAATGTCCAAAGATTCGTACTACGAATATTATATCATCATACTAGGTATTTCCAACGTAAAGCATGTGGATTTCTATCATTAAACATGGATTAATAGTCCAAAAATTTATATAATTATCAAGAACCCTAGAATTCTCTTAAACATGGTTCTAACAAGTATTTCCAGAAATTTCTTCTTATAAACATCTTAATTTCATGGGTAATTCCTCTACATGGCAAGGGTTTCCAGGATTATCATTTAAACCATAACTACATGCGATTCCTATCTCAAATCCTTGGTTTTCTTCTATAAAAACTCATTCTAATTACTCCTAAACTAATATGAAAGATGCACCAACGAAATAAGAAAGATAAACACTTGCCTGGGATTTTTGTTGTTCTGATGTACAGATGATTTTGGTGTGGTTGCGTTCCCCGTCGCGCGATCTACGCGTTGGTGGTGGTGGCGGTGCAAACGGATGGATTTTGGGCCTTGGATTGCCTTGAGAGCTCTCTCCTTTCATCTCCTATGGCCGTCACTTGTCTTTGGTTGTTCTAACCCTAGAAGGCAACCTTAGACATCTGATATAACCCTTAAAATTTCGTGGGTTTAATTACCCATAATTGCGAAATGTCCAAAACGTCCTCCAGGGGTACTAATTAGGCCTAAAAATGCCTCGAGACCCAAACTAAACCCCCGGGTACACTTTTCTGACTATCTTGACCCTTCCGAACGCGTTGGCGCACTCAAAACAACCATACGAACAACTTATAAAATATTCACTCTTATTTATCAATATTTGGTCGCGACACGGGCGCGTCCCGACTCAAATTTCCAAAATTGTCATTTTATTCACTCGTGGCATTCAATATATCCAATATTACATATTACTTTGCTCATTATTAATATTAAAAAAAATTCCCATAATTACTAACTCTCGTCACGTTAATAATTATAACATAATTAATTTCCAGATTTTTATTAAATAATTAACTCACACTAAATTTAATAAATCCCCAAATTAATATAGCATAAAAATACAGGGTATTACATACTTCCCCCCTTATAACGGAATTTCATCCCGAAATTCGAAAAACAAGGCATACCTGGTAAAAACAAATCTGGATATCTCTCGCGCATATCGGCCTCGCGCTATCAAGTGGATTCCTCCACATTGTGGTGCTCCCACTGGACCCGTACAAGTGGAACTATCTTCGACCTCAATCTCCTCTCACTATAGTCTAGGATAGCCACCGGTCTCTCCTCGTAAGAGCTGTCAGGCTGTAAGTCTATCTCATCTATCGCAATGTGAGTATGGGACATATCATCCCGAAGATACCGTCTCAACGACGAGATGTGGAATACATCGTGAATGCAATGTAAATGCTCTGGTAGTCCCAATCTGTATGCTACCGGCCCAATCCTCTCGATAATGGGAAATGGTCCCACGTACCTCGGGGCCAATTTCCCTTTCTTCCCGAACCTCATCACTCCTTTCATAGGAGATACACGCAGTAACTTGGTCCCCCACATTAAACTCCCGGAAGAACCGTTTTGCATCGGCGTAGCTCTTCTTGCCTGCCCTGGGCTACTCGAATGCGACTCCTAATCATCTCGATCCTCGCGGAGGTTTCCTGAATCACCTCTGGTCCTAGAAACTTGTTATCCCCCACCTCGAGCCAATAAGTTGGGGAACGACAAGGTCTGCCATACAAAGCCTCAAATGGAGCCATGCAAATCGTTAATTGATAAGAGTTATTATAAGCAAACTCTACCAGTGAAAGGTGTGGCTCCCAACCTCCTCCAAAATCAAGAACACACATGCGTAGCATATCCTCTAACATCTGATTTGTACGCTCTGTCTGTCCATCTGTCTGTGGGTGATAAGTTGAACTCAACCTCAACTCAATACCCATAGCCTCCTGAAAGCTTTCCCAGAAACGTGACACGGAAATTTTGTCTCTATCTGACACAATATTCAGGGGAACCTCATGTAATCTGATAATCTCAGAAATGAACAACTGAGCATATTTACCCGTGGTATAATCTGTCCGCACCGGCAGAAAATGAGCCACCTTGGTCAAACGATCTACAATCACCCAGATGGAGTCATGGCCCCGCTGTGATGTAGGCAACCCTGTAATAAAATCCATGGAAATACTCTCCCACTTCCACGCAGGTATTTCCAATGGCTGAAGCAACCCTGACGATTTCTGATGGTCCACCTTTACCAGCTGGCAGGTAGTACACTTGGACATGAACTCAGCAATGTCCTTCTTCATCCCACTCCACCAGTATTGTCTCCTCATATCCTGGTACATCTTATCCCCTCCAGGATGCACCGTAAATCGGGACCCGTGAGATTGGGTCATCACTGCATGACGCATTTCTTCCCCTTCTGGAACCACCAATCTCCCATTAAACCTCAAACCCACGTTTGAACTTACAGAATAGGACTCAACACCCTCAGCTAAAAGTTTTACCATCTGCTCCTGGCAAAACGGGTCTGTTGTCTGTGCCTGTATCACCCTCGTAACAATCTCGGGTGTGACTGTCATAACAGATATGAAGGAACGGGCTACTGCATCTTGGTGACCCAACTCCTTCCACTTCTCTTTCTAGACATCCGCTACCTCATTTACCGGTCTACGGCTCAATGCATCAGCAACTACGTTGGCCTTCCCCGGATGATATTGTATGTCGAACTGATAGTCCTTCACAAACTCTAACCATCTGCGCTGACGCATATTCAGCTCTCGCTGAGTGAACAGGTACTGCAGTGATTTATGGTCTGTGAACAAACGTAACTTTTCCCCTAATAAATAGTGTCTCCATATCCACTGTGCAAAAATGACCGCTGCTAACTCCAGGTCGTGGGTGGGGTAATTCTTCTCATGCGGCTTAAGCTTGCGGGAGGCAAAAGCTATAGCCTTCTCTTCCTGCTGAAGTACTCCCCCAAGTCCCCATAAAGAGGCATCGGTATAAACCATGTACTCCACACCCGGCTTCGATAAAGCAAGAGAAGGTTCTAAAGTAAGCTTATCTTTCAGCTCGTCGAAAGCCAATTGACAAGCATCATCCTAAACATATGGTACCCCTTTGCGAGTCAGGTTCGTCAATGAACCCGCTATTTTGGAGAATCCTCGAATGAATCTCCTGTAGTATCCGGCTAACCCCAAGAAATTACGCACTTTCGTCGGTATCTTGGGCTGTCCCCACTCCCTCACCGCTAACACTTGACTCGGGTCAACTACTATCCCCTGTTCAGAAACAACATACCCCAAGAGCTGTACCTCTCGCAACCAGAATCCACACTTCTCGTACTTAGCATATAACTGATGCTCTCGTAAAGTCTAAAGAACCTGCCTTAAGTGCTCGGCATGCTCCTCCTCGTAGTGTGAATATATCAAAATGTCATCTATGAAGACGATGACAAACTGATCCAATAACTCTCTGAATACTCGGTTCATTAAATCCATGAATATGGATGGAGCATTTGTGAGACCAAATGCCATCAGTCTGAACTCGTAAGACCCATATCTCGTCAAGAAGGCAGTCTTTGAAGCGTCCTGCTCTCTAATACGTAGCTGATGGTACCCCGACCTCAGATCTATCTTCGAAGAGAAAGTTGCTCCCCTCACATGGTCGAACAGATCATCGATTCGAGGCAACGGATACTTATTCCGTATCGTGACCTTGTTCAACTCCCGGTAGTCCACATATAACCTTAGTGAACCATCTCTCTTTTTCACAAACAGAACTGGAGCGCCCCAAGGTGAGGTACTCCTGCGAATGAAGCCCTGACCTAACAACTGCTCTATCTGATCTCGTAACTCTCGCATCTCTGCCGGAGCCATACGGTATGGAGTGCGTGCTATAAGTCTCGTATCTGGCAATAAATCTATGACAAAGTCTATCTCTCGACTGGGGGTAGGCCTTGTATCTCCTGGAATACATCAGAATACTCACGAATGATTGGGATCGAGTCTAAAGGAATCACAACCTCCTTAGAGGCATCCTCCTCTATGTAATACAAATGAGCGGTCGAACCTCCCTCTGGGCGAGGCATCGCCACTACAAACATCTCTTGCCCCGAAATGGCAAAAACAATGCTCCCACCGAAGCAATCAATCGTGGCTCTATAAGCTGCGAGTCAATCCATACCGATAATAACATCATGCCCATGCATATCTAAGACTAACATGTCTGCGGGTAATACCAAACTACCAATCTCTACCCCCACTCCCCGGCATATAAAGAAGATAAGAGACCCACTCCCTAGTGGTGAGTCCACACACGTCACTGTGCTCTCTGCTGTGGCTAATAACCCTAAGGCCTTCGCAAAATGTGTAGCTATAAAATAGTGAGTCGCCCCCGTATCAAACAAAACCCGACCCATAGTACCATGGATAGGAAACATACCCTCAATCGCGAGTGGTGCCTGTGGGGCTGCTGCCTGGTGGACGTTATAGACACGTCCGTACTGTAACTACCCGTGCTGCACTAGAGCTGCTGGAATGGCTGGCACCTAGGATGGAGCTGGGAGGGCAGCCGGAAAAAGTAGTCTATGTGGCTCATTTCGGGCACCCTGCTGCAGTGGGGCCCTATCTCCCTCCGGACAATCCTGGCGCCTATGGTCGTGTCTACCACAGCCAAAACATCGGCCTTTGAAGTTGCCTCCCTTCTGACCCTGTTGACCCTGGCCCTGCTTGCCGTTACCTCCCCGCCACTGGCCCTGTTGGCTCTGATGAACACGTTGTTGGCCCTGTTAGCCCTGCTACTTACCGTACTGTCGGTGTTGGCCTTGCTGGCCCTGATGATTAGGCTGGCCCTGTTGACCCTGCCTATAACCCCCAAATCCCTGCCTGGAATCACCTGAATGGAATCGCTTAGCAGAGTCCCCCTGATGGGAACTCTGCTCGTGCTGACGAGTTTATCCATGAGATGGTGCCCCACTAGCACTATTACCCCCGGTCCTGCCCTGCTGGCTGGACTCTCCTGATCTCTTGCTTTCCTGCAGATGGAAGCGGTGATCCTGGCAATGTAGTAACGCAGCATTGAGTACGTCAGTGAAAGTACTCAGAGATAAATTCCCTATAAGTTGTTGGTGGATCCTCCAAGCTAACCCGTCCGCAAACAACATAATTTTCTTTCCCTCAGTGGGTGCCTCATCTGGCACTATGGTAAGAAGTCTCGTGAACTCCTCCTCATACTCAGCTACGGTAGAATTCTCCTGCTTCAAATTCAGTAATTTCTGCCTCATCTTAGTCTGCACGGCGGGTGGAAAATACTTGTGGTCAAACCGCTCCTAGAACGACTGAATAGGGATCATGTCCCTCTCCTCCAAGGTGGTAGTGGACTCCCACCAATGCAAAGTGGCCCCCACCAGCTTAAAGGAAGAAAATAATTGCCTTTGTAGGTCGGTGCACTCATACATACGAAGATGCCACAGGATGTCTTTCTTCCATTTGCTGACTATGACGATATCTGAGCTACCAGAGAACTCAGGGGGATGCGCCTTCTGAAAAGCATCCCTAACCCTCTCCCATGCAGATGGAAGCTGTGCTGGTACTGGCGCCACTGCCTGAATCTGGGGTGGAGCCTGCTGAACCACCGCTAACGCGGCACTCACCGCCTGAGCAACAATGGCGGCTACTTCATTAGCATTCATAGTGCCTTGTGCCGGAGCTGCTGGCTGCTCGGCCTGGGCACGCCTATCCTTTGGTGCACGTCTCGGAGGCATCTGAAATGTGAAGAAGTTTATTAGTCTACAGTCATTATCAAATCACAAATAGCTGAAGACGTAACGTAAAAGCAGAAATACAACAATCCTAAAAATAGGGCTCTATATCAAATAAAGCAACGCTGAAAGCATAATAAGCCGCATAGATCCTAAAGGAAACTAGAACCTGGTGCTCTGATACCACCTGTGACACCCCGCCTAATTAAATACCGGGCGATCACTCCTTTATTAAATTAAAATCAAGGTGAACAGTTGGTTCATTCTTAGCATCACTGTCGTAAAAATAAAATTTCCAAATTAACACCCTAATTAATTAAGCTAAGTGTCAAAACCATTTTTAACATTTCTTTCCAAATTTTATTTTTAAAGAAAATCATTTATTTATTTATTAACAACATTATCAATAAGTAAGAATCATACCACAATTATCCTGGAACATAATCCAATTAATTTAAACATTCAAAATTTTAACATCTAAAACTTAAAGTACAACATACATGCTGAATAACTCCCAAAGTAACAGTACTAGAAATAACTGAAATACCAATGTCCCAACAAAACAGATAAATAGTGGAAAGGCGACACATGCCCAATAACTGAGAATGATAGAAGAGGAATCAAGTAAATGAAATCGTCTAAGCAAGTGACCTGCAACTCCCACCTAAGCCGCAGCACGTTCCTTCCAAGGGATCCTAAGCAAGACGCCCATGTGGCTGGGCACCTGTAATATATACATATATATACACAAGAGAGTAAGAGAAATAGAAACGGTTCAGAGCCCGATAGTGTGTTTGATTTAAAATTCGTTTAGCAAGTATTTAAATTGATACAGGCCAATGCAACAACATATTAGTACGACAATCTCTTGAGAAATTCTCACCTCTCTTCTAATGTGCACGCCTATCGTACTAACCTTCCCAACGGATTATTTATCATATACCACACTAATCTTCCTCGACGATTCATCTTATCTTAGGTTATTCGTAAGATTTAAAACTGAACAACACAATTATTTAAAAAATAAGATTTCAATTTGTAACCAAAGTTCTCATTTTAACTTTATCAATAAAGTTTTCCAGTGTCATAATATACCTTCTCACAACAAGTATTTAATTTTTTTTTTTGAGTCATCAACCATGTCCTACATATCAAATCACAGTAGGCAGTTTCAGATTTCAGAATTTCATATATATATATATATATATTAACTACTCGTATAATATATATATCATAACAGCACCCCACATAAAAACTATGGTGCGGGCATACTCTACTATCCAACCCCATATCACTCATATTAAGGGGAATACCAATTCGGACTCACTCTCGAATTGTATTAACACATACACAACAATATTGAGGAGAAGCATAGATTCCAAGTCTCTAAGAGGATGGCACATACCCGCGTCTCTTAGGACCGTCTGAACCATCATTGCGATAGCCTGTACCAAGGATATCTATCTCCTAGGGTACGAATCAATATCCCCCATAAGGCAACACAGGATAAGATCGTCCCAGCACAGAAACCTCATGGATAGCAAGTAGCGTGGGTATGTTTTCACACATAGATAGTATATGCATACACAATCATATAACTATACTAATATTACCATATCAATATTAGGTATATCTCAAATCCCATAGTTACGTCATTTATCCTTATTTTCACATTATTAGTATCACGTATAAGGGTTCATCTCTAACCTTAATTCGAAGGATTCCTCCAACTTATTACGTAACTCACATGGACTTTATCCTCCCAAGTATAAAATTCAGTAGGTGTCCTTTTTATATTCCAACGTAACCCTCTTATGTATCTCCCCCTTTAATACATAAATTCTGAATAAGTGGAAATTCCAATTAAAAATATTCAATTTCCTTGTTAATGTAAAACACAATATAGATGATGCGGAAGCGTTGTAAAACAGGTGATGGTTCAACTTTAAAAAATAACAACAAGTTTTAATTTCTCAAAACAAATTAAAACATAATTCAAGTCCTAGAATTAGCCTAAGTCATAATTTTCAATTATCCAAAGTTAGGCGAAACCAGTTTTAGCAAATGACTTGAATAAACCAAATTTACCCAATATTTAATTTAGTCCTAAATTAAATGAGTGTGATAATAAAACCAAATTTTATCTTGAATTAATTCTAAGCATACGTTCTAAATTATGATGCAAGATAAAATAAACAATATCACACTACGCCGAGATGTACGAGGAAAAACCCAAGACGGGAAACAACCTCGGACGGCCCTAGCCACAAGTCCACTAGATATGGAATTACAATTACAAGACAGGTAGACTTACAACGACTGACTCGATCCCTCTCAAGCCTCGACGCTCCTTCTCGTAGAAACCTCTTCCTAGCGAACAACCTCAGAACACCACCGCGGTCTCGGAATCCACCGATGGGACTTTATATGGTCACCGTCACCCAAGCATGGAGCCTTTCTCCGTGTGGGTAGAATCTCAACAAAGGTCTTCTTTGTGATGGGGTGTAGAAGCAAACCCGAAACGTCGCTTGAATTCGGTAGAGAGAAACCGGTGCCAAAATCTCCAAGCAATTGATATAAATATAGAAACTTGGATAAACAATTATTGGGTGTAAATTAGAGTGTGTATGAATTTTTCATTAAAAATTAACACTCAAAACTTGAACATTTTCCTAAACTAATTTTGCTCTCAAACTCTCTCTAGGAGATAAACAATGTTGGAAAAGTTTTTTTTTTGGAAAATGTGTTTCCCGCACATAATAATGTATGAAAAAGTTGGTTAAAAACCAAGTGGGGAAAGTGGGGAAAAAACTGCTAAAAACTGCTCAAAACTGTTCCTGCCCTGGCGTCTCGTTCGAACGAACTTGACTCTCGTTCGAACGAGACTTCTAACGAGCGACCAGCCTGGGCTCGTTAGAATCTCGTTAGATACCTCGTTAGAACGAAAAACTCGTTCGAACGACATATCGAACGACTAACCAGTTTAGGGTCGTTGGCAAACTCGTTCGAACGAACTTTGTTCGAACGACAAAACTCGTTCGAACGAAACCTGGTTCGAACGACAAAACTAATTTGAACGACATTTCTAACGAACGACCAGAAAGATTGAAAAATTCGATTTTGGCCCAGAAACTTTTATAAACTTTTATATACTTATTTTAAAGTTCTATTTGATTCTTTCTGAAAATGAAATGCAGTTTTTATTACACCTAACACCCAATACATATTGTTCCAAGCTCCTATATTAATATAATTACATTCATACCTTGGGAGCATGGAACCTTAGTTGATGACGTAGAAACGAGGCACGCAAACCGGCATTTTGATGAAGCTTTAAATTCTTTGCCGCTATGTCTTCAACATACACTTCATAGGCTTGAGAATTTTACAATTAAATACTATCCTATGAATAAATGTTTTTGTCCGGAATTGAGCCAAAACAATATATGGACTCAATTGGAAATTTGTGTCCTTACAAATTCATCGACCCTTAAGTAATTATCCCCAAAAATACAATTCTCGTCTCATATTAAAAGTCCCAAAATTATTCATATGTCCTACTGATCTTCCCTATCTCCCAAAACACTTTATTAAGGATTTCCAAGAATTATTTCACATTAAATTGAATTTAACTAATTTAAAAAGGGAAATAGGAGTCTGCCAGGAGGGGTCGATCGATCGAGGTCTGGGGCTCGATCGAGCGAACCTTCGATCGATCGAAGCTCTGGGCTCGATCGATCGATCATAAAGGTATTTCGATTTCTGCAGTTTTGCAGTTACGGGTTCTAACACCTATCTTCATCCAAATTCAAGTTTTACATTCCCAAACATCCAAATATTCATACGATGAACATTATATCATCATACTAGGTATTTCCAACGTAAAGCATGTGGATTTCTATCATTAAACATGGATTAATAGCCCAAAAATTTATATAATTATCAAGAACCCTAGAATTCTCTAAAACATGGTTCTAACAAGTATTTCCAGAAATTTCTTCTTATAAAAATCTTAATTTCGTGGGTGATTCCTCTAAATGGCAAGGATTTCCAGGATTATCATTTAAACCATAACTACATGCGATTCTTATCTCAAATCCTTGGTTTTCTTCCATAAAAACTCATTCTAATTACTCCTAAACTAATATGAAAGATGAACCAATGAAATAAGCAAGATAAACACTTTCCTGGGATTTTTGGTGTTCGGATTTGCAGATGATTTTGGTGTTGTTGTGTTTCCCGTCGCGCGATCTACGCGTTGGTGGTGGTGGCGGTGCAAACGGATGGATTTTGGGCCTTGGATTGCCTTGAGAGATCTCTCCTTTCCTCTCCTATGGCCGTCACTTGTCTTTGGTTGTTCTAACCCTAGAAGGAAACCTTATACATCTGATATAACCCTTAAAATTTCGTGGGTTTAATTACCCATAATTGTGAAATGTCCAAAACGCCCTCCCGGGGTACTAATTAGGCCTAAAAACGCCCCGAGACCCAAACTAAACCCCCGAGTACACTTTTATTACTATCTTGACCCTTCCGGACGCGTTGGCGCACTCAAAACGACCATATGAACAACTTATAAAATATTCACTTTTATTTATCAATATTTAGTCCCGACGCGACACAGGCGCGTCCCGACTCAAATTTCCAAAATTGTCATTTTGTTCACTCTTGACATTCAATATAACCAATATTACATATTACTTTGCTTATTAGTAATATTCAACAAATTTCTCACAATTACTAACTCTCATCATGTTAATAATTATAACATAATTAATTTCCATATTTTTATTAAATAATTAACTCACATTAAATTTAATAAATCCCCAAATTAATATAGCATAAAAATACAGGGTATTACATTTATCTGATGTCACTAACCATCTAGGCAATGTCAGACCTGCACTTGAGTAAATCACCGTGGTATTTGGGGCTATCAGACAGTTGGTGAGCCACCTCTATGACAACAGCCCCCTGACACACAGTAGTTAGGCAAAAGGCATGCCTTGGCATTTAATGCCTATGACGTGGAGCTATCTAGGGCATAAATCATTTAATGATGTGACATAAGATATGAGGGAGGTCTTTTCATAGTCTTTAATGACTGAGTTTCCTCGGGGGTGGTGTGGGGGGATATTTACGGACCCCAACCACCTTTGAGGAGATGATATGTTTTTGAGAGTTCAGAAGTTATTACTAGAGAGAATATACACTGGAGACATGGGCGGACCTAGGTGGTCCTGAGGGTGGGCGGCCGTCCACCTAGGTTTTTTGAAAATTTTGCCCGAGTATAAGCTGCTTTTTTTGGACCTTTGTGTCATGTTTCATAATATAAGGTATTAGGTTTGTGGGGGAAAAACTACAAATAAAACTAATTCTAATTTCTGATTACAAACACTACACATGCGTTTTTTTTAACACTTTTAACCTAACCATCTGTAAGGACACAAATTTCCAATTTAGTCCATATATATAGTTTTGGCTCAATTCCGGACAAAACCATTTATTCATATGATAGTATTTATTGTAATATTCTCAAGCCTATGAAGTGTATGTTGAAGACGTAGCGGCAAAGAATTTAAAGCTTCATCAAAATGCCGGTTTGCGTGCCTCGTTTCTACGTCATCAACTAATGTTCCATGCTCCCAAGGTATGAATGTAATTATATTTATATAGGAGCATGGAACAATTTGTATTGGGTGTTAGGTGTAATAAAAACTGCATTTTATTTTCAGAAAGAATCAAATAGAACTTTAATATAAGTATATAAAAGTTTCTAGGCCAAAATCGAATTTTACAAACTTTCTGGTCGTTCGTTAGAAATGTCGTTCGAACGAGTTTTTTCGTTCGAACCAGTTTCGTTCGAACGAGTTTTGTCGTTCGAACCAGTTTCGTTTGAACAAGTTTTGCCAACGACCCTAACTGGTCAGTCGTTCGATATGTCGTTCGATATGTCGTTCGAGCGAGTGTTCGTTCTAACGAGGTATCTAACGAACTTCTAACGAGCCCAGGCTGGTCGCTCGTTAGAAGTCTCGTTCGAACGAGAATCAAGTTTGTTCGAACGAGATTCCAGCGGGAACAATTATTTGGCAGTTTTTTGCAGTTTTTCCCCACTCCTCCACTTGGTTTTCAACCAACTTTTTTCATACATTATTATGTGCGGGAAACACATTTTCCAAGACAACTTTTCCATCCTAATACATCTCCTAGAGAGAGTTTGAGAGATCATTTTAAAAAGGAAAATGTTCATGTTTGAGTGTTCTTCAACTTAAAGAAAAATCTTTAAACACTTAGTTTACACCCATTGTTTTTTATTCCAAGTTCTATATATACATATCTTTACTTGGAGTTTTTGGCACCGGTTTTCTCTACCTAAATCAAGAGACGTTTCCACACGGAGAAAGGCTTCATGCTTGGGTGACGGTGACCATATAAAGTCCCATCGGTGAATTCCGAGACCACGGTGGAGCTCCGTTGGTTATCCGCTAATTGGAGGTTGATACAAGAAGAAGCATCACGGCTTGAGAGGGTTCGAGTTTAGGAAGTAAGTATTTTGTCTTGTATTTTGTAATACCGTTTTTAGTGGATTTGAGGCTAGGGCAGTCCCGAGGTTTTTTTCCCGTTAGTGTGTTTTTCCTCGTACATCGCGGTGTAGTGTGACATTGTTTATTTTTATCTTGCACAATAATTTAGAACGCATGCTTTAGGTTTAATTCAAGATAAAATTCGGTTTAATTATCACACTCATTTAATTTGGACTTATATTAAATGTTGGGTAATGTTTAATTACAGTAAGTAATAACTAATTTGGTGTGTTTCATTAATTATTCACTTTTGTTTATGTTAAATTTTGGAAGTTGAACCATCACCCCTTTTACAACGCTTCCGCATCACATCTATTGTGTTTTACATTAAAAAGGAAATTAAATATTTTTAATTGGAATAACCACTTTTCAAATTGGTATCAGAGCCAAAAACGATAAATTATTTCGTTAAGATCCTTTACTTTTTGGCTAAAATGGATTTTTCCCCATTTTCAAAATTTCCTATTTTCGATGGTTCAAACTACGCGTATTGGAAAGCGCGAATGAAATCGGCACTAAAATCTATCGACGAGAGAGTTTGGATGTCTGTTGTTACCGGATACTCCCCACCAACTTATTTAGTTAAAAATGAACGTGTTATCAAACCCGCCGATAGATGGACTGAAAATGAGTTTAAATTTGCTAATTTTAATTCCCGTGGTTTAAATGCCTTGTTTAGCGTTGTCGCACCGGATGAATTCCGACGTATTATGACGTGTGAAACTGCTAAAGAAGCTTGGGATATTTTACAATTAACTCATGAAGGAACTAGTGTCGTTAAAGCTTCTAAACTCCAAAACCTCACCACTCAATTTGAAACTATCAAAATGGATGAAAAAGAAACTTTTGATAAATTTTATGCTAGACTTTCTGACATTGTTAATTCATCTTTTAACTTGGGAGAGAAAATACCTGACGACCGTGTTGTAAAGAAAATTTTAAGGTCCCTACCCGATAGATTTATTCCAAAGGTGACCGTTTTAAATTATTTACCCACTTTAGCCTCTATGAAATTAGAAGAGCTTGTAGGTGATTTACAAACCTATGAACTGGATATGTTTCCCTCTAAAAATGAAAAGAAAATTGAAAAGGGCGTTGCTTTAAAAGCCCGAAAAGAGGTCAAACAAGTAGTAGAGAGCGATAGTGATAGTGACTCGGAAGATATGGCTTTGTTTGCTCGTAAATTTAGAAAATTTCTTAAATTTAACAAAGATAAATATAAAAATGATTTTAAGAAATTTGACACTTCTAAACATGATAAAAGCGAGAAGGTTTTTAAAGACGAGAAGATCCCTAAACCTAGTAATGAAAATATTGATAGGGACGAGTCTAATAAATGTTTTGGTTGTGAAGGTTATGGCCATAGGGCTTATGAGTGCCCCACTAAACTAAGGAAAGATGGTAAGCGACCTATTTCATATAATGCAACCCTTAGTGATAGTGATAAGGAAGAGAAGCCCGAGTCCCCCACTAAGAAAAATTTTGTGGCTTTTATGGCTAGACATGTGAGTGATAGTGAGAACTCATCGAATGATGAAACGATAGCACATGCCACTTCCAAGGTCATTGTACATGATTCTCTTATTTTTTATGAGAGTGAGAGTGAAGAAGAAAGAGAGAGTGAAAATGAAGATGAGGTTGATATGAGTGAACTTCAAAATGCTTTTCAAGAACTTTATACCGAATCTATTAAATTAAAAAAAGCTAATTTGAAGTTAGAATCTAGTTTAAGAGAGAGTGTCAAGGTCGTTGATGAAAATGCTTTAATAGAAGACCTTAAGACACATGAGAGGACTCTTCAAGAGAAGCTTAACTATGTAGAAGGCGAAAGAGATAGCCTTAAGGGTTTAATGGAATCCTTGAAAAAGGAGCTTCTTGCTTTTGAAGAGCGAAATGTTTTACTAGAATCTAAAATTTTAGAATTGGAAAAGAAATTAAAAGATTCTAGTAATGTCAAATTTGATTTGGAATGTCGTTCGGAAAAACTTGATAAAATGTTAGGAACGGTCCAAGTTAAAAATGACACTTTTGGTTTAGGCTTCAATACTTGTAATGAATTTTCTCATAATGCCCAAACCAATGTTTTAGGAGAATCTACTTGGAATACATTTAAAGATCACTCCTTAAGTAAATCTTTTCGACATGTTCTCACTTGTACACATTGTGGTCGACAAGGTCATCTTAGGAAATTTTGTTTAGATCTTAAACGAATTCCTAGAAAACCCCATAGTAAAGTAACCACGGTAGTCAACGTTCCTACACCCCAAAATAATCATTCCTCATTAATTTGGGTTAGGAAATCCGACTTGGTTGCCTTACAAAATAGGGTTGTTGATTCTCATTTACTTTCACATCCTTCCTCCCTTGCTAAATCTAAAGGATGAATGTGTTAGTGTTTGCATACTTTAGCGTTTGTACTTCATGCTATATTCATATGCTAAATGTATGTTTGTTTAGTCATTTTCTAGTCATTGCCTTATTTCATATCACATGCTAGAAATTATGACTTGTTTATCTTTTTGTATTATTTTTTTTGTTTGATTTAACTGCAAAATATAAAAAAAAAATTTGTTTATCATTTGTGTTTTATTTATTTCATTTATGCTTAATGAAAAATACAAATGATTTTTTGTTTGTCCTTTTGAGTAAATATTTATTCTTGGATTAAAAATGTTAAAAACTAAAAAAGATTTTGTTTTGTGTGTATTTTTGTTTGACACACTTTATGTGGCATATATTTATGTTTGAATCCCATCATTTACGCTCCCACGTGGCTAGAACTTTTGGTTTAGATTTTCAATCCTTATTATGTTCTTTACCATATTTTATGGAGTAGTTGGATTTTGTATTGTTTAAATGGATTCTATTTCTATATGCCTCCTTTCACACATGCACGAGCTCTTTTGAAATTTTAATGTCAGATGTTATATTTGAGCTTTTTGAGGTGTTCTCCTATCAATCTAGTCATCTACATATCTATGACCTAGGAGGACTAGTGCATGTCAAAATCCGTTGCATGTGAGATTTGTGTGAAAAATGAAAACTTGATAAATTAATATATGCACGGGGAAGGGCTCCAAAAGGATGAATTAAATCCTTTGCGATAGTAAGCCACCGTCGATTGGATCTAAAAGAAATACGTGATCCAAAGGCCTAAAAACAGAATATTTGGCATTAAAAAGAAAGCAATTGACAAGGCCTATGTTTGTTTGATATATTCATTCAAAAACAAAAGAATATATATGCTCATTGAGGGAGAATTGGATGGTATATCAACGGTTTGCACAATGTCCGTTTATCCTAGTTGTCTTCAATGTCATGACTCTATTTGGTTTGTAGAATCATCATCATGCTAGGCTTGTATGCATTGTGTATGTTTGTTCATTGAGTTAAATATTTATATTGTCACATGAGGTTATATTTAACTGTGATGAAGTTTGCAATCAAATGAGAACTCCGTGAACGTTTCTTAAGTGTTTGGGTCTAAATTTAATTGTTGCTAGTTCACACCCCTACACTTCCGTTTCCATATGACACATTTTTTCCATACGAGTGTGCAAACTTATTGTATTTTGTGTCATGTGTGTGTTTATATCTATCTATATATGCACGTACTTATTGGTATATTTATAGTATATATATATATATGATATTTGTTTGTCTTTGCCTTGCTTTTATTGCCCATATGATGTCATGTCTTTTATTTAAGCTTCCACATGTTGTTTATTAGTTCTTTATCCTTTGCCTATTCCCGAACAAAAAGAGGGAGAATGATGATAAGGGGAGATTTATTATCTAATCCTATTATTCTCGTATCTTCATTTGGCGGAGATTTATCTTAGGGGGAGACGTATTTCTAAGTAGGTCATGTGTTTAAAGGGAAAGTTAATTTAGGGGGAGTAATTAATTAATTGCACATTTAATATTTTGATATTCCCTATGCATTTGATGAGTTTGCTTAAGTGTGCAGGAATTATTTTAAAGCGGCATCTTTCTATGGCAAAGCGTTTGATCCTTGGGATGAGTCCAGATTGGGCGGGTTATGTTTTGAGTCTAGTAGAGCTTGACGGACCTTTAGGATTTTTGTTTGGTTTTTGTCCCGGAATAGCCAAAGGGGGAGATTTGTAAGGACACAAATTTCCAATTGAGTCCATATATATAGTTTTGGCTCAATTCCGGACAAAAACATTTATTCATAGGATAGTATTTATTGTAATATTCTCAAGCTTATGAAGTGTATGTTGAAGACGTAGCGGCAAAGAATTTAAAGCTTCATCAAAATGCCGGTTTGCGTGCCTCGTTTCTACGTCATCAACTAATGTTCCATGCTCCCAAGGTATGAATGTAATTATATTTATATAGGAGCATGGAACAATTTGTATTGGGTGTTAGGTGTAATAAAAACTGCATTTTATTTTCAGAAAGAATCAAATAGAACTTTAATATAAGTATATAAAAGTTTCTGGGCCAAAATCGAATTTTACGAACTTTCTGGTCGTTCGTTAGAAATGTCGTTCGAACGAGTTTTTTCGTTCGAACCAATTTCGTTCGAACGAGTTTTGTCGTTCGAACCAGTTTCGTTCGAACAAGTTTTGCCAACGACCCTAACTGGTCAGTCGTTCGATATGTCGTTCGATATGTCGTTCGAACGAATGTTCGTTCTAACGAGGTATCTAACGAACTTCTAACGAGCCCAGGCTGGTCACTCGTTAGAAGTCTCGTTCGAACGAGAATCAAGTTCGTTCGAACGAGATTCCAGCGGGAACAGTTATTTGGCAGTTTTTTGCAGTTTTTCCCCACTCCTCCACTTGGTTTTCAACCAACTTTTTTCATACATTATTATGTGCGGGAAACACATTTTCCAAGACAACTTTTCCATCCTAATACATCTCCTAGAGAGAGTTTGAGAGATCATTTTAAAAAGGAAAATGTTCATGTTTGAGTGTTCTTCAACTTAAAGAAAAATCTTTAAACACTTAGTTTACACCCATTGTTGTTTATTCCAAGTTCTATATATACATATATTTACTTGGAGTTTTTGGCACCGGTTTTCTCTACCGAAATCAATAGACGTTTCGGGTTTGCTTCTACACCCCATCACAAAGAAGACTTTTGTTGAGATTCTATCCACACGGAGAGAGGCTCCATGCTTGGGTGACGGTGACCATATAAAGTCCCATCGGTGAATTCCGAGACCACGGTGGAGCTCCGTTGGTTATCTTCTAATTGGAGGTTGATACAAGAAGAAGCATCACGGCTTGAGAGGGTTCGAGTTTAGGAAGTAAGTCTTTTGTCTTGTATTTTGTAATACCGTTTTTAGTGGATTTGAGGCTAGGGCCGTCCCGAGGTTTTTTTCCCGTTAGTGGGTTTTTCCTCGTACATCGCGGTGTAGTGTGACATTGTTTATTTTTATCTTGCACAATAATTTAGAACGCATGCTTTAGGTTTAATTCAAGATAAAATTCGGTTTAATTATCACACTCATTTAATTTGGACTTATATTAAATGTTGGGTAATGTTTAATTATAGTAAGTAATAATTAATTTGGTGTGTTTCATTAATTATTCACTTTTGTTTATGTTAAATTTTGGAAGTTGAACCATCACCCCTTTTACAACGCTTCCGCATCACATCTATTGTGTTTTACATTAAAAAGTAAATTAAATATTTTTAATTGGAATAACCACTTTTCACCATCTCTCTCTCATTCCTCTCCTCACGGCGTGCGACTCTCGGCCCCTCCCTCTTTCCTCTCCTCTCTCAACATAACAAATCATGTAGGTTGTAGAAATCCAACAGCAGCAAGGAAGCCGCTCCTCTCCTCTTCTCTATCAGTTGTTCTAAGCCCTAACTAAGCACTATTAACTAATCGGTATTTTTTTTTTAGTCTTCTATTCTATATGGTGAAATTAGTTTATTAAATAATTGTTAGTTTATTGTTAGTTTAGCCAAATGAAATTAATTTTTATTCAACATTGAAAAAAATTGTTAGTTTATTATTGTTAGGTTAGCCAAATGAAACATTGAAAAAAATTGTTAGTTTATTGTAACGTTGAAAAATTAGTTTATTCAACTGTGTTAGTTTATTGTAATTTGTTAAAACATTGAAAAAAATTAGTTTATTGTAAAAATTAGTTTATTGAAAAAAATTTGTTTATTGTAAAAACATTGTTAAATTACTTTGTTGTATTTTATGAAATATAGGGCAATATGTTGAAATATTTTAAAAGGACATGCGAAGGAGGCGAGACAAGTCAAAGTCAAAAAATCCCAACACCAATATGTTGAAATATAGGGTAATATGTTAAAAATGTTAGCTGGTAAAACATTAAATTTGTTTGTTCAAAAGTTAAATAATTGCTGACAAAATGTTGAAGTATTATAAAAAAAATCTACGAACAAAGTAGGAACCCAAATTTAGTGAATTAATAACTCTCCATTTTTAGGGTAAAAAATTACAAAAAAAGTAAAAACAACTATAAAAAAAATGCCTCGGGGGCTCCCACCCCCAAACCCCCGACATTCCTCAAACCTTTTCGCACCCCCAACTCAAAATCTTGGGTCTGCTACTGACCAGAGAGAGTTATTATGTACCAGAGGGTTTACTCACCCACCGTTGTCATTTATTACAAAGATTTTAATACTTGACAGAGATTCTTGAGGGTGTATTGGTGTGTTCGACTGCCTACTAAGCTGTATCTAGGGTGCTTACTTCTCTCTCCCTTCTAGCTAAGTTACCTTCTGGGTTATACACGAGAGATTTGTGAGTTTAAACTGAGTTTATCTTCATTGGGTTTGTATTTGGATGTCCTATCATTAATCCAAGGTTTTTCTAGTTAACTTATCATTACCATACTCAAAATAAATTACGCATCCATCTTATCTAAACTACCCTCTTACATTTGGCGACTCTGCTGGAGAGGCATTCTTCTAAGCAAGGAGTATGGCGCAAGATAACGTTAATCGAAGGCTCAACTTTGATGATATCCATAACAATGAAGAATAAGCTGCGAGAGAACTGGAGGCTTTAAGGGATGGGGCTCCTCGAATAGAGGTACCTCCAGTTCAAGCAACGACCGACATTCTAGGGGTGGCACAAGCTTCCACGAGTGCAGGGTTAGGACCCACTCAAGTGGCACTCCTCATGAGTAAGTTTTATGAGTTTTTGAAATTTCTGGTAGCTTCAACAGTGTTGGGAGGATTGGAAGCCAATTACTTCGTAACACCAGGGGCAGCCCCAACGGCCCCACTAGGCGCAGGTGTAACAGGAACGGTCCCAGCGAGCATACTCTCTGTTGTGAACCCAACAGTGGGAACATCAGGAGTATCAACGGCCCCAACTGTGACGACTGCTCCAACTGCAACGGACGCTCAGCCCAGGGGCCCATTGTTTGTTGCCCCTGCAGCATCTCCTATGGAGGAAATGAGGAAGGAGATGCAAAAGGAGATGCTGAAATTCATGCAAGCTTCCTCCCAATCTGTTGGTGAGGTAGCTTCAGTTTATGATGACTTTCGAACACCTTACCCCCAGGAATACAACGATGAGCCCTATCCAAAGGACTATATTCCTCCTATTTTTTAAAAATACACAGGAAAAGGTGGAAACCTGAAGCAGCACATTAAGTGCTTCATTGAACACCTGGGGGCACATTGTAATAATAAGAAGCTCAGGATGAGGGAGTTTTCTAAATCCTTAACCGATAAAGCATATACATGGTATTCTCATTTGTCCCCCAAAAGTGTTTCTACGTGGGAAGAGATGCATATTTTGTTCGTCCAGAAGTTCTTTCTGACGGAAGATGAGTTTACTTTGACCCAACTGGGTAGGGAAAAGTAGCGACCCGAGGAAGAGGTGGTGGCCTATGCTCGAAGGTTCAGAGAAAGATCCCTCGACGTGAGAGAGGGGGCCAAAGAATCCAAGTTATTACAGATTTGCGCTGAGGGGTTGCTTCCTGAGTACATCTTCTATCTTATCAATGAAACACGCGAGGGGACTTTTTCGGTGTTCCTTAAAGCAGTAAGAAATATCTCCTTGGTGGTGCGACCAAGCCTGGTGGTGGTGCCCATGATGTTTAGGCAGCCGATACAACTAGTGGGGGGGGAGGTCTCAGCCTCCACGGGTAATGTACACTGAGGGAGGAGATGGTAGCAAGGTGCCGAAGAAGGACAATAAAAGGAAGTTTGGAAGAAACAGAAAGGACCCACCACCGTTGACTTGTATGGTAGAGGAGGCTGTCAGCTATTACAACGCAATGGTTCAAGGAGGAATGGTGTACGAACCAAAGGACATTCCCGTTGGGGAACCCGATGCGGAAACAAAGGCGGATCCTAAATACTTCCAGATTCATCGGAGGATTCAGCATCCGACGGAGAGTTGTTTCACACTGAGGAGAATCATCAACATGTACGTGAAGGCAGGGATGTTGCAAATCCCTCTGCAAAATGTCAACAATAACCCATTACCAGCACATGGGGCCAATCTCATGGTGGCCTACGATGAAGAGGCAGAGAGAGGATTAAGAGACGAGTACGAAGAAGCTTTGAAAACTTGTACTGAGGGGATGGCTAACGTAGTATTGGGCTATGATGAAGCGAGCGCTAAAGACGTGGAGGATGTATACAGCGTTGAAGGTGAGGAAGCAGACCCAGTCCTAGAGTACTATGCAGTTTCAAAATCCTCAAAATTCACCTGGTTCTTCGACCAGGTGGGATACCAAAAGAGAGTAGGCTGGAAATAGCCTAGGAAATACTTGATATTGCGAGAAAGAACGCAGTCCCTTCGCTGAGATGGAAGGGACCCATGGCCAGGTTAGTGAGGAGGTTTCTGTCAGAAGTAACCTTCAGCGATGCCGATAGGGCTGTAAGATTTCCTCATAAGAGTCTATTGTATGTAACTGCCAGCGTCAACGGAGTAGGTTTTGTAAGGACTCTTATGGATGGGGGAGCTTCCATCAATATCATGCCAATTAACTCCTTTCATGCAGCCAATATTCCAGAAGAAAGGCTGGTCCCCATGCCTTCGGTAATTTTGGGGTATGATAACCAATCTTTCAAATCCATTGGGTATGCTAATGTTGGGATTGTAATGGGAAATCTGAGTTCCCATATCAAGTTCTACGTAATAGAGAGTGTGACTTCCTATCATCTGCTAAGAGGAAGGGTGTGGATGCACAACCAAGGGCTAGTTCCTTCCACGTACCACCAATGCACTAAGGCGAACATCAAAGGGACAGAGGTGACCATTAGGGATACGAAGAGGCCCTTCGCTGTCGAGGAAGATCACCTGGTGAACGCGACATTTTACACTAAGTTGGAGGAGGATGTTCAGGTCCTAACAAGAAGAATGGAGGGAGCATGGGTTCCCTCAATCAGAGAAAGGATATGGCCCTTGAACGAGCAGAGTAAAGAGGTTGCAAGCAGTGCAGGATGGATGACCGAAGAAGCTCGCCAGGCGGTCCCTCGGCCCTAAAATATCTCGAAGAAGATCAAAGATAAGATGAGGCCCAGAGTAGATCCGTTGGAGCATGAGGTCCAGCGACAAAGCGTGTTGAGCCGGTTCTCAGGAGAAAGGGTGGACGAGGCTTCTAGAGAGAAGAAGAGGAAGGCGGTTACCACTACCAGCAGACAATGCAAGAAGGTCATTACTAGAGAAGGAAAGGTGGTATATCGATTGTAAGAGTGTGAGCGGGTGGCCGAGGAAACTAATGATGAGGTTGACCCGATATATGAATGCTTTCTGGTGGATCAACGGGGACAATGTATGGTGATAGACAATTCTAGTATACAGGAATTTATGGAGGAAGTCGTCGAGGAACCAAATTACATGGAAGATCAACCAAAGTCCCAGGCATAAGAGTTGGAGCAGTTGAACCTGGCAAAAGAAGAGAAAGATCCAAGGCCCGTCCTCATCTTGAAGGATCTGAGTGAAGAGAAACGATAGGCCTTCTTTGAATTAATTCGGGAATTTATTGATGTTTTTGCATGGAAATACACGGAGATGGAAGGGATGGATGATGATATAAGCTGCCACAAGTTGAACGTAATGCCTTCAGCCATTCCAGTAAAACAAGTAACGAGAACGTACAAGCCCGAAATGGACCTGAAGATCAAGGAAGAGGTTCAATGCTTACTAACAGCAGGTTTTATCAAGACGATACAACACCCGATCTGGCTATCCAGTATTGTCCCGGTAAGGAAGAAAGATAAAAACTAAATAAGGATCTGCATGGACTTCAGAGATTTGAATAGAGCTTGCCCCAAAGATTAGTTCCCTCTGCCCTCCATCGATAGCCTGATAGATGCAACGACTGGTCATGAGATGTATAGCTTTATGGATGGGTATGTAGGGTACAACCATATCAAGATGGACCCCACGAATGCAGAGAAAACAGTGTTCAGAACCCTGTTGGGCAATTTTATGTACAAGGTGATGTCGTTTGGACTCAAGAATGCTGGGGCGACTTACCAAAGAACAATGATGGCCATTTTCCATGACTTCTTTCACAAATTTGTGGAATTTTATGTGGATGATTTGGTCATCAAATCAAGGAAGGAGGAGTTCCATCTGAGCGATCTGAGGAAGGTGTTTTCCCATTGCAGGAAGTATAAATTGAAGATAAATTCACTGAAGTGTGTTTTTGGGGTGACAAGTGGGAAATTCCTTGGCTTTGTGGTTGATCGACAAGGGGTACAGATAGACCAGGACAAACAGAGGATGATCTTTGAAATGCCATGCCCAAGAACGACGAATGAGCTGAAGAGTTTCCTCGATAAAGTCTCCTACCTTAGGAGATTTATGCCTGGATGAGCCGAGGTAACACATTCGTTGATGAAGATATTACGAAGGAACACAAAGTTCAAATGGGAGGAGATTCACCAGGAGTCTCTCGACGGGCTGAAGAAACTGCTCGTTTCACCACAGACTATGGTTCCCCCAAAGGCATGAATACCGTTGCAGCTGTATCTCACATCCACCACGAGGTTCGTGGGAGCTTTGCTAGCACAAGAGATCGATGGGAAAGAACGGTGAGTCTACTACCTTAGCAGGATTGTCCATGGGCCAGAAGTCAGATATAGTAGCTTGGAAAGGCATTGTTTAGCCTTAGTATTTGTCACGCAAAAACTTAGACATTATATGTTGTCTTTTACAATTCATATTGTAACTAAATGTGATCCTATTAAGTATTTGCTTGCAAGAACTATATTGATTGGCAGAGTAGCTAGGTGGTTCCTTATCCTCTCAGAATATGACTTAAAATGCGTGGTTTCTCGTGCAATCAAAAGTCAAGCATACGTCGACCTATTGGCAATATTCCCCTCGGGAAATTTTGAGCCATCCAAAGAAAGTGTTTCGGGAGATGATTTGCAGGCCAATCACCTCGACGAAATGAAGGAAGAATGGACAATGCAGTTTGACGGATCTTCGGCGGAAAGAAAAGGAGGAGAAGGGGTTATTCTTTCAAAAGGAATGGAGGGGATCTGGCTTTCCTACAAATTAGATTTCCCTTATTCTAATAATGAGGTGGAATATGAAGCATTGGTGCTGGGGTTGCTAGAGGCTCTTCGAATAGGGATTCGTTCACTTTGCATCAAGGGGAATTCAAACTTGGTGGTTCAGCAAGTGAATGGAGAGTACGCATTGAAACACATGAGCCTGGCACCCTACAGAACAATCATCCAAAGGCTTATCTACCAGTTCCATCGGACCAAGATCAAGAGGCAACCCAGAATGATGAATCGTCACCCAGATGCATATGCCACCATTGCCCAAAAAATGGTCATGAAGAGCGATACAACTACTGTTGTGATCCAATGAAGAACAACTAGTTCGATGGTGCAGTCCATTCTACTAATAGAAGAAGATACGGACTGGAGGGGAGAGATTAAAAGGCAACTGGAGACTGGTGAAGGAATGGTGGCACTAAGAGAATTAGGTCAATACTTCACAAACCATGGGAACCTTTACTTCAGAAATGCAGGAGGATGGTTATCTAGGTTTATTGGTCCAGAAGAGGCAGAGTGAAGATTGAAGAGGACACATGAAGAGCACTACGAAACAACTGAGATACCACTCTATCGAAGGATTCAAAGATAAGGGTATTTTTGACCTAAGATGAAACAGGATACGACAGAGCTACAACGGAAGTGCGACAAATGCCAATTATTCTTTGAGGAAGCTGAATGTCATTTTGTGGAGGCTCAACCTGACTGGAGAATCCCTATATTGACTTCATTAAAGATGGAGTTGTACCAACAAAGAAAATTAATGCGATGGGACTCCGGTGAAAGGTCTTAAGATTCTACGTTTAGGAAGGGCAGCTTTACCGAAGGGGATACTTCAACAGGTCGCTGTGTTGCATCACAAAGGAAGAAGAAGCCGAGGTCCTCAAATAGGCGCACGATCTAGCTCACATAAGAGGGGCCAAGTTATATGACTAGTTGATGACTTTGGGATACTATTGGCCAATGGTGGAAAAGGATTCTGTTAAGTTCATTCGAAGGTGCAAGGCTTGCCAACTTCATGGAAATATGATCCATGCTCCATCGGTGGACCTACACTCCCTGGCAACGCCCTATCCTTTTTACACTTGGGCGTTCGACCTGGTAGGGGCAATACATCCTCCTTCGAGGGGGAAGATATGAATACTAGTGGTAACGAAGTACTTCATAAAGTGGGCTGAGGTGATACCACTGAGAAGGGCAACAGCGGGGGTGGTGAGCAACTTCATCAGGGAATACATCATTTGCCATTTTAGGATCCCAAAGGTTATCTTGTCAGACAATGGAACCCCAGTTCGTCAATTCAGAAGTAACGATGCTCATAGACAAATACTCTATTATCCATCATACTTCGACGGTTGCATATCCAAAGGGAAACGGTCAAGCCAAAGTAACTAACAAAACTTTGGTGAATATCTTGGCTAAAATAATGGAGGATTTCCCAAAATCGTGGGATGAAAAGGTACCAACCGTATTATGGGCCTATCGAATGACTAAGAGGAAGGCCACAGTGGAGTTGGCCGTTCTCTCTTATTTATGGGGCCGAGGCGATTCTCTCAGTGGAGTTGGAAGTTCCCTCTGCTCGATTTTCTTTGCGAAGTAGCATGCTCCCTCACAATAGACATGTGCAGCTGGAAGCATTGGACGAACATAGAGATAATGCGATGAAACACTTTCAAATGTATACGAGGCAGCTCTCTAGGTCATATGATAACTTGGTGAGACCAAGGAAGTTCGTGGAGGAAGACCTTGTATTAAAAGCAGTGGTGAAACACATCAGGGGGCTTCCTCTACCTAAGTTTGCAGCGAATTGGGAGGGACCCTTTATTGTAAAAGAGGCTCATGACTCAGGTTATTGCTTAATTTCTAAGATAAAAGAAGACAGGCCATTTAAGATTAACAACAAATGGTTGAAGGTCTCTCATGTGTAAGAAATTATGTTTGGGGCCACCGATGTATCTGAGTGTTATGAATATACGAGTTTCTTTTGATGGAAAATACGCAAGCTCTCTTTATTATAATTCAAGTATAGATGAAAGAATTACAGAACTTCACACTTCACAATTTATGTAAAGAGTTATAACACAAGGGAGAAGCATGAGAAAATATATATCTTTCTTCATTTATAAGCTGTGGGGCATTATAAAATTTAGGAGATACTGCCCAAGAATTACATAAGAAAAGAAAATGTATATACACAAAAGTTCACTTGACTAAGAGGAACCGCCGATCTGGGGAAGAGAAGAAATCTCCAGGAAGGCCCGAAGAAGTTGCTAAGCAAGATTTTTGGGCAGTTATAGAAACCTCCAGCATCATTTTCACTTGGGTACTCTCAATGAGAAGCTCCTCTCGCTTTGATTTTACCAAATGCACAGCTTCTTTGAGGTCCACCACCTCTTGGTCAACAGCTTCTAGAAGAGGTGCTAGCTTGGCAAACTTATCTTCCTCGGCCCACTGATCCTCCTGATGTTTCCATAATAGTTCCTTCTGGCTGTAGAGTTTCTGGCTCTTCAAAGTCTTTAAATGTGCAATAAGTCAGTCAAAACAGAACCCGTCATGACCCGAATCCCTTAGATAGCCCAGAAATTTATTGAGGAGGGGTCTGGTAACGTTTGTAGTTAAGTGTTGACAATTTCAACAACAACGGTAATCATGCCCTGTAGCCTATAACTCATAATAGAGATGTTGGAACGTAGTCAATCCAGTGTGAATGTTTCAGGATGATGGCTCATGAGTTGTTCAACTACCAAACGATGGTTAACAGGCATTTGAGGAGAACATTGAAGCACCATCGGGCAGAAGGCGTGGGGGGCTAGGTCGGCCAGAGGAAGCTCGCACCTAGATTCGCTCTCAACTGTAGCACCGATCGTGGAACCTTGATAATCATGGCCAGAATCTTCCGAAAAGACAAGTTCCCGAGGGGGTGAGACAATAAGAAAAAGAACTGGTGGAGAAGTCTCCAGTACAACCTGAGAACGGGTAGAAGAAACAATGAGTTTAGGGAAAAATCTTAACAAGTGTTTTTGTTGTTAAGTCACCGATATAGGTGGAGTTTTTAAAAAAATCTTAACAACTGTTTCGTTGTTAAGTCACCGATATAGGTGGAGTTTATGAAAAAATCTTAACAAGTGTTTTCGTTATTAAGTCACAGATATAGGTGGAGTTTTCAAAAAATCTTAACAAGTGTTTTCGTTGTTAAGTCACCGATATAGGTGGAGATTTTTGAAAAAATCTTAACAAGTGTTTTCGTTGTTAAGTCACCGATATAGGTGGAGTTTATGAAAAAATCTTAACAAGTGTTTTAGTTGTTAAGTCACCGATATAGGTGGAGTTTTTAGAAAAATCTTAACAAGTGTTTTCATTGTTAAGTCGCCAATATAGGTGGAGTTTTTGGAAAATCTTAACAAGTGTTTTCGTTGTTAAGTCACCGATATAGGTGGAGTTTTTTGAAAAAATCTTAACAAGTGTTTTCTTTGTTAAGTCACCGATATAGGTGGAGTTTTTCTTAAAAAAATCTTAACAAGTGTTTTCGTTGTTAAGTCACCGATATAGGTGGAGTTTTTGGAAAAATATTAACAAGTGTTTTCGTTGTTAAGTCACCAATATAGGTGGAGTTTTTTTAGAAAATCTTAACAAGCGTTTTCGTAGTTAAGTCACCTATATAGGAGGAGTTTGAGAAACTGAGAAATGCAGAGATATTAGTGAAGTACCTCAGCAGTAGTAGGAGCTAGAACGGGAGCCACCACGGGGCCATAATAGAAGAAACCGTTGGGGGCGGGCTCATCGCCTCAGTAACTTCAACGGGGCCCTTGGCTGAAGAAGCCTCAACAGTAGACAAACTTCCCTCACCAACAAAAGGTACTAAAGCCAACATAGGCGTATCATCAAAAGGAAATGTTGGACCTTCAAGAGATGCCCCAATGGGAACAACAACATCAACATGGGCCTGGGAAAGTAGAAGGCCACTAAGGGCAAAGGGTGGAGAGAGACTTGGAGAAAGATAAAAATGAAAAACCAAGTGTTAGATACAAGGAATGAACACAAAAGAATAAGAGGCGGGAATACACCTAACTTACCCCCGTTATGGCACCAAAAAGAGGAACTGCAGCAAGGGGTCTTGTCAAAGCAGGGGGAAGGAGAATGTTAGCAATCAGTGACGCCACTTTCACCTAAAATAACCCAACATATTACAAATGATAAACAAAGCAATGGGACAAACAAAAGATGTGAGACTTAGCAATAAACTTACCTGAGGGGCACTCTCCTCAACCACAACGAGGGGCAGAGGGACCTCTTGCTCCAATGGTAACTCAGAGGGGGCTACAGTAGTTGCCTCTAGTTGGACAAACATTTCAGTAGACCCAACGATGGCAGCACCAGTAGAAACTTCTTTGGCCCATTGGGAGGACGAACAATGGGAGTACGTAAGGCCTATCATGGGGGAATGGGGAGGAGTGGTATCAGCTTGAGAGAAGCCGCAACGCCCCCCATGAAAGGACTTACAGAAGGACTGGGGGGAATGGGCCTTTCTTCTCCAACTCCCTGCATAAAAAAAATTTAGTAAGAAATAGGTAGATGCAGTTTACCTTAAGAACAGGGGAATAAGAATAAAAACGAATGCATACATACCTCAAACCTAGAGGGAGAACGAGAGGGTATAACCACTGGTGAAGGTGGCGAGGAGGTAGCAGCAGAATGAGCTGGGGAGAGAGGTTTCTCGGGCGTCCATTTCTTCTAGGACTTAGTACCCAACGTCTTCCTCCTTGTGCTCGTTGCATCACCACTTTGAGGTACCTTCGACCTTCTTCTCCGCTTTGTCATTGGCTTAGTGGGATCAACCATGATCATGGGAAAAGCAGCCGTAGGAGGAACGGCGAGAGCGCGCCATTGGAATTCAACATTTATTCATTCGATCTCAGCCTGCACCTGCCTCCTCAGCTCTTTAGCTACCTCGAGAGACATAAGGGGGGAATGGAGGCAATATATAATGCATTTAAAGGAGTTGGTGCTTGCGCTCGGGACTTGGACTTCAAGGACTTAGATTTCTTGGCCTTCGTAGTAGGTGACTGAGAAGGCCCTTCTCCTGTCGTCATAGATTCGGTCAAAGGAGTAGGTGATTTGGGGGTTGCAGAGGCCTTGGGTTTGGGCATGGCAACAGGGATCATGGGGCAGTATGGAGGAAGTTCAGTGGGAGGTACTTTGGGGGTCCGGCTTGGATGGAACTTAACCCCAAGAACTGAATTGCCCTTCAACCCCAACTCTAAGGCAGAAAATGAAAGAACTGGAGGATACACGGAATCACCCTCGATAAATTCATAAATTAGGTCCAGTTTCCTCGGCCAGTACTTTATTACAGACAGAGGGGTCGCATCCCCTTGCCTCGTGATACTGGTAATGGTGACTCGCCCAACTAGTGTAGAACTCACTCCCCACGCAGCAGTTGAGGAAAATAGAGAACATGCCTCGCTAAAGGAGACATTGTGGTTGGATAGTTGAAACACTGGGCGAGGAGCCCCTCGATCAAAGCCAAACTGACGATTGCATCGGTTGGGATTATAGTGCTCGCTGATGTATCCCCACTTCATGTAAGAAGGCAACTATCCTGGAGAAAATAGAATCACCATGGCTAGTGAGGGGTCTTCAGTAATAAGGTATACAGTAGTTGCCTGGACCACTCTTGCCCCATGTTTGAAAAAATCACAAGTGTGGAGAAAAATATCCTCTTCATAAGGGCTCATCACAAAACTCAAAAAGTCATAGAAAAAGGAGGTCAGCTCAGTACGGCTCTGTCTCTTGTGATAAACAAAGGAGCGTGGGGGCAGGATTGTTTCCCCCGAAGGAGGGAGGTTGGTCTTGGTTGCTACGGTGGGGAAACGCACATAGATAAAGCCTGTTAGGAGGACGTAGTTGGCAGAGTTGGCCAGGTTATAACGACCCAAAGATCATTCCATATCAAAAAGGGCTCTATCAAGCCATGTGTAGAGGTATCCCAAGGTGATTCTAGCCAGAGGAAGCTTGATACCCCGAGCCAAATGGAGGGATATATTGATGAGATCCCTCTGAGGCTGGTCATTGGGCTTCCCTGTTAAAAAGAAGCGAGAAAGAATGACAATGATATAGGCAGGAAGTTCCAATAATGTACCTTATCCTGGGGCAGCCTTAGAGGAACTACCTTCAGAAGGATCCTTAAAGAAATAGTTCATGAGAGGAGTGAAGGTAGCTTTGTTTGAAGTACCGATGCACCTTCGGTATATACGGTCTAACTCCAAACGGTCGACAGTCTCTTGGGCATCCAGGGCTTCATCAGAATAGGGCTCATAGCATGTTGCCTCAAGGCCTAGAAGCTCGCACACATCCTCTAATGTTACTGTAAATTCGCCCCACGCAGTAATGAATGTATGAGTGGTAACGTTCCAACGAGATACCAGAACGGGAAGAACAACATTATTCATGGACAACGTGAACTCACCAAATAGCTTGGCCCGATGAAGCCCAATCTTAGTGAGGATATCAGCATGGGAACTCTACATATGGTAGTTCCAAGCTGCAAAGTGAGCAGGAGAGCCCCCAGGCCCTTCGAAGTTGATGTGGGACCATGGGAAGTCCCCTCGCTCAAGATGAAATCAGAGAGTCCCCTCGGGAGGTAGAAAGTCCCAGTCATCAGCACTCTCATCTTCATCACCAAGCGTCATGGCATCATACTTGGCATTCAAAACGCAAGTCTTACACGACCCAGCAAAGTCATCACCCTTGCCAAAAATAGGGGACCGGCGGTAGAAGCGTAACTGGTCCTGGTGGGCAGTAGTCAATGAGGCGACAGAGGAGGCGGTGACAACGGGGATGACAGGTGGAGCACTGGTGGCAGGTGTGGCAGGGTTGCTTGAATAGGCCATTATAGATGACAAAGAAGTGAAAGAAAGAAGGCTTGGTAAAATAAGGGTGGGAGTGAAGATGGAGAACCACAACCACGGGTGGTGGTGTAAAAGATGAGAGAAGGAAGAGATTGGGTAAGGTATTGGACGACAAGATTTTCGCATAGTTTTCTCTCTCTAAGGAATACGAGAGCTTGAAGAAGAAGTAAAGAGAAGGTTTTGAAATAAAAAAGACGTTTAAAGCCTTTTAAACCTTTTTAACCTGTCTTTTGAGTTTCTCACCATTGCACGTGCAAGGCCGCCTATAATCATTTCAAATGAACACGTGGCACTTAAGGAAGTGTTTTGACAGCTAAAACGATAGTGCTACGTCATTTATGAAGTGACGCCTGGGGACTAGAAGGGGTTTCCTTCCTAAGCAAGTTCGAGTTTTGGCGCCAAATTTTTGTCAGACATATCCAGTAACTCCTGACGAAAAAGATGTCCAAACGATTTAAAAAAAGCTACGATGTCCCCTCGCCCCAAGTCCAAACGTTGTGTAATTGGTGACTCAGCTACATCGGGGATAATTTCTGCTTTTTCGAACATAGCGAAGCATTACAAGAGAGAATTTCACTTACCAAGAGTCAAAACGAGTATTTGAGAAGGTTAGCAGGCCTTTCGGGAGAATTTTAAATAGTAAAGCTAGAACGGTTGAAGCTCAGTGCAAGGAAAAAGTGGCGATGTCCCTTCGCCCAAGCACTAATAAGCTGCGACGCTTCGGCTCAGGTACATCGGGGAGAATTTTACTTTTTCCTGGAGGTTCTAACACAATGGTCTTAACGAAGGCAAAGAGGCCAGAATTTTTTCACGCAGAGAAGGTTCATCGAATTGAGAAGTTTTCGTGCAGACATTTCTTATTTCAACAACAAATCTCTCCACGAAGGGCCAAATGTAGAGGGGTCTTGAAGGTAATCCTGAGATTAAGGATAATTCCCCAATTAGCAAACAGTGTTTGGGATTAAGAAGCCGAGGTAGCTCAAACATGGCAACTCAACGAGGCAGTTTAGCGTGGCAACTCATACTTGAGCTTGTTATGATTAGTCATATTGTATCTTTGTTTATATTGACCATGAGCTGTAATGGTTGTAATGTTGTAACGAGAATAATAAAGAGATTTAGTGTGAGGTCAAACGGTACTCGTGAGAGATCAGGCTTGGCAGGGCCTGGGAGAGCTTTCATGCTCTATCGAATGACCTCGCCGTGGGAACTTTAGAGGCACTTGGTTTGGAGGATTGAGAAGTGAGGCACCGTTGGGGCTTGTCCTGACCATCTTAGATATACTTGGTAAAACACCCAAGGACCTTGGCCATGGAACCTCGGGCAGGACAGCTTGGAGTTCCATCGGGCGTTGAGTTGAGAACCAAATAATCCTTTACTTAATGCCACATCTACTTTATCTGATGTCACTAACCAGCTAGGCAATGTCAGACCTGCACTTGAGTAAACCACCGTGGTATTTGGGGCTGTCAGACAGTTGGTGAGCCACCTTTGTGACAACAGCCCACTGACACGCAGTGGTTAGGCAAAAGGCATGCCTTGGCATTTAATGCCTATGACGTGGAGCTATCTAGGGCATCAGGCATTTAATGTTGTGACATAAAGTTTGAGGGAGGTATTTTCATAGTCTTTAATGATTGAGTTGCCTCGGGGGTGGTATGGGGGGACTATTTAAGGACCCTAACCACCTTTGAGGAGAGGATCTATTTTTGAGAGTTCAGAAGTTATTACTAGAGAGAATATACACCAGAGAGAGTTATTACATACCAGAGGGTTTACTCAACCACCATTGTCATTTATTACGAAGCTTTTAATACTTGACAGAGATTCTTGAGGGTGTTTTGGTGTGTTTGACTGCCTACCAAGGTGTATCTAGGGTGCTTACTTCTCTCTCCCTTCTAGCTAAGTTACTTCTAAGTTTATTACTACCTTCTGGGTTATACACGAGAGCTTTGTGACTTTAAACTGAGTTTATCTTCATTGAGTTTGTATTTGCATGCCCTATCATTAATCCAAGGTTTTTCTAGTTAACTTATCATTACCATACTCAAAAGAGGTTACGCCTCCATCTTATCTAAACTACCCTCTTACATAATGGATGGTCATATGGAAGTTATAGGTGGTTTTGGTGGTTATGGGACTTTTTATAATTTTAAAAACACATGGGAGTGGAGCCTAAATACATCTTTGTAGATGAGACTAAAGCCAAAAAATCTATAAAAAAAATGCAGAAAACTAACACCCCCCCCCCCCCCCTCCCCCCCCCACACACACACGCACACACACAAAAGAAATTGACATTGGACTATAAACTAAAAAAAAATGGCAGTAGTAAAAAAAAAATCAAAGGCTCAAATGGTTTGTTAAGAGCATAGAAAAGATTAGATAACAAAATGAAGAATTGGAGTGTGAGCTTGAAGGGTTTTGTTTTTGCGTGAAAAAAATGGGGTTTTAATGAGTGTGAATGGAATGCTATAGAGTTTAGAGTGAAGGTTGACAATTACAAAAAAGGGATTTTAGAGGTTATAGAAATATGAAATTCCAAATAAGAAGAATCTAAAAAAAACACCTGGTGATGAAGAACCAAAATGGTTGATAATGGAGAAAATAGTCGATAGTTATGTTTGAGGGGACGGGTTTTGAATCAACCATTTTTTAGACTAAAAACTAAAATTTAAAAAATGGAGTGATGCTATGAGTTTCAAACTACTCTACCACATCTCCCTAAAAAGTAATGGAAACACTTAATAAGTATGAGAGAATATGTGAAATTTAAGTCACTTTTGGTGAAGGTTTTGCGGAAGTTTTTTGTACCCATATCATTATTCTAAAAAATAACATATGTCTACTTATATCCCACATTAAAGAAGCTCTTTTGAAATACTTTAGTTTGTATTATAAATAAATAGGGGTGATTTTTTAAGTATTACCAATGAAATGAAAAGTTTATACTCCCTATAAATTATCTTTATTTCTTTATTTAACATCACGATAAGAGGGCGACACTCTAAACTCCACAAATTTTTCATGTCACACTCCCACAAAATCTGTCGTCAATTTTTTTTAATTCAACATCACACAAGAAGCCAACTATCGCATCTATTAGAGTCGTTAATATCATATTAGTTGGTAGTTTGTTATTTTTGTTAAGTCAATTATTTCATAAGCCGGTTATGGTTTTGTAACCTATTTCAATGAATGAAAATTTGCATTTTTCCTTTGATTATTGTTTCTGGTTGAGAGTGGTGAATCGATTTCATCTCTGTTTATTTTTCGAAAAAATTTCTTGTTCTTCCTCACCTTTCTTCTAGGTTTAATTGCGACACATGGATCTTGTTCATTAGTGAATAACTCTGCCATTAATGATACTACAAGTCCTTATTTTCTTCATCATTCAGATAATACAAGTATGGTTCTTTTTTCTCAACCATTGATAGTGAAAAAATATGCTTATTAGATCAGAGCTATGTTGATAGATTTGTCAGTAAAGAACAAGCTTTAATTCATTAATGGATTCATACCTAAACCTAAAGATAATGATCTAATTCATCTGAACTCCTATATTAGAAAGATCGTTATCAACAACAAAATGGACCTTAAAATTTTCAACTACAAAGAGATTTTATGAATCTTTTTCAAGGTCAGAATTATGTTAACACATATTTCACGAAACTTGAAAGCAATTTGAGAAGAACTTAGTAATTACAAACCGGTTTGTTCCTGTGGAAAATGCACTTGTGGAGACACTAAAGCTTTAGTTGATCACCATCACGCGGAATATCTAATGTCCTTATGAGATTACATGATTCATTTGCTCAAGTCAGAGGTAAGTTACTCCTTATGGGTCCAATACCTCATATTAACAATTTGTTCGCACTTATTTCGTAAGAAGAAGAGAAACGGGATGTAGGTGCTTATAACATGAATTTTTCTACTAAAAATGTTAATTGCATGGCATTTGTTATTAAAAATGACACAATGCGATTTAATTATAGTCAATCCTCCAATAAAACTCAAAAGAAGGAAATATTAATTTCCAAACGTTGTGTCTAAACTGGTCACACCATTGAGAAGTGTTAGAAACATCATAAATATTCACCAGGATATAAATCAAAACAAAGAAATGTTTCTTCTAGTGAAGTCATGGCTTATTCTCCTTCTCAAGCTTCCATTAATCAAATTTTTGCTATTGAGTCTGATCGAGCTACTCAATAAGGGAGTCTTGGTAATTTTGTTCAAATGCTAAATCATTCTTAATATCAACATCTTATGTCCATGTTATCTACTCAATTGACTATTGCTTCTAAGCTACAAATGGACATTAATATCCCTTCTACTTCCTATGCCACGGGTGGCGCGACCACAAATGTGTATCTAGTGTGCGTGCTACATAGACTCAAGTGCAAGATTGTCGCGTTAGTAATAAACCCAGTAAATAGAGATCATCTCCATATGGAACTAGGACGAAGAATCGTAACGACGCAGAATAGATGACTAACCCTAAAATCGACTCTTGAACAGAAACGGAAAAGATGATTAAGATAAATGGAAAATAATAAATCACTATTCACTTAGTAACTATTTTCAATAAACATTAATCATTTTCTCTCCTGATTAATAAATTAATCAACACATAATAATTAATTCCATTAAATTACGGCACACGTGCCCAAATTAATTAAATTCTAAATGCTCGAAAATACGGGGTTTTACAATGTTCTCGTCGTAGTGACCTATACTCTCACTGGACCATACAAACTTCACATAAAAATGAAGGCCAAATCCCTCAACATAGCCAGCCTGATGAATATATCCCAACACACCTATTGGAATCTGAAAGGCCATAATATAAGAAATGTAGTAGTCAATGAGATCGAGTTATTCTTGCAACACTCTACTTTATTTCATATTTAAAAAAACAATCTTTCTTTTAGGATTAATTACAATTTTCCCCGCACACTTTACCCCATTTTTTACATTACCACCCAAACTTTAATTTCTGGACTTACCCCCCTGAACTTTCAAAACAACAACAAGTAACCCCCTAACATTAATATCGTTAATTTTTTGGACGGGAAATGACATGTGGCATCCATTTGAATTTTTTGAGAGGGTATTGTTGTATTTTCACATTTTTTAAATAAAAATCATAAATCTCTCTTTCTCTCTCTCTCTCTCTCTCTCTCTCTCTCTCTCTCTCTTCTCTCTCTCTCTCTCTTTATCTTTCGCATTCTTCTTTCATGTTACCTATGGGTGTCCATGGGTACCCCTTTCTCTCTCTCTCTCCACCATCCTTTATCTCACACACACACACACACACACACTCATGGATATGCACTCACACACATATAAGGATATGAGCACACATGCATACTCTCTCTCTCTCTCTCTCTCTCTCTCTCTCTCTCCCCCCCCCCCCCCTCTCACACACACACACAAATTTGGGGTTGGAGATGAATGTGGGTTTGAAAAAGAAAAATTTTATTTTGAGGATTTTTTGTTATCCATTTTCAAGATTTGATTTGGAATGTGTTTATGAGTCAAGTAATTTTTTTTTGGGTGGGGTGGGGGTGTCATTTGGGATGTTTTTGGAGTTTAAAAAATGTGAGTTTTGTTTGTTGATAAAGAAGAAAGTGAATTTTTTGAAATTCAAGTGAGTTTGTTGATGAAGAAGAATGTGGGATTTTTATTTTTTTACTGAAATATATTTTTGGAAAATCATTTTTTCTGGAAAATCATTTTTTTTGTTCTAAAAATAAAATGTTTTTATCTGAAATTAGTTTTTAATTTTTTTGCTGGAATTTATTTTTTATTGTTGGAAATCATTTTTTGGGGAAAATATTTATTTGAGTTTTCTCAAAATCATTTTTTCAACTGAAATCAATTTTCTTGCTTGAAATTACATTTTTATTTTAATTATTTTCTCGAAATTATTTTTTTCTAGTTTCAAATCAATTTTTGGGGTGGAAAACATATTTTTGTTCAAAATCATTCATTTGGTGGCAAGTATCATTTTACTTGGATATTTAATTTTTTTAAGTGTAATAATTTTTTTGGGTGAAATTTTTTTTGGGTGGAAACCTTTTGTTGTGGATTTTTTCTTTCTAAACTCAGTTTTTTATTTTTTTGTCTCAATTTCTGTTGTTGTTGAAACTCATATTTTTTAGTCGGAAACAGTTTTTTTATCATTGAAAATCAAGTTCTGGGGTGGAAAACTAGATTTTTTCCCATCTAGAAATCAGTCTTTAAATATATTTTTTCCCGTGCGAAACCCATTGTTTAATATCCATTAATATTTTCCCCAAAAAAACTCTTCTAATTTTGCAGTTTTTTAAAATTATTTTTACATAAATTTTAGTGTTTTTAAATAAAGTTATTTAATTTCCAAATAATTTATATATTTTTTTGTCATGTTGAGATTTTTTAAAATGTTCCCATCATCCCACTGGGGAAAATACGCCCTTAAGTTCCACAAGAATCTAATATCGAATATAAAAGACGGTGTCTTTATATGTAGATCTTCCAAGTGGCTTAAAAATTAAGATGCATTTAAGACCCACTTAACTCCAATCGTGAACTTGAATTAAAGAACAGTTGGAGATTAAATAGCTTTCGACCTTTTGTTACATTGCCGATAAAGAGATTACACTTGTGAGTCAATTTTGGAATTACAGGATTTAAGTTAATTATTTATCATGTAAGCATACTGCATTTGCTTGGAAAATATCATGTATTCTAAATTCTAGATATGTGCCTAGGAATATTTTTTTTAATAGATTATGTATTTTTATGACTTAAAATAATAGTGATTATGATTTAGGACAACAAACATTTTTACTCTCTATTTTCAAATTAAAGGAACACGTGTCATGCTGTGATTGATTAAAGTTTTATGAATATGAGTTCATACCATCGGCTTTATTAAAAAATAGTGACTACGTATTTTACAATATCAAAATTGTTACACCGAACGTAAATTATATTAGAATAATGATATGAGTCCCTATAATGTCTCACAAATCAACTCATGTGTCATTGCAATAACTATTGTACATCGAATTATTTATGCTACATTCTTTGGTGGACAACTTCAAGATTGCATGTAGTACTCGTACGTTACTCAAAGAATACTATAAATCATATATAATTTATCAAATGATTATATATCTTTTTTCCTTTTTTATTTTCTTATAAATGTACATAAAAAAATTAACACTGAGATTTTAAATAATTTAACAGTTGGCTCTCAAATTTTAAAACATCTATAAAAAAAATTAAGAATGGGAAGGAGAGATTAATTTTGAAGTTTCCAACTTTTAACTCCTAAAAGCGATTACAATATATGATTTTTATTTTTTTGTTACAGTCACTCACTACAATTTCCCCCCCTTAAATTTGCTTTTGTAATAAAATATGACATGCGTCATCCCAGTTCTCCCAAGAATAAAAAATAGGTGAGTAAATGTCTATGTTGATTGGAAATTAAAAATTGTCACGTGATTCTTTTTTCTAGAATTTAAAAAAAAAAAATCTCGAATGGGATTGGGCCTAACTATTCTATTCAATATTTTTTGTCCCAAACTTATATAGTGTATTTGACAAGTCCTTAAATATAATGATGTTATGATATGTTTGTATGTAATGTTTAGATAATTGTTGTCATTGTTACGTGATTTATTTATTCAAAAATTTACAATACATAAAAAAGTAAATAAAATTGCATTGTTAACCATCTTCCTAAACTATTTACGTTACTATTTGTTTCCAAAATAGCACCACATATATAATAAATTTTAAAGAATAATTTTTAATTGTTGAGGTATTGCTATAATTACTCTCAAAATTATATTACATGTTGCAATTTCACTTTCCTGTGAATGGGTTGGCTCACTATATTCTTCCAATTTTTTTTTTTTTTTGAAATGTATAGTTATGTTCTTGATCAATTGTTGTTTACCTTTATTGTTAGATGACTGAAAATATGAAACTAACAAATGTCTTGCACATGCATGAAAATGGTGCAAATTACTCAAATGTGAAAAATATATGATCAAAAGTAGGAAAAATATTGAAAGTATCGTTATAAAAATGGTGTATGCAAATGTTATTACACCACATGTTCTATATTAAATGTTGGTATCTTAAGGTATCACCTAATTCAACCAATAGAAGTAGAATAGAAGAATGAAGGTCTCTTGATTCTATCAACATACAACTCTTCGTCTATTTTTTTTTTTTGAAATATCAACTCTTGACTTTCTTTATAAATTTGTAACGTTTTCTCCCTCCCCCCCCCCCCCCCCCCCTTTTCCCTTCTTCTAATTACTATTAAAGTTTCGAGCTTCCACCGTTTTATGTATCTCAATTTTATCTAATTTCACAATAGGGGTTCTTATCCATTCATGCATTTTGGTTTGAGCCTAAAAAAATTTAGGTTAGCTCTCTATCTCTCTCTTTCTCTCTTTATACATAGGAAAAATCTCTAAACTGATCTCACTTAACAGACCTTAAAAAATGGACAATTTCTAAATTAGTAAAAAAAATATTTTTAGTTGATTTATTTATGATTTTTAAACATTTCAAGGAACCCTTAAAAAAATTAGCTCAAAATGATTTTATTTGCTATTTTTAAAAAAGGTCAATATATGTCAGTTTTAAAGCACCTTAAACATTGACATATTTTGATCAATTTTTTTAAAATAGCAAAAAGTAATATTTTGAACTCATAAATATTCTTTTTGAACTCAAAAATATTTTTTGGCTATTTTAAAAAAATGGTCCGTTTTTTAGGTTTGTTAAATGAGGTCTGATTTAGAGATTTTTCCTATATACATTTATATATATATATATATATATATATATATATATAAGATGACTTTTTTTAATAAGCCAACTATAATTTTTATATTTCATAATTTATCAAGTTTTCTTAGTATTTTTTTATTCCGCCCGCGCATCGCGCGGGGCTCAGCACTAGTAAGGCTGATTTTTGAGTATTTGGACTGAATGCAAGTTTTTTTTTTTTAATGAAGAGTACTGTTAGAAATAAAAAATAATTTGTAATTTGAAAAGTTTGAAAATATGAAACGTGAAGAGACAATAGATAAAAAAATAAAGGGTCTTGATTTAATTAATATTTTTTTAGAGTTTGTCTTTTGATGTCCTACCATCCATTGTAAGATGTAACTATATATGTATTGGCGATTTGTGAAGTAATGTGGTTTACAAAACAAGGTCTTTCTGATACGGTATTTTTTCACTTTTAACTAATTACAACCTTCTACTACTGGGTTTAGATCTACAAAAATCCAATAACCCAATCGGAATGAGTTTCAAGTTTTAAGCATCAAGTTGTACCGTGAAGACAGGAGCGCGAACCACTATACTTTTTCTACTCTTCAATTATATTCTATTTTTAGGTATTTGATCTACTACTCTCTCAGTTTTTATTCTTATTCCATCATTTGTATTATCAATTTGATAAACTGAAGGAGTCAATGTTTTTTTAACGAAATAATGATTAATATGTCTTCAAATTTTGCAGGTTATGCGCTAGCCTATAATTACTCCTTCACACCCGAGGTAAGTTTTCTTCGAAGTGTTGTGCAACATTGTGCATGAGTTAATCAATGTATAAATCTATCCTTATATCTACAAGTTTTTCTTTTATCCTTAAAATAAGAATATGTTAATTATCATTTATGCAGTGTTTGGCTAACCCTCTCGTAAAAGATGGCAACCAGATGCTTCATTTTCGCAGAATTTTCATTTGAAGGAGGATGAACTCTACACCTTTTCTGGTGCCTTATGTTTTCCCTTACATGTTAGGTCAAAATTTTGAATAGTAAACTAATTGAGTTGTTCATGAACAGCTCAATCTCGGGTCATTTAAAGTTTGAGCTAGGCTAGTTTATTAAGCAAAGGAACATATATCGATCACGATTTTGAATTTTAAAATAAAAATGAGTTAGGTAATTATATGGTTTGTGTTTCTTGTAGCTTGGTTACAAGTTGGATATGGAAAAGTTGAGGTAGCTGCCATGCTTAGAACACTCGCGGGAGACAGTGTTGTTGGTTAGGCTTATCCGCAGTCTCGTTGTTGGTCCATGCTTAGGGGTGGCTTCACCATTAATGTCTCAGGTCCAGCTGACATATACTTTATGGTATGCTTCTGTTTCCATTGTTTAGATATTAATATTATAACTTTACATTAAAAAAAACTGTACATTTCTCATTAGTGAAAGATAAATAATTTTAAAAACCTTTGTTCATTATTTATTTATTTATTTATATTTATAACGGATACCACCCTGACAACCATTGCATTTAATGGGTGTAATGTGTTTCAGACCTTGAATTCTAAAGTGGACTTATGGGCTGATAGCATCTCATTACAGCCATTCACTGAAGAAGAGTGGAGATCCCATCAAATTCAAAGTGTTGAGAAGGTAAAATTGGATTAATCTATCTTATATTTTATTAAAATAATTTGAAGGCCCTTACTTTGTTAACAAAGAATTTTAACAAAACGGTGGGGGTTATAAAGCTAAATCTCAATCAACTTACATTATGATCTGAATAGAATACAAAATTGAAATCATTAAAATTGTAATAATAATAATTGACTTGTAATAATTCACAGGCTTATAAAGAAATGATGTTTAACAACTTGAAAATATCTAATTTCATTTTAGAAAAAAAATAATTTTCAATAAATAGCAAATATTGTAGTGGCATTAGGTCTAGAGCAGTGACTTTTAGAGTGAGTGACAAACCTAGTTACTTTATGAGTGGAATGGTCAATTAGCAGCGGTGATGATATTATAACAACAAAAAAGTCATAAATATAAAAAATGATATCATGTGTAGAGGACATCACGTATTATGTATAGTGAAAAACATCTGAAATAGGTATCACATACATGTCGTGCCCTTGTGTGCTGTGAGCAGGGACACGTGGTGCCATCCACACATGGTACTATTTATTAACATGGGACTACTACATTATCGTTATCCTAAATCATAATGAGAATGTAATCGGTCAGGTGTTTAGTTTTGTATAGACAGCACCACACGTGACACTAAGGTATGAGTGTGAAACTACAATTAATTTTGAAATTAATGGATTTTAAGTAAGTTTTCCATTTTGATTATGGGCTCAATGTTAAATGAATTTTTATCGCATTTTTTAGTTTTCTTGATTCTGTCATCCCTTGCATCTTATGTGTTTTCTTCTTGTCTTTCACTTTCTTGTTCTTCTTAAAAGTCATCATCTAAGGTACAAGTTTCACTGCAATCTTTATTATATATGAAAACCTGTTTATACTTACTTTATATGTCTCTATGTTTGTACTTCATTTTTTCCTTTGCATTTTGTTCTTTTCTTTGAACAATCAGTAAACAATTCAGCAAAAATCTTAAAGTGGAACAATATTCATTATTAGACATCTCATAATGCGTTGCATATTGTTTTGATATTTTTTTGAAAGAAAAAGAATTATTAAAACTTTTAATTCACTTATAAAGATCAAAAGAATCTTCCAAATGTTTTTTTTATCGAGTGATGAACAAATATTATGTAGATACGGAAGAGGAATGTGAAATTTCAAGCTATTGACGCAAAAGGAAACCCGCTAGCAAATGCAAAACTCTCCATCAAGCAACGCAAACCCATATTCCTCTTTGGCAATGTCATGAATATCTTCATCCTAAATAACAAAGCCTATCAAAACTGGTTCACCTCAAGATTTCAGGTACTAAAATTCGACTCTGGTAACATTATGCTAAACATGTTCATTTCAATTGATGCAACTTTTATATTAATTGGTTTGTCATTATTTTACAAGGTTACAACATTTGAGAATGAAATGAAGTGGGCCAGCAATGAACCTCGCCCTGGCCAAGAGCATTACTCGGATGCTGACGCGATGCTTCAATTTGCCAAAACCAAGGGAATTGGGGTTCGAGGACATACAATCTTTTGGGCCGACGTGAAACACGAGCCCAAATTTGTAGAATCTCTCTCTCCAATTCAATTACCAGTAGCTGCTGAAAAACGGATAAAGTCGATAATGACACGATACAAAGGACAAGTTATTTCATGGGATGTGGACAATGAAAATGTACATCACTCTTTTATTGAAAGCAAGCTTGGAAGAAAAGCTTTAGCTAGTTTTTATCAGGAGGCTCACCTTATTGATAGTAAAGTGCCCCTGTTCCTAAATGAGTACAATATGATTGAAGATGCACATGATGAATATGGTACGACGGTGAAGTACCGTGAGAAGATTAAAAGTATTCGTAAGTTTGGTTATGATGGACCATTGGGCATTGGTTTACAGGGCCATTTTAAAAATCTGAACCTTCCCTATATGAGAGCTACTTTAGACGAGCTTGCTTCATTGGGATTGCCCATTTGGATTTCCGAATTAGATGTAACGAACAACTCCGGCACGGTAATTATCTTTAAACTTTAAATTTATATTTGTGTTATCATTCATTATTTATCACTTTTAAGGTGCTATACATCACAACTTAATCACTTATAATCTACCACCTAACTTTGCACACTCTTATTTTATTTAATTATTTATTTTTCATTTATTTAGACGGGCAATGTATTTGAGGGAGATAATAGCGGAGACACATGCACACCCAGCTGTGAATGGAATAGTAATGTGGGCATCATGGAAGCCAAAAAATTGTTGGCGTATGTGTTTGACTAATGACAACTTCATAAACTTGCCACCTGGGGATGTGGTAGACAACTTCATCTATGACTGGACCCATAAAGACCTTGCAGCTACTACGGATGATATGGGTTTTTTTAGGCTTCACTTTTTTATGGAGATTATGATGTGAGGATTTCCGATCAAAACGGGGTGAAGGGTTCCAAATCGAAGAGGTTTAAGGTGGGATTGTCAAACGACTCTTCTCAACGACCCTTGGTTATCAACATATCTGTTTGGGTGTCATTTGGTATTACTGTTACCTATTGAAATAACTTAATGAATGACTCTACAATAAAGATTTGTTGATTCGATAAGTATTTAGAAACAATAGAATTAAAAGTTACCTTGAAAGTCAATTGTTCATGGATTGGTTTGATTTGATTTCATGTTTAATTCGTAGCCAGAATAAATATTGATCAATTTCATGATTTTGTAATCACAAAACTAAAACCGAACCTATATGGAACGAAACCAACCCAACACATCACTACCTTGGTTGGTTCGGCTCGAATCCTCAAATCCATCAATGTTTTTAAGGATATTTTTATTCCCACCCTCATTTTCTTTCTATAGATCCCTTTTAGAAAATCTTTTTGTTTTAGACCTTATAAGTGTGTAAAGACATCAATATCCCATTTATACCGCCCCAATCCTTTAGAACCGAACCTTATCCAAATTGCATCATGTGAGACATGGAAAATTTAAGAAACTAACATAAACCCGATTATTGCCCTCTTTCACTGGCGAAGAAACATCCACTCCTAAGAGTTGCTCAAAATAAAGGAGGTACAATTATACCATATAACATAAAAAAAATCATGAGATCTCTTTAGACATCATGATTTTGTAATCACATAGTAAAACTTATATGGAACGAAGCCAACCCAACACATCACTCCCTTGGTTAGTTCAACACGGTCATAAAATCGATCAATTTTTTTAATGCTAAAATGTAATTCATATAATTAATATTTACAAAAGAGTATTATACAGAAAATGACAAAATGATCATCACCAATTTGAAGAAACATGTAATAAATGACAGAAAATAGTTACAATATTATATGATGTCAACTTATAAACATTTCAACAACATCTTTAACATGAACTAAATAACCATTTTAAGGTCAAATAGTTATCAGGTGTTTTTATTTCATCCTAAAAATCAATTAAAACTAAAATTTGAAATCCTAAAAAAAAATGTAAAATATATTGAAGCTAAAAAAATAAATGAAATCCTAAAAAAATCTAATCCTAATAAAATAAAACTAAAAACTAATAAAAATAAAAATAAAATTATACTAATATAAAAAGAAATAGGAAATAAATTCTAAAAATTCTAAATAAATCTAAAATAAATCATAAAAATAAAACGGCTCAAACTAAAAATCTAAAAAACACAAACTAAACAAACATGGGCTTAGGGGTAGATTTAGGCTCGGTTTAGGCTCGGGTAAGATTACGGGGGAGGTATTAGCTCCATTCTTGATGCAATTTGCCTTGAAATAAAACTTTTGACACCGCAACTGCAATCAAGCCTGCACATTAAACATTTACGCATATAAGACCCAAATTGTCGAGAATTAGCAACTAAAATACATATATTCGAGGTATAAAATGTACACTTTTGGGTGCTTATCAGTTGTATTGAATATAATTGCACCGATTGAGCTTCAGGATTTTCTTCACTTGTGAGTGTTATACACTTATCTTTCCTCATTGTAAACATTGATTTCGTCGGTAATATCACTATTCTTTCATTTGATTGTTCGTTAATTGAGTTCATTTTTTAAATGTGTTACTTAAGCATGATTTTCAAAGTTTGTTTTGACTCGAGAATTGCATAAACTTTTGGATATGATCATAGGCCATCTTTATTATATCACCCATATTGGCCTTGACCTCACCTTATATATTTCGCTAGTCAACCCCTTTGAGCCTTAATATTAGCCTTTCGCTTCATAACCCAAAATCCCGTAACCAACTCAATATTGGAGTTATAAACCATACATATTACCTTCCATACCTTTTTTTGAAATGTTACTCGGGATTGAATCATGTTATTGTCTTGCGGTTGCAATTAAGCGGGAAAAGAGTGAGAAAAGTGAAGAAAAGAAAGAAGTTAAAAAGAGAAAAAGAGAAGTGAAACAAAAGAAAAAGAAGAAAAAAAAAGAAAGAGAAAGTTTGTATATATTGTAAATAGTGTTTAATAATCCTTGTCTCTCTCCGATTTCATATTTAATGCTTGTTATGGACATTATTTCCAATTTTGAAATTGCCCGCAAGTTTCCATTACCCAAGTTTTTCATCCAGAACACTTTGAATCCGTAGATATTTCCTTCATTTCATAACCGGAGCCTAGCCTACATTACAACCCTATAAAGTCCTATGTGATCTTAGGGTGAATTTAATTTAAAATTTTAAATAGTTTTGATATTCTGTGAAAATACTTTCGCCTCCTTTAATTAGCGGTATATTGCATTGAGATTATATTCTTTTCATTTTATATATAGCTTTCTTCATTAGTGACATATGCGTGGCATTATTTCCATTTCCATTTACTCTTTTTACCCGCATGTCCCTTGAATTACCTCCCCTTTCATAGTGATTTCATTTATTGAGTGTAATTTCCGATGAGGGTTGATATATGCATGCTTTTATGTTTATCTGATTTATATAAGTTTTTGCTTAATCATATTTTGCATGTGCTTGCTCCCCTACCACTTTTAAGGTTTCAATTCGACGAAGTTCATTCTATAATGTTAATAACTACGGACTTTTGTGTGAATTCATTCACTTTTCTAATAACATATTGAAATCTTGTGCCTTATTGTTGAGCATGTATGTTTTGTTGGTTTGGGCATATTTTGGAGGAAACTTTGATGTTTGTGGCTTTTATCCCTAAAAATCTTCATGAGACGACACTCGTCCACTAAGGTAACCTAGGGGTTTAATGGCTTATTGTATATGCTAAATGCAATCGTTTGCCAGCGAAAGTGGCATTTATCCCCTTTATACATATCACCTTTTTGTGGTTTACTTGTAGTTCTTATTGCTTTCTACTTCATTGCTAGGGACTAGCAATGTGTAAGTTAGGGGTGTGATTTGGCACGAATATTGTATTTATTCACTTTATACTTATGCATTTTAGCCCAATCGGGTACCTTAATTCCAATATTTATTCTTGTTAACCAGAAAACCTCCGTTTTATATGTTAACATGCTATATGAGGTATAATTGAGCTTTTGTAGATATTAAAGTGCATAGCGTGAAGTTTGGACGCTTTTCGGAAAAGTTTTGTTGAATATTGCAGTTTTAGGGGCATTTAATAATTTCAGTATTCGAGTTTTAGTCCAGAACTCTTCACGAAAGTTGAAGCCCTTTGATTTCTCTTCGCATGTCCGCTAACGATGCATGATTCCGATGTACAGTGAAGAAGTTATGACATTTTTAGGATGGTTTTGTCTTCAAAATCACACTCAAGGGCACATTCAATGGTATTTTAGTCATTTGATCATGTTGGTTTTTGGCCTACTATCTTCTTGAATGTTGTATCCCTCTGAGTTATCTTCGCGTAGCCTCTAACCGTGCCTAATTCCGAGTTATAACGAAGAAGTTACGGCATTTTACGTATTATTGGACAAAGATGAATTGCAGACCTGCTATAAACCGAATCAATTCGGCCAAAACCGAATCGATTCAATTTAGAGCAGAACACCAGATATTCATTTCGAATCGATTTGGAATGGAATCGAATCGATTCGGACCCGTTTCCCTATTTTTCTTTTTACAATTTGGCCACTTGGGTTTAGTTTAAATACATTTTTATTTTCATTTTGTAAGGGATCCATCATAAAACTTCAATTTTATCTTAGTTTTGCTTAGGGTTTATTGTTGGGAGCCACACTCTCTTCCATTTTTGCCTACCACAAATGTAAGCTCTACTATTCATCTTCTTCTTTGTCTATTTCTTGCTTTATTTATGTGTTTCATGCCAAGATAAATTAGTTTAGTGTATTTAATTATTGTTTCCTTTAGTTAATTTGTTGTTTAATTAGTTTAATTCATGTATTGTGCTTAGTATAAGGGTTGGGGTCAATTCTCCACCATTAATGGGCATCGAGTTTCGAAAGTTTATTTTTGGGAAAAATTTCATTTAGTTGAAACCTCGTGTATTAAAGTCGAATTATTATGCATTTAACTTTCGTTGTCATGCAATGTTAATATTTATAGCGATAATACGAATTTAAGACGCGTGTGACCATTTTTGATTAAATGTTTTATCTCACATTTTTGGATTACCATCCCTTCATGTGCAATGTTTATGATTAACTAAAAATGCTCAATTAAATATTTTCGAACCAAAATTCTAATTATGCGTTGTTTAGCTCGTGGCGGGGATGTGATTCTAACTCTCGTTTCATTAATTATAGTATAGTGTTAACTTGTTATTTTCCCTTTTTCCATTTCCAACCCATCACCATTTACAATTTTATTTTTGTAGTGATAAATCAATTAAAATTTATACGACATTCCATGTGGAATCTCGATACCCGGACTGGCCTCTATACTCCATTATTGAGTGTAGTCATAGTTTAGGTTTTTGTATCGCGATTGGGAGCCGAAAACAACGATCAGCGTATTACTCAGACGCTCGGTTTCCCTCGCTTGATTAAAAATGGCGCCATTTCCAGAGAATGTTTGTTATAGATTGAAATTATTTTATTGTTTCGTAGTATTCTTTTCGTTATATTTGTATTCTTTATTTTCTCCCTTCTTTTTGACTTGCGCTAACTTGCTTCAAGAAATTGAAATTTTGGTGCTTGTCGCTTTGTTGAATTGTCTAATTTGAAATGTCTCGTTATAACTCTTTAAATAACCATAATTTTTGTGAGAATAGTTTTCCAAGTTATACTCACAAGACTATAAGAGAATGCCATCAAATTCTTGAGAATGAGCGCATTGAGCGTGAAATTCAAGAATATGTAAGTAATCCCTCATCGCCTAGTGAGGAAACTATAGTAAGCGGGGAATCCGTTAGCTATGAGAAAACCTCACAAGAAGATGTTATGTCTTATTGTTGGTTTGATCACGAGTTAATGATTAAGGAAATAAATGACCGATTCGAGAGTTCTAAGGCTTGGTGTTTAGAAAATAATGACATGTTTGATGGGATTATTTCATCACAAAGTCGGGTTGAGGTTGAAACTTTCCTTTCACCTCTACCCCTTTTTGAGGAAAAAATAATTGAGAGTGATCCAAGTAGTCTCGAATTCTAACCTCTTATTAATTCTTCCAATTATAGTGAGGTTGATGGTCCTTCCATTCCTTTATTCCTTACTATTCTCGAACCATTAGACTTATCACAAGAATCGGTTGGAAGTATTGAGGTCTTCGACCCGATTCTTGAACGAGAATGTTATTTTGAGATGCTTTATCCCATGGGCTATTAACTCGCTCTAGCCCCACCTCCCCTTCCAATTGAAAAACCCTGGGGGATATGGTTTTAATTTTTTCGAGATCAATGTGATCTTGTCACCCTTAGTATCCAAATCCCCCATCGTCCCTCTCAAATTTTTAATCGGCGATGGTTCATTTCTTATGCCTTACACATGCCTTCCGTTTTTCAAACGAAATTCACATTTTTCGGGAGGCATGCTTTCAAAGGAGGGTACACCGCTTATCCCTCATAGCCTAATCGTATTTTGGGTGGACCTTAAAAAAATTGGATTTCTAGTGTATAGTTAGTTAGAAGTTAAATTGTAGGATGTAAATAGAAAGACTTTTACTTTATTTCTTTCTTTCTTTTTAATTTTCTCTCCTTTTACTAATAGTCTAGTGTAATTAGTTAACTTTTTGGTTATTCTTTTTTCTATGCTTGTTACTAACTTGTTTTGTAGATTCAATGGACTTGTGTTATCCGTGATCACTCCATTTTGAGTAATATGTTTCTTCACCTCTCTCTATATTTTGTTCTTGATTTGTATTGAGGACAATGAAACATTTAAGTTAGGGGGTGTGGGATATTCTATCCATTCATTGTGTAGTTTCATTGATTTGATCACATTTAATTCCAAGCATGCTATTTTGTTAACAAATTGAAATTTTTTAAAAATCTTTTCTGTAACACCCTGCCAAATTAAATATCGGAAGTCAATCCTTTATTAAGTTTAAAACAGAATATCCAGTTGGTTCAGTCTTTGTGTCACTGTCGGAAACATTTTTTAATTACTAACCACCTAGTAGTTAAAAAGTCCATTGTCAAATTTTATCTTTTTAAATTAATTTGCAACCAAATAAATGATTAACTAAACATTCACCATCTAATAAACAATCTCATAACAAGTAAAATGACATAAAGAAATAACTGAGTCTATAGTAAATACATCCACTCTAAATTCCAAATACAAAGGTCTGAAATGAAATAAATCCCGACAACTAAAATATAAATAAATGCCTGAAATCACTATCTTTGAATACATCTGAATAAAAATGGGTAACATGCCCGAATGAAGTAAATAACTCATAAAGAATCAAGGATAGGTGTGGAGCCGTCTAGTACGGAGGTCCTATAACTTTCACTGTAGCTACAACACGTCAGCTGGTAAGAACTCCTATGTTTCGTGTCCCTGTGGATGGGCACCTAAAAGGTTTTTACAAAAGAAAAATAGATTTGGAAGAAAACGTGTTAAAGCCCGAGTTGAAAATATTTTAAAATCAACAAGTGTTTAACATGCATTAAACATTAAATATTATATACATGTTAGTTCCACGTGCCTTAACTTGAGATTCTCACCTCTCAACTTAATGTGCACGCCTAACGTATGCTCCTAACCCATCCTAATTAAGCTATCCCACTTATCTAGTTTAATCAAGTATCTTACTATGATGCCTAAGTCATTGTGCTGACCCGTATTACCCGAATAATACATTCTTGCATTCTCAATATTAATTTAATCGAATTCAAGTATCTCATTACTTATTCAAGTTTTCACATTATTGATTAATGTTAGATGTGGTAATCTTTCTCATCTACTAATGAACACAGTAGAATAATCACAAGTGTAAATATATAAATCAGTATCATACATATCTACTAATAGGGCACACCAAAAGGCTAAACATGCGGTGCGTGCATACTCTGCTATCAAATTCTGGTACATCACGTACATAAGGATTACGAGTTATGAATCAACCTGGAACCTTATCAATACAAATCACACATATTGGAGGCGAACATAGTTCCCAGCCCTATGGGATACGCAGATACCTATGCACCCATATGATCGCAAACCTATCAACTCACCGATAACTCTTTCCTAGACCTATGTTCTGAGGAACCAATCTAAAATCCCCACGAAGGCTCATCAAGATAAGACTGTCCCCTTTTTCAAAACCTCACACGATAGCAAGTAGCGTAGGTATGTCATACACATAATAAATCATACTATAGGTATTCACATAGCCTATAAAAATCAGTAGGTATACACACAACCTGAATATTATAATTCATACGTAGTATTTTTTTTACTAATACTACCGATATATTTATTAACTAATGAATATTCTCCCCATCGTATTTTTCCAAGGATGATTCACTACCCACGAATATTTTGAAGTAATTAACCCAATTCTTCTACTATTAATTTCCCTAATAATCATCGTGGGTTATTCCATTTCCCTCGAATTAACTACGTCGCAAGGTTTTAACTCATACAAAATAATTTTCTCGATTATCCCAATATTTATTCATCTCATTTTATGTAAACTTAATCTCCACTTTAGGCCTAATTTCCTTATTATTGAACAACAATCATAATCAATCAATCTATGCAACCTCCAACAGAATAACAACTAAAATAACATTTCTTAAAATTCCCCCCACGAATCTGCCAAGATTTTAAAATGCAGTTTTGAGGCATTTCAGAGTCATTTTTGGAGAAAACGTATCAGAGAACATGTAGAATGCTACAGCGGAAATATGCGAATTCTCAAATAAATCCAAATTTAGTTAAACCCTAAATCGTGCATCTAATTGATTGAATTAAATAAGCAAATCGAACAATCAGAAGATCAAATAGTAGGAACACCAAATTCAGGAAAAATCCCCCAAAGGGGCAAAACCTTTTATTTCTAGAACTTTGAAAAGTTTACAAGACCATTGACTTACATACAACCTGATAATCACCCACAAGTGTAACGCATGGTGTCTTCGTCAAACCTTCAAAGCAACGGCTAGAAATATTTACACAGAAATACCCGCAGGTGCCGGTTCTGATGTCATCGGCTGGAATGTCCCGCAGGAACTCTAGGTGAGCAGCAATGAAGAAGAGAACGTCTTTTCCACAAGTATGAACAAAAGCAATGTAGTGTTATCAAAACTATGGGAATGATGTGTGAATCAAAACATTAGTCTTGGGACTCAAAAATATGAAGACTTGAGCTAATAGAACTCTCAAAATCGTCTCTCCAAGTCTTGCAAAATAACTTCCCCGAAGTTGTCTTTTATAAGGAAACCAAAAGGAATTTTAAGTTTTTTGAACTCTTGTCAGTGTTAGGTACCCTGAACCAGTTCAGCTTGTACCTCGAACCGGTTCACCCCCAAATCAGTTTGGCCTTCGATTCACGAAACTTCGCTAGTTTGGGGGCAAAAATCACACAACATTCTTCCAAGGATTTTCTCGGAATTTTCTCTATTTCAAAGGGCCATAACTTCTTCACCGTAGCTAGTTGGAGGTGACGTTTCTTCCAGTATCTTCGTGGAATCGATATCTTCAACTTTCTAGTTGACTGGACATCCAGAAGGTGGCTATAAAATTACCAAAATTCTCTTGAACTTTCCGATCTTGCCTTCTTTCATTGTTTTGACTTTTCTTGCGTACTACTTGCATAAAGTCTCTAAAATGGTGGAACGTGAAGTCATTGAAGCAGATGTCGAAAACATGATGGAGATGTTGAATGCTTGATTCTTGAAATTTGGATACAGGGCGTCATGTGATATCGTGAAGTGACGTGCCAAACGTAGCGTCGTACGACATACACAAATATAACATGTTGGATATGAGAAAAATGTCCTTAAAAATCTCCCCCTATGTCTATGCCGGTACATACATAAAAATATCTGAATTATCAAATACCAAATTGCCTATACAAATCTACCCTCTCATGAACCCAAAACTGGAAAGGTATAAATGAATAAGTCTTCATCGTTTGTTTTTCAAATCTTTTCTCATCAGGGTGTGCAATCCAATGGTCATCAATGTAGTACCTACACACATGAGATAAAGAAAAATACCAAGTGACGTATCGGGTATGAAATGAGATAAACATAGATACCAATTTATGATTAAAGTATAAGTCAAATCTCAAAAACTCCCCCATAATATGATAATTCTTTCTCCCCCTTTTTATTATGTCTCCAAATAGACAATTGAGAAGAAAAAAATCAAACAAGCAAAGTCGAGGTGTCATGGTATTAAAAATAAGGGATCAATCAAATGGCAAACGTGCTCTTGCAAGGAGATGCTCAAAAAATCCTCACAAAATATTTTTGATTTTTCAAATTTTTTCATACAAAAATAAGATACAATATGTAACATATGTAAAACATGACATAAAAATCACACCATGGATTTAAACTCAAACAACCAAGTCATGAAAATGGAATGAATGGGTGTGAAAACATTCGATAGGTAAATAAACTCAATCAATCATATGTGTACGATGCATATGTGTACACCTAACGAATGAACATCAAAAGTATCCTTAGGTGTAAAGATTATTGAATTTAGATGACATCGTCTTATAAAAATCAACAAATCAAAGTCAAAGTGGTTTCCACACCAATAACATCCAAAATTATGTAACGCATTTTCAAGAATTTCAAGGACGTGCAACCCCGTTTTAATTCTCCATCCAAACTCCATTATATATATTTTCTTTTAGAGGTAATCTAAATTCTCAAACATTGGATAATTGGTGCAAAAACCTAATTGACCCATAATTGGCATGAATTTCCTTTCATAGCCTTTAAATGTTTCGAGCTCTTTTAACCTCTTTGGACCCCGGATAATAAAATTCCTCAATTTTTTTGGTCCAATTTAAATGGTGGCTTAGTATTCGCAAATGTCAAATGTGAACCTTTCGCAGCCCTTCCCCATTTTCAAATAAAGCACACAAACTCACAAAACAGTTCTTATATGCACAATTTCCTTATCAAAATTTATCGCGCTTGGTTCGTTTCAAAGAAAAGGATTGAAGTGAAAACACCCAACCAGATTGTGTTAAGACAAGCGCAATAATCAAACAAATCCGTGCATGTGTGCAATAAAGGAAATCATGAGTCAAACATGTAGGTAGTAACACTTAATTACATCTTAATGACTCCAAACATTATAAAGCACAAGGATGAATTGAGCTATTGTCTGAAAACACTATCAAATAGTCACATGAAAAGAATGGAATGTTATTGTGACTCAGTCATCCTAAGTGTTCATCCATAAACGGTGCAAAAAAAAATCTTTTTGGATTTTCTCAAAACTTTATTAAAATAAAATCTTTTGTATTTTTCAAAATTTCCCAAAAACATTTATACAAAAAGTACACATGCCATAACACTAGCAAACATATATATATCATGAAACCACAACTAGTGTATGAGAAAGATCCAATACAATCAGTCAAACGATCTCACAAGGGGTGAATCACGTGCTATAAAATGAGAATCATGAACAAATAGACCATAACCCTCTAAATCCGATTTCCTAACCCAAATCGATGTGTAACGAGGTGTGGGGGGTTTTGGGAACCGGTGTGACTCTTTCTTTATGTTTCCTAGGTTCATTAAAAAGCTTATAGAAGAAATGCCTAAGATGGCCTTGCCTACCGCAATGTGTGCAAGTGTAAATCGGGCGGTGAGTGTTACCTAAAGGTAAACTTCTCCACAAATTCCTAGGTAGTGCTCTCATCAATTTCCTAGGTGGATCTCTCTGAATTTGCCTAGGTGGATCTCTCTTAATGATCCTAGGAGGCTCTCTCACAATGTTCCTAAAGGCTCTTTCCTAACAAACTTAGGTGACTCTTTCTTAACAATCCTAGGAGGATCTCTCACACGTGTGGGAATGGGTGCAACATGTTTTTCAAAACCAATCCCACCCTTATCCTTTTTGATCTCGATAGTACCTAAAATCTTATCAAGTTTTTCGGACCTAGACCCCAAATCAAATTTCACCTTACTTGAATCTCTCAAAGTTTTCTAAAGTTCACCTATCCTAGATTCAAGTAAGCGCCTAGAATCCTCAAACTCAAGAAGCTCCTTTTTCATGGCTTCCATCATGCCTCGAAGATCATCTCTTTCACCCTCAACATATTCAAGCTTCTCTCTCAAAATTTTATCTCGTGCCCTAAGTTCTTCAACTAAAACATCATTATCATTTTTTAAGGCACGCTCTTGAAAATGGGCTTTTAATTCTAAATTTTCTTTCTTTGTTTTCAAAGTTTCAGCATAAAGTGCATTGAAGCCGTTTGCAAGTTACGCTCATCTTCACTACCATCCTCACTCCCATCACCCTCACTTTTATGGGATTCACTCTTAGTGGCTTTGGAATAAGTATCATCGTCATTCTCATAAGAAAACACACAGTTGGGAAGGGCACGCTTACTTGCATAAAAAATTTCTTCACTCCGGTTACTTTCACTAAGGGTGGCAACACAAACAATTGGTTTGTTAAAACTGTCCCTAATTTTGGCGGGGCACTCATCTATGTTATGTTCAATCCCCTCACAACAAAGACATCTCTCAAATTCTTTCCTTTTAATAAGAGTTTTAAAAGCAGATTTCACACGAGATTTCCAAATAGAGTTTTCAAACACTTGAGTTCTAGTATCATCAAAACCACCGAAAGCTATTTTTTCAAAAAATAGGATCAAACACAATAACTTAGTGCAACAGACTTTGACACAAAGGTGCGTGCAAAAATTAGGATCACGCGATAAAATAGCTTAACCCGCTCTGATACCAATTTGTATAATTGCTACAACGAAAATATGCAAATTCTCAAATAAATCTAATTTTAGTTAAACCCTAAATCATGGGTCTAAGTGATTGAATTAAATAAGCAAATCAAATAATCACAAGATCAAATAGTAGGAACACCAAATTCAGGAAAAATCCCCCAAAGGGGCAAAACTTTTTATTTCTAGAACTTTGAAAAGTTTATAAGACTATTGACTTACATACAACCTGATAATCGCCCACAAGTGTAACGCACGGTGTCTTCATCAAACCTTAAAAGGAATGGCTAGAAATATTGACACAGAAATACCCACAAGTGTCAATTCTGATGTCGTCGACTGGAATCTCCCGCAGGAACTCCAGGTGAGCAGCAATGAAGAAGAGAACAGCTTCTCCACAAGTATAAACAAAAGCAACGCAGTGTTCTTGGGTTTCAAATGGATTCACAAAAGTATGGGAATGATGTGTAAATGAAAACATGAGTTTTGGGACTAAAAATATGAAGACTTGACTAATAGAACTCTCAAAATCGTCTCTCCAAGTCTTGCAAAATAACTCCCTAGAAGTTGGCTTTTATAAGGAAACCAAAAGGAATTTTAAGTTTTTGGAACTCTTGCTAGCGTTAGGTACCCCGAACCAGTTCATCTTATACCTCGAACCAGTTCACCCCCGAACCGATTCGGCCTTCGGTTCGCGAAACTTCGCTAGTTTAGGGGAAAAAATCACACAACATTCTTCCAAGGATTTTCTCACAATTTTCTCCATTTTCAAATGGCCATAACTTCTTCATTGTAGCTCGATTTAGGTGCCGTTTCTTCCAGTATCTCTGTTGTGTTGAGAACTTCAACTTTCTAGTTGACCAAACCTTCGGACGCTGGATATAAAATTACCAAAATGCCCTTGAACTTTCCTATCTTTCCGTTTTTCATTATTTTGACTTCTATTACGTACCACTTGCATAAAGTCCCTAAAATCGTGGAACGTGAAGTCATTGAGGTAGATGTGGGACACATGATGGAGATGTTGAATGCCTGATTCTTGAAATTCGGATAGAGGCCATCATGTGATATCATGAAGTGACTAGCCAAATGTAGCGGCGTACGACTTACATAATTATAACATGTTGGACATGAGAAAAATGTCCTTACAGAACAAAATGCAAAAAATAGGATTTTTTACAAGGAAACACGAACAAAATATCCATTTTCGGAACCAAAATGGCTCAAAACAATTTCTAAAACGACGACTTAGTTTACCCAATTTCATATACATCTTCAAATTCAATAAATTGTTCTACAATTCAATCATAACCATAAAAACCCAGATTTCTTCATTAAGATTCAATTTAATTTCTTGGGTTTCATACAACCTATATGGAGGATCCTATTCTATATCAAATTCACCCAAGATAATGATATATGTCTTCAAAAGTTCATTCAAATCACATGAATTTCATAGTTAATTCAACATACACTAACATGGATATTATATATTCTATAAGTTTGCAAGATTAAACACTTGCCTCTTTTGGTAGGTCTGAACCGTTGAAGATGATGGGTATATTGGTGTGCTCCTCTCCTCGATCTACAATCCGGTAGTGGTGGTGGTGCAAGAAGGTGGTTCTAGCGTTGGAACTCCTCTCTTCTTCCTCCTATGGCCTCTCTGTGGCTTCTCTTTGTTTCTCGTGTAAATAGACCTAACCCTCGTTATCTAATCAGATATATTTCACTTAAAAATTCATAGGTGTTATTTTCTCAAAAATGCAAATGACCAAACTACCCTCTCGGGGTGCCGGTTTGGCCTAAAACTGCTCTGGGACCCAAACTAAATCCCCCGGGAGGCTTTTTTGACTATCTAGCCCCTTTCCGATACTTTGGCATACTTGAAATAACCATTTGGATGAATTAAAAATAAATTAATTTTTATTCCATTAAATTGAGTCCCGACACGACTGACACGTGCGTCCCGACTTAATTACTGTAACTGTCGTATTTTTTACCCGCGATAATTTTAATAAATTCATAGTTACATATTATTTATTCCCCAAGTAATAATCAATATAATTCACATCAATAAATACTAACCCTCGTCTCACTAGTTAATATTTATTTTAATCCGAATTAATTATAAATTAATTTCCCATATTTAATTTAATTAATCTTATATTTAAAAATCATTAAAAATACGGGGTGTTACATACTTCCCCCCTTATGACGGAATTTCATCCCAAAATTTGAAAAATAAAAGTATACCTAGTAAGAACAAATCTGGATATTTTTCACGCATTTCAGCCTTAAGACTCCTCGACATTATGGTTCTCCCACTGGACACACACAAGTGGAACTACCTCCGACCAAAATCTCCTCTCCCTAAGATTTAGGATAGCCACCGATATCTCCTTATACAAACTATCAGGATGTAAGTCAATCTCCTCCCGCGGAATGTGAGTGTGAGCCAACTCATCCCGAAGATACCGTCTCAGCGAAGAAATATGGAACACATCATAAATATGATGCAAGTGCTTCAGCAACCCAAGCCTCTATATGAAACATGCCTTATCTTCTCGATAATAGGAAATGGCCCCACGTACCTCGGTACCAACTTTCCTTTCTTACCAAATCTCATTATCCCCTTCATAGGAGATATTCGTAGTAATTCCTGGTCCCCCACATTAACTCTCGAAAGAACCGTTTGGCATCGGCGTAGCTTTTTTGTTTGGCATGGGCTACCCTTACATGACCCCAAATCATCTATATCCTGGCCGTAGTGTCCCGAATCAAATCTGGATTGAGTAGCTTATTGTCCGCCACCTCTAGCCAACAAGTAGGAGAATGACAAGGCCAACTGTAAAATGCCTCGAATGGTGTCATGCCAATTATAAAATAATAGAAGTTATTATACGCAAACTCCACTACTGAAATATATTGTTCCCAACCTCCGCTCAAGTCAAGTATACACACTCGCTATATATCTTCCAATATTTGATTTGTCCTCAGAATTCCGATGTGTCCTTGCACTAAAACTTTGGATTCTATCACTTAACGCATCTGAACATATTCAAATTTAACTTGTAATAATATTTTGGTGCTCCCACTATACTTATGTCTGTGCCACCATTTTTTTGGATGAAGGTCCACTCCTTACTACTTCAGATTAATTACGAGTCATTTCCACTCTTATATGCTGATATATTTCTTTAAGTATCGCCTATAAAATATGGCACAGCGTATTATCATGAACCCACTAATAATGCTTCAAAAAGACAAGCCTACACTTTACTGGATCTATTTTCTGTGTTGGAAAATTCCATATTGCCTAGGTGCCCATTTCTCTTGATGCTAAATCTCGTAACTCTCTCTATGGGAGACATTCCTAACCACCCCTCACCACTTATGTCAAATTCCAAAATTGGTGTCCGGTGGTATACTCTCACCACCTTCCTGAATTTTATAAAAATGACATCCTAATTACTTATTGTCTACCCAACTCAGACTTTATGACGTAATTCTCATCATATTACTCCTCTGCGCAGAGTAGTTTTTGATTATCCCCGATAATAAAAATGTACATTCTTTGTACTTTTCAACACTCTAATCACTCACATTCCGTCTATTCTCCGGTTTCTGGTGATACGCCTTGCTCTCAACACAAATATATTATCTTTGTCTTATTTTAGTCCCATCTCTATATAACCTGTGCCTTTACGTTCATTTCATATGTTTCCACGTTTTCTCATCGGGAATGATACTAAAACCTTCAACTAACTAGGGTGCCCATACACCATATGTCCTGTGCACTTCAGCACAAATCAACTGTGTATAATATACTTGCATTTAACGTAATATACTTGGCATGACTATACTGTAAGGTTATACTCAACCACCCACTTAATTGTTACTCCGTTATTTTCTAGGTTACCCTATGAAGTCCCCAAATTTTTTAAATATTCTTTAAAATCAATTTCCTTATTGGTATAGATGCGGAAGCGTAGAATGATGGTTCACACAACAAACAACGAATTTTAATTTCTTAACAAATTAAAATTAAACCGAGTGAAATTAACTCATAACACACACACAATTCAAATTTCACTTAAACCAAGTTAATTAATCCAAGTCCTAGAATTTGCCTAAGTCATATTTATTAATATTTCCAAATTAGGCCAAACCGGTTTTAACAATAGACTTGAGTTAAATAAACAATTACCCAAATTTAAGTAGCACCCAATTAAATTAAGTGTGACAATTAAAACCATTTTTATCTTGAATTATCCTAAGCATGAGTTCTAAGTTATAATGAACTACGCCGCGATGTACAAGGAAAAAACCAAAACGGGAAAAAACCTTGGACGGCCCTAGCCTCAAATCCACTAAGTACGGAATTACATTTACAAGATAGATGACTTACTTCCTCAACTCGAACCCTCTCAAGCCTTGATGCATCTTCTTGTAACCACCTCTTCCTAGCGGATAACCACGGAGCTCCACCGCGATCTTGGACTCACCAATCGGGCAATAGGTACACCGTCAACCACACGTGGTGTCTTTTACCACATGAGAATGCCGCAGCAAAATGAACTCTTCTTCTTTGAGGGATATAGAAGAAAACCCAAACTTCTCTTTAGACAAATGTAGAGATAAACCAGTGCCAAAATGCTCCAAGAAAAGTATATGTATATATGAACTTCGAAGAAACAAATATAGGTGTAACTAAGTATTTAACGGATTTTTCTTTTTAAAATAAACACTGAAACTCATGAAATTTTTCTTGGAAGAAGCAACTCACAAAACTCTCTCTAGGAGTTAGTATGTTATGAAAAAGTTAAACCTTCAATAATGATTCCCCCACTTAGATATGTTGTGAAAAGATAGTGAGGAAAGAAGTGGGGAACATGGGTTAAAAACTGCCAAAAACTGTCCCCGCCTGACATCTCGTTTGAATGACATTTCGTTCGAACGAAATCTCGTTCGAACGAGACTTCTAACGAAGTTCCAGATTGAACTCGTTAGAAATATCATTTGATATATCGTTTGAACATAAGGTTTGTTCGAACGACATATCGAACGACATTTCAAAGGCCTATACTGGGAACTCGTTGGCAAACTCGTTCTAATGACACTTTGAACGAACTAACAGAATGTTCAAAAATTTCTTTTTAATCCCAGAAACTTTATATACTTTTTATAAAAGTTTTAATAGAAAACATCTGAAAACAAAATACAGTTTTAAAACCGAACACCGAATATAAACATGTTCCAAGCTCCTATATATATATGTAATGCATTCATACCTTGGGAGCATGGAACCACTATTGATGACGTTGAAACGAGGCACATAAACTCGACAAGTTGATGATGCTTTATACACTTGGCCGCTACGTCTTCAACAAACACATCATAGGCTTGAAAGATGATCAATATACTCTATCCTATGACATAAACGTTTTTGTCCGGAATTGAGCCAAAACTACAAAGGACTCAATTGGAAATTTGCGTCCTTACAAATCTCCCCCTTTGGCTATTCCGGGACAAAAACCAACAAAAGTCCTAAAAGGGTCGTCAAGCTCTACTAGACTAATAGAAAATCCCACCCAAAATAAAAAATACAATGCTTGACTCAAACAACCCAAGGATCACAATCTTTGCCATTGAAAGTTGCCGCTTTATAAAATAATTCCTGCACACTTACGCAAACACATTACACGCATAGGGAATATCAAAATAGTTAATGCAAGTAAAGTTGACTACTCCCCCGAAATTAATTCTCTCCCTTTATCAAGTATGATCAACTTAGAAAGACGTCTCCCCCTAAGATAAATCTCCCTTAAACTAAGATACGATAATAATAGGATTAGATACCATTTCTCCCCTTATCATTCTTCTCCCCCTTTTTGTTCAGGAATAGACAAATGCTAAGGAATCAAAACATTAACTTATCGCCCCCAAATAAAGCATATACACCCTCTAAACTGAGCAAGGGATAAATAGAGTGGGATAACAAGCTAAAATATGTAATTGTGCATTTAGAGATGAGAATGTTAAAGCATATGGGCAACAAAAATTTAACTAATCCAACAAATAACATCGGATACCAACTAGGATGCAATAAAATGATACCAATATGATATATAAAATTTTAAGTATGTGATATCAACAAAGAATGCAGTAAGATGGATACCAAGTATGAATTAAAGCATATATGGATTAGAAATAAAGGTAACGACTAAACAAAAATATCAAATATATGTATACATACTATATACCAAAGAAACTCAAGTACACATATATAGATATAAACACACAAATGACACACACAAAATATACTAGGAGTCTTTCACACTCGTATGGCAAAAATGTGTCATATGGAAACGAAAGTATTGGGGTGTGAACTAGTAACGATTAAATTTAGACCAAATCACTTAAAAACATGTTCACGGATTTCTCATTTGATTGCAAACTTCATCACATTTGAATATAACCTCATGTGACAATATAGATTGAACTCAATGAACAAACATACACAATGCATACAAGCCTAACATATTGATGATTCTACAAACCAATAGAGTCATGACATGAGATACACAACTAGGATAAACGAACATTGTGCAAACCATTGATATACCATCCAATCTCCCTCAATAAGTATATATATTATTAATTTTGAATGAATATATCAATCAAACATAGGCGTTGGCAATTATTTTTCTGTTTAATGCCATATTTTCTGTTTTTAGGCCTTTGGACCACGTATTTCTTTTAGGTCCATTTCAAACGGTGGCTTACAATCGCAAAGGATTATTATTCCTTTCGGTGCCCTTCCCGTTGCACATTTATATATCATTTTTATATCTCACAAACTTATGTGTAACGGATTTTGACATGCACTAGTCCTCCTAAGTCACAAATATGTAGATGATAAGATTGGAAGGAGAACACCTCACATAGCTCAAATATACATTTGAAGTTAAAAATTTCAAAAGAGCTCGTGCATGTGTGACTAGAGGCACATAAAAATAGAATCCATTTAATCAACACAAAATTGTAATACCTCGTATTTTTATGCTATATTAATTTTGGGATTTATTTAATTTAATGTGAATTAAGTATTTAATAAAAATCCGAAAATTAATTATGTTATAATTATTAACGAGATGAGAGTTAGTAATTATGGGAAAATTTGTTGAATATTACTAATGAGCAAAGTAATATATAATATTGGTTATATTAAATGTCACGAGTGAATAGAATGACAATTTTGGAAATTTAAGTCGGGACGCGCCTGTGTCGCGTCAGGAATAAATTATTGATTAATAAAAGTGAAATATTTTTAAGTTATCCATATGGTCGTTTTGAGTGCGCCAACGCGTCCGGAAGGGTCGAGATAGTCAGAAAAGTATACCCGGGGGTTTGATTTGGGTCTCGGGGCATTTTTAGGCCTAATTAGTACCCCGGGAGGGCATTTTAGTCATTTTGTATTTTTAGGTAATTAAACCCACGAAAATTAAAGGGGCTATATCAGATGTTTAGGTTATCTCCTAGGGTTAGATAACTCAAGACACTAGAACGACCATTGGAGAGGAGAGGAGAGAGCTCTCAAGGCATTCCAAGGCTCAAAACTCAACCGTTTGCACCGCCGCCACCGCCAACGCGTAGATCGCGAGACGGGGATCGCAACCACACCAAATTCAACACCAAACCAGATTTCTGAAAAAATCCCAGGCAAGTTTTTATCTTGCTTATTTCGTTGATGCATCTTTCATATTGGTTTAGGAATGATTAGGATGCATTGTATGGAAGAAAAACCCAATTTGAGATAGGAAATTGCATGTAGTGATGACTTAAATGATATTCTGGAAACCTTTTGTGATTTAGAGGATTAAACCACGAAATTTTGATGTAGTATAAGAAGGAAACCTTAGAGACGATCAGAATAAAGGAGGCAAATTCGCGCATCAAGCCCCCCGAACCGGTTCGCCCCACAAACCGGTTCACCCCTGGGTTCGCGAATGTTTGCTGGTCTGGGGTGCTTTTTTTTCTTCCATTCAACACTGAGGATTTTTTTCTTGTTTTCTTTCCTTTCTTCCTTGGATTTTTTCTTCAACTTCAACGGGTCATAACTCATCAACCGTAGATCGGATTTGGGTGTCGTTTCTTCCAGTGTTCTCGTTGTTCCGAGATCTTCAACTTTCCAGTGGACTCCTCCTTCGGGATCTGGCTGTAGAATTACCAAAATGCCCTTGAACTTGCCTTCTTAGCTTTTCTTTCATTGTCTCGCTTTCTCTTTTGCGCTGCTTGCATAATTAACCTATAAAACCAATAAGAGAAGCACGAAACACGAAATACTTGCCAATGAAGATTAGTAGCATAAATGTGCGTCAAATCCATATAGGTTACATCACTCAGGTTCACAAATGCACTGAAATTAGGGGAATAAATATATAATATTTATGTCCAATCACGTAGTAAGTTGGAAAAACCCTTCGAATTAAAGTTAGAAACGAACCATTATACTTGATATATAATAATGGGAAAATAAGGATAAATGTTGTGAATGTGGGTTATGGGATAAACCTAAATTGATATAATAAAAGTGGTATATTTATATGATTGTGTATGCATATATTATATACTTGTGAAAATCATGCCCGCACTACTTCCTATCCCTGAGGTTACCGCGCTGGGACAGTCTTATCTCGAATGGGCCTTCATGGGGAGATATTGACTCGTACCCTAGAAGATAGAAATCCTAGGTATAGGATATCGAATCGGTAGTCACGGTCCTAAGAGACGTGAGGGTATGTACTGACCTCTTGGACTTGGAAACTATGCTTCGCCTCAATATTGTTTGTGTATGTATTTATACAGTTCGAGAGTGATTCCGAACTTGTATTCCCTTTAGTACGATTTATACGGGGATTGGATAGCAGAGTATGCTCGCACCATAATTTATATATGGGGTGCTGTTAGAATATATATATCATACGAGTATTTAATATATATATATATATATATATGAACTTTTGAAATTTGGGAAACTGCTTACTGTGTTATGGTAAGTAAGACATGTGAAATGACTCAAATTGGAAATACTTGTTTTGAAAAGTATAATATGATATTAAAAACTTTATGAATCAATAAAGTTAAAATGAGCGTTTTGTATTAAATGAAATTATCCTTTTAAACCATGATGTTGTTAAATCATAAATCTTGAGAGTCACCTAAGATAAGTTAAATCCTTGGGGAAAGATAGTGTGATATATGATGAGATAAACCATTGGGAAGGTTAGTGCGATAGGAGTGCACATTAGAAGAGAGATGAGAATTTCTCAAGAGAGTGTCGCACTAATATGTTGTTGCATTGGCCTGTATCAATTTAAATACTTGCTAAACGAATTTCTAAATTATATACACTATTGGGCTCTGACCCGTTTCTATTACTCTTTCTCTCTTGTATATATATATGTATATATTACAGGTGCCCAGCCACAGGGGCGTCTTGCTTAGGATCCCTTGGAAGGAACGTGCTGCAGCTTAGGTGGGAGTTGCAGGCCACTTGATTAGACGATTTCATTTACTTGATTCCACTTCTATCATTCTCAGTTATTGGGGCATGTGTCGCCCTTTCCACTATTTAGCTGTTTTATTGGGACAATTGTATTTCAGTTATTTCAAGTACTGTTACTTTGGGATTTATTCAGCATGCATGTTTTACTTTAAGTTTTAAATGTTGGGATTTAGTTGTTGAATGTTTAAATTAATTGGATTATACTTTCTAGGATTATTGTGATGTGATTCTTTAAATATTAAATTGTTGTAGATAATTAAATCTTTATTTTCAAAATAAAATTTGGAAAGAAATGTTTAAAAGTGGTTTTGACAATTAGCTTAATTAAATAGGGTGTTAAGTTTGGAAAAGTTATTTTTACGACAGTGATGCTAAGAATGAACCAACTGTTCACCTTGATTTTAATTTAATAAAGGAGTGATCGCCCGGTATTTAATTAGGCGGGGTGTCACAGGTGGTATCAGAGCATCAGGTTCTAGTGTCCATAGGATCTGTACGGCTTATTTTCGCTTTCAGCTTAACATTTTTACTATAGAGCCCTATTTTTAGGATTGTTGTATTCCTTCTTTTACGTTTACGTCTCCAGCCATTTGGGATTTGATAGTGACTGGAGACTAATAAACTTCTTCATATTTCAGATGCCTCCGAGACGTGCACCGAAGGATAGGCGTGCCCAGGCCGAGCAGCCAGTAGCTCTGGCACAAGGCACTATGAATGCTAATGAAGTAGCCGCCATTGTTGCTCAGACAGTGAATGCCGCGCTAGCGGTGGTTCAGCAGGCTCCACCCCAGATTCAGGCAGTGACGCCAGTACCAGCACAGCTTCCATCTGCATGGGAGAGGGTTAGGGATGCTTTTCAGAAGGCGCATCCCCCTGAGTTCTCTGGTAGCTCAGATATCGTCACAGTTAGCCAATGGAAGAAAGACATCCAGCGGCATCTTCGTATGTATGAGTGCACTGACGTGCAAAGGCAGTTATTGGCTTCCTTTAAGCTGGTGGGGGCCGCTTTGCAGTGGTGGGAGTCCACTAACACCTTGGAGGAGAGGGACACGATCCCTATTCAGTCGTTTTGGGAGCGGTTTGACCGCAAGTGCTTTCCATCCACCGTGAAGACTGAGATGAGGCAGAAATTACTGAATTTGAAACAGGAGAACTCTACCTTTGCTGAGTATGAGGAGGAGTTCACGAGACTTCTCACCATAGTGCCAGATGAGGCACCTACTGAGAGTAAGAAAATTATGTTGTTTGTGGACGGGTTAGCTTGGAGGATCCGTCAGCATCTTATAGGGAATCTATCTCTGAGTACTTTCACTGATGTACTCAATGCTGTGTTACTACATTGCCAGGATCACCGCTTCCATCTACAGGGAAGTAGGAGAGCAGAAGAGTCCAGCCAGCAGGGCAGGACCGGGGGTAGTAGTGCTAGTGGGGCACCATCTCATGGACAGACTCGTCAACACGAGTAGAGTTCCCATCAGGGGGACCCTGCTAAGCGATTCCGTTCAGGTGATTCCAGGCAGGGATTTGGGGGTAATAGGCAGGGCCAGCCTAATCAACAAGGCCAACGAGGCCAACAGCGTGCTAATCAGGGCCAACAGGGCCAGTGGCGGGGAGGTAACGGCGAGCAGGGCCGTGGTCAGCAGGGTCAGAGGGGAGGTAACTTCAGAGGCCGGTGTTTTGTATGCGGCAAGCATGGTCATAAGTGTCAGGATTGCCTAAAGGGTAATAGGGCCCCACAGCAGCAGGGTGCCCGTAATGAGCCACAGAGACCACTTTTTCCAGCTGCCCTCCCAGCTCCAGCCCAGGTGCCAGCCCTACCAGCCATTCCAGCAGCTCCAGTGCAGCAGGGGCAGTTACAGTACGGACGTGTCTATAACGTCCACCAGGCAGCAGCTCCACAGGCACCACCCGCGATTGAGGGTATGTTTCCTATCCATGGTACTATGGGTCGGGTTTATTTGATACTGGGGTGACACATTATTTTATAGCTACGCATTTTGCGAAGGCCTTAGGGTTGTTAGCCACAGCAGAGAGCACAGTGACGTGTGTAGACTCACCACTGGGGTGTGGGTCGCTTATCTTCTTTATATGCCGGGGAGTGGGGGTAGAGATTGGTAGTTTGGTATTACCTGCAGACATGTTAGTCTTAGATATGCATGAGCATGATGTTATTATCGGTATGGATTGGCTCGCAGCTTATAGAGCCATGATTGATTGCTTCGGTGGGAGCATTATTTTTGCCATTCCGGGGTAAGAGATGTTTCTAGTGGCGATGCCTCGCCCAGAGGGAGGTTCGACCGCTCATTTGTATTATATAGAGGAGGATACCTCTAAGGAGGTTGTGATTCCTTTAGACTCGATTCCAGTCATTCATGAGTATTCCGATGTATTCCAGGAGATACCAGGCCTACCCCCCAGTCGAGAGATAGACTTTGTCATAGATTTATTGCCAGATACGAGACCGATAGCACGCGCTCCATACCGTATGGCTCCGGCGGAGATGCGAGAGTTACGAGATCAGATAGAGCATCTATTAGGTCAGGGATTCATTCGCAGGAGTACCTCACCTTGGGGCGCTCCATTCTTGTTTTTGAAGAAGAGAGATGGTTCACTGAGGTTATGTGTGGACTACCGGGAGTTGAACAAGGTCACGATACGAAATAAGTATCCATTGCCTCGAATCGATGATCTGTTCGACCAGCTGAGGGGAGCAACTTTCTTTTCGAAGATAGATCTGAGGTTGGGGTACCATCAGCTACGTATTAGAGAGTAGGATGTTTCAAAGACTGCCTTCTTGACGAGATATGGGTCTTACAAGTTCAGAGTGATGCCATTTGGTCTCACAAATGCTCCAGCCATGTTCATGGACTTAATGAACCAAGTATTCAGAGAGTTCTTGGATCAGTTTATCATCGTCTTCATAGATGACATTTTGATATATTCACACTCCGAGGAGGAGCATGCCAAGCACTTGAGGCAGGTTCTTCAGACTTTACGAGAGCATCAGTTGTATGCTAAGTACGAGAAGTGTGGATTCTGATTGCGAGAAGTACAATTCTTGGGACATGTTGTTTCTGAGCAGGGGATAGCAGTTGACCCGAGTAAAGTGTCAGCGGTGAGGGAGTGGGGACAGCCCACGACACCGACGGAAGTGCGTAGTTTCTTGGGGTTAGCCGGATACTACAGGATATTCATTCGGGGATTTTCTAAAATAGTGGGTCCATTGACAAACCTGACTCGCAAAGAGGTACCATATGTTTGGGATGATGCTTGTCAATTGGCTTTCGACGAGCTGAAAGACAAGCTTACTTTAGCACCAGTCCTTGCTTTACCGAAGCCGGGTGTGGAGTACCTTGTTTACACCGATGCCTCTTGACGGGGACTTGGGGGAGTACTTCAGCAGGAAGAGAAGGCTATAGCTTTTGCCTCCCGCAAGCTTAAGCCGCATGAAAAGAATTACCCCACCCACGACCTGGAGTTAGCAGCGGTCATTTTTGCACTGCGGATATGAAGACACTATTTATTAGGGGAGAAGTTCCGTTTGTTCACGGACCACAAGTCACTGCAGTATCTGTTCACTCAGCGAGAGCTGAATATGCGTCAGCGCAGATGGTTAGAGTTTGTGAAGGACTATCAGTTCATCATACAGTATCATCCGGGTAAAGCCAACGTAGTTGCTAATGCGTTGAACCGTAGACCGGTAAATGAGGTAGCGGACGTCTGGAAAGCGAAGTGGAAGGAGTTGGGTCACCATGACGCAGTAGCCCGTTCCATCATATCTGTTATGACAGTCACACTCGAGATTATTATGAGGGTAATACAGGCCCAAACCACAGACTCGTTTTTCTAGGAATAGATTGTACGACTTTTAGCCGAGGGTGCTAAGTCCTATTCTGTTAGTTCTGATGGGGGTTTGAGGTTTAATGGGAGGTTAGTGGTTCCAGAAGGGGCAGAATTGCATCATGCAGTGATGACCCAATCTCACGGGTCCCGATTTGCGGTACATCCTGGAGGAGATAAGATGTACCAGGATATGAGGAGGCAATAATGGTGGATTGGGATGAATAAGGACATTGTTGAGTTCGTGTCCAAGTGTTCTACCTTCCAGCTGGTGAAAGTGGACCATCAGAAATCGTCAGGATTGCTTCATCCATTGGAAGTACCCGCGTGGAAGTGGGAGAGTATTTCCATGGATTTTATTATAGATTTGCCTACATCACAGCGGGGACACGACTCTATCTGGGTGATTGTAGACCGTTTGACCAAGGTGGCTCATTTTCTGCTGTGCGGACAGATTATACCACAGGTCAGTATGCTCAGTTGTTCATTGCTGAGATTGTCAGATTACATGGGGTGCCCTTGAATATTGTGTCAGATAGAGACAATATTTTCGTATCACATTTTTGGGAAAGCTTTCAGGAGGCTATGGGTACTGAGTTGAGGTTGAGTTCAGCTTATCACCCACAGACAGATGCACAGACAAAGCGCACTAATCAAATGTTAGAGAATATGCTACGCATGTGTGTTCTTGATTTTGGAGGAGGTTGGGAACCACATCTTCCACTGGTAGAGTTTGCTTATAATAACTCTTATCAGTTTACGATTGGTATGGCTCCATTTGAGGCTTTGTATGGTCGGCCTTGTCGTTCTCCAACTTGTTGGCTCGAGGTGGGAGATAACAAGTTGCTAGGACCAGAGGTAATTCAGGAAACCTCCGCGAGAATTGAGATGATTAGGAGTCGCATTCGAGTAGCCCAGGATAGGCAGAAGAGCTACGCCGATGCGAAACGGTTCTTTCGGGAGTTTAATGTGGGGGACCAAGTGTTACTGCGTGTATCTCCTATGAAAGGAATGATGAGGTTCGGGAAGAAAGGGAAATTGGCCCCGAGGTACGTGGGACCATTTCCCATTATCGAGAGGATTGGGCCGGTAGCATACAGATTGGGACTACCAGAGCATTTACATCGCATTCACAATGTATTCCACATCTCGTCGTTGAGACGGTATCTTCGGGATGATATGGCCCATACTCACATCGCGATAGATGAGATAGACTTACAGCTTGACAGCTTTTACGAGGAGAGACCGGTGGCTATCCTAGACTATAGTGAGAGGATATTAAGGTCGAAGATAGTTCCAGTTGTACGGGTCCAGTGGGAGCATCATAACGTGGAGGAATCCACTTGGGAGCGCGAGGCCGTTATGCGCGAGAGATATCCAGATTTGTTCTTACCAAGTATGCCTTATTTTTCGAATTTCGGGACGAAATTCCGTTATTAGGGATGAAGTATGTAATACCCCGTATTTTTATGCTATATTAATTTGGGGATTCATTTAATTTAATGTGAATTAAGTATTTAATAAAAATCCGGAAATTAATTATGTTATAATTATTAACGTGATGAGAGTTAGTAATTATGGGAAAATTTGTTGAATATTACTAATGAGCAAAGTAATATATAATATTGGTTCTATTAAATGTCACGAGTGAATAGAATGACAATTTTGGAAATTTAAGTCGGGACGCGCCTGTGTCGCGTCGGGAATAAATTATTGATTAATAAAAGTGAAATATTTGTAAGTTATCCGTATGGTCATTTTGAGTGCGCCATCGCGTCCGGAAGGGTCGAAATAGTCAGAAAAGTATACCCGGGGGTTTGATTTGGGTCTTGGGGCATTTTTAGGCCTAATTAGTACCCCGGGAGGGCATTTTAGTCATTTTGTATTTTTGGGTAATTAAACCAACAAAAATTAAAGGGGCTATATCAGATGTTTAGGTTATCTCCTAGGGTTAGATAACTCAAAACACTAGAACGGCCATTGGAGAGGAAATGAGAGAGCTCTCAATGCATTCCAAGGCTCAAAACTCAACCGTTTGCACCGCCGTCATCGCCAACGCGTAGATCGCGAGATGGGGAACGCAACCACACCAAATTCAACACCAAACCAGATTTCTGAAAAATCCCAGGCAAGTGTTTATCTTGCTTATTTCGTTGATGCATCTTTCATATTGGTTTAGGAATGATTAGGATGAATTGTATGGAAGAAAAACCCAATTTGAGATAGGAAATTGCATGTAGTGATGACTTAAATGATATTCTGGAAACCTTTTGTGATGTAGAGGATTAAACCATGAAATTTTGATGTTGTATAAGAAGGAAACCTTAGAGCCGATCAGAATAAAGGAGGCAAATTCGTGCATCAGGCCCCCCGAACCGGTTCGCCCCACAAACCGGTTCGCCCCTGGGTTCGCGAATGTTTGCTAGTCTGGGGTGCTTTTTTTCCTTCCATTCAACACTTAGGATTTTTTTCTTGTTTTCTTTCCTTTCTTCCTTAGATTTTTTCTTCAACTTCAACGGGTCATAACTCATCAACCGTAGCTCGGATTTGGGTCTTGTTTCTTCCAGTGTTCTTGTTGTTCCGAGCTCTTCAACTTTCCAGTGGACTCCTCCTTCGGGATCTGGCTGTAGAATTACCGAAATGCCCTTTAACTTGCCTTCTTAGCTTTTCTTTCATTGTCTCGCTTTCTCTTTTGCGCTGCTTGCATAATTAACTTGTAAAACCAATAAGAGAAGCACGAAACACGAAATATTTGCCAACGAAGATTAGTAGCATAAATGTGCGTCAAATCCATATAGGTTACATCACTCAGGTTCACAAATGCACAGAAATTAGGGGAATAAATATACAATATTTATGTCCAATCACGTAGTAAGTTGGAAAAACCCTTCGAATTAAAGTTAGAAACGAACCATTATACTTGATATATAATAATGGGAAAATAAGGATAAATGTTGTGAATGTGGGTTATGGGATAAACCTAAATTGATATAATAAAAGTGGTATATTTATATGATTGTGTATGCATATATTATATACTTGTGAAAATCATGCCCGCGCTACCTGCTATCCCTGAGGTTACCGCGCTGGGACAGTCTTATCTCGAATGGGCCTTCATGGGGGGATATTGACTCGTACCCTAGAAGATAGAAATCCTAGGTATAGGCTATCGAATCGGTAGTCACGGTCCTAAGAGACGTGAGGGTATGCATTGACCTCTTGGACTTGGAAACTATGCTTCGCCTCAATATTGTTTGTGTATGTATTTATACAGTTCGAGAGTGATTCCGAACTTGTATTCCCTTTAGTACAATTTATACGGGGATTGGATAGCAGAGTATGCTCGCACCATAATTTTTATATGGGGTGCTGTTAGAATATATATATTATACGAGTATTTAATATATATATATATATATATGAACTTTTGAAATTTGGGAAACTGCCTACTGTGTTATGGTAAGTAAGACATGTGAAATGACTCAAATTGGAAATACTTGTTTTGAAAAGTATAATATGATATTAAAAACTTTATGAATCAATAAAGTTAAAATGAGCGTTTTGTATTAAATGAAATTATCCTTTTAAACCATGATGTTGTTAAATCATAAATCTTGAGAGTCACCTAAGATAAGTTAAATCCTTGGGGAAAGATAGTGTGATATATGATGAGATAAACCATTGGGAAGGTTAGTGCGATAGGAGTGCACATTAGAAGAGAGATGAGAATTTCTCAAGAGAGTGTCGCACTAATATGTTGTTGCATTGGCCTGTATCAATTTAAATACTTGTTAAACGAATTTCTAAATTATATACACTATCGGGCTCTGACCCGTTTCTATTCCTCTTTCTCTCTTGTATATATATGTATATATTACAGGTGCCCAGCCACAGGGGCGTCTTGCTTAGGATCCCTTGGAAGGAACGTGCTGCAGCTTAGGTGGGAGTTGCAGGCCACTTGATTAGACGATTTCATTTACTTGATTCCACTTCTATCATTCTCAGTTATTGGGGCATGTGTCACCCTTTCCACTAATTAGCTGTTTTATTGGGACAATTGTATTTCAGTTATTTCTAGTACTGCTACTTTGGGATTTATTCAGCAAGCATGTTTTACTTTAAGTTTTAAATGTTGGGATTTAGTTGTTGAATGTTTAAATTAATTGGATTATATATTCCAAGATTATTGTGGTGTGATTCTTTAAATATTAAATTGTTGTGGATAATTAAATCTTTATTTTCAAAATAAAATTTGGAAAGAAATGTTTATAATTGGTTTTGACACTTAGCTTAATTAAATAGGGTGTTAAATTTGGAAAAGTTATTTTTACGACAGTGATGCTAAGAATAAACCAACTGTTCACCTTGATTTTAATTTAATAAAGGAGTGATCGCCCGGTATTTAATTAGGCGGGGTGTCACAAAAATCCTACTACTCCATAAAATATGGTAAAGAACATTTTAAGGATTGATAATCTAAACCAAAAGTTCTAGCCACGTGGGAGCGAAAAGATGGGATTCTAACACTAGTGTATGCCACATAAAGTGTGTCAAACTAAAGTAACACAAAAATCTTTTTGAGTTTTAGAATATTTTAACCAAAAAAAATATTTACTCAAAAGGCAAACAAAAATCATTCGAATTTTTTTTTATTAAGCTTAAATTCCAATAGATAAAAAACCCATAAACAAAAATCTTTTTGTATTTTTCATTTAATGCAAACAAAATGAAGAAATAAAATACAAAAGATAAAAAAAAAAACATTATTCTAGCATGTGATTAAGCATGTGGCATAAACTAGAAAATTATGAAACAAGCATACATTTAGCATGCGAATATAGCATGAAGTACAAACGCTAAAGTATGCAAACACTAACACATTCATCCTTTAGATTTAGCAAGGGAGGAAGCATGTGAAAGTAAATGAGAATCAAAAACCCTATTTCGTAAGGCAACCAAGTCGGATTTCCTAACCCAAATTAATGAAGAATGACTATCTTGGGGTGTAGGAATTTTAAATACATTGGATGCTTTACGTTGAAATTTTCTAGGAATTCGTCTAAGATCAAAACAAAATTTTCTAAGATGACGTTTTCGACCACAATGTGAACAAGTAAAAACATGTCGAAAAGATTTACCTACAAAGTGATCTCTAAAAGCTTTTCTAGTAGATTCTCCTAAAACGTTGGTTTTGGCTTTATGAGTAGATTCATTACAAGTATTGAAACCTAAACCACACATGTCATTTTTAATTTGGACCATTCCTAAGATTTTATCTAATTTTTTCGAACGATACTCCAAATCAAATTTGACATTACTAGAGTCTTTTAATTTATTTTGCAATTCTAAAATGTTAGACTCTATTAAAACATTTCGCTCTTCAAAATTAAGAAGCTCATTTTTCAAGGATTCCATCAAACCCCTAAGGCTATCTCTCTCGCCTTCAATATATTCAAGATTCTCTAGAAGAGCTTTCTCTCGTGTCCTAAGGTCTTCAACCTACATACTATCATCAACGACCTTGACACTCTCTTAAACTAGCTTTTAACTTCAAATTAGTTCTTTTCAATTTAATAGATTATTTATAAAGTTCTTAAAAAGCATTTTGAAGTTCACTCACATTAATCTCTTCTTCACTATCACTAAGGATCGGGTCCCTCTTCCTTATCACTATCACTAAGGATCGCATTATATGAAATGGGTTGTTTACCCTCTTAACTTAGTTTAATGGGGCACTCAGAAGCCCTATGGCCATAACCCTCACAACCAAAACACCTATTAGACTCGTCCCTATTTAAATTTTCATTAATAGGTTTAGGGATCATCTCGGCTTTGTCATACTTAGAAGTTTCAAATTTCTTAAAATCATTTTTAAATTTATCTTTGTTAAATTTAAGAAATTTTCTAAATTTACGAGCAAACAAAGCCATGTCTTCCGAGTCACTATCACTCTCGCTCTCTACTACTTGTTTGACCTATTTTCGGGCTTTTAAAGCAATGCCTTTTTCAATTTTCTTTTCAGTTTTAGAGGGAAACATGTCCAGTTCATAGGTTTGTAAGTCACCTACGAGCTCTTCTAATTTCATAGAGGCTAAAGTTGGTAAAGAATTTAAAACGGTCACTTTTGGAATAAATCTATCGGGTAGGGACCTTAAAATTTTCTTTACAACTCGGTTGTTGGGTATTTTCTCTCCCAAGTTAATAGATGAATTAACAATATCGGAAAGTCTAGCATAAAATTCATCAAAAGTTTCTTTTTCATTCATTTTGATAGTTTCAAATTGAGTGGTGAGGTTTTGGAGTTTTGAAGCTTTAACGACACTTGTACCTTCGTGAGTGAGTTGTAAAATATCCCAAGCTTCTTTAGCGGTCTCACACGTCATAATGGGTCGGAATTCATCCGGTGTGACAGCGCTAAACAAGGCATTTAAACCACGAAAATTAAAATTTGAAAGTTTAAATTCACCCTCACTCCATCTAGCGGCGGGTTTGGGAACACGCTCACTATCAACTAAATGAGTAGGTGGGGACCACCCGTTAACAACAGACATCCAAACCCTTTCATCGATAGATTTAAGTGCCGATTTCATACGTGCTTTCCAATACGCGTAATTAGAACCATCGAAAATAGGAAATTTTGAAAATGGGGAAAATTCCATTTTCGACAAAAATATTTAAAGGATCTTAACGAAGTAATTTATCGTTTTTGGCTCTAATACCAATCTGAAGTCCCCAAAATTTTTAAATATTCTTTAAAATCAATTTCCTTGTTGGGATAGATGCGGAAGCGTAGAGTGATGGTTCACACAACAAACAACGAATTAAATTTCTTAACAAATTAAAATTAAACTGAGTGAAATTAACTCATAACACACACAATTCAAATTTCACTTAAACCAAGTTAATTAATCCAAGTCCTAGAATTTTCCTAAGTCATATTTATTAATATTTCCAAATTAGGCCAAACCGGTTTTAACAATAGACTTGAGTTAAATAAACAATTACCCAAATTTAAGTAGCACCCAATTAAATTAAGTGTGACAATTAAAACCATTTTTATCTTAAATTATCCTAAGCATGAGTTCTAAGTTATTATGCAAGATAAAAATAAATTAATCACACTACGCCGCGATGTACGAGGAAAAACCCAAAACGGGAAACAACCTCGGACGGCCCTAGCCTCAAATCCACTAAGTACGGAATTACATTTACAAGATAGATGACTTACTTCCTCAACTCTAACCCTCTCAAGCCTTGATGCGTATTCTTGTAACCACCTCTTCCTAGCGGATAACCACGGAGCTCCACCACGATCTTGGACTCACCAATCGGACAATAGGTACACCGTCAACCACACATGGTGTCTTTTCCCACATGAGAATGTCGTAGCAAAATGAACTCTTCTTCTTTGAGGGATATAGAAGAAAACCAAAACTTATCTTTAGATAAATGTAGAGATAAATCGGTGCCAAAATGCTCCAAGCAAAGTATATGTATATATGAACTTGGAAGAAACAAATATGGGTGTAACTAAATGTTCAATGGATTTTTCTTTTTAAAATAAACACTCAAACTCATGAACTTTTTCTTGGAAGAAGCAAATCACAAAACTCCATCTAGGAGTTAGTATGTTATGAAAAAGTTAAACCTTCAATAATGATTCCCGCACTTAGATATGTTGTGAAAAGATAGTGGGGAAAGAAGTGGGAAACATGGGTTAAAAACGTCCAAAAACTGTTCCCGCCTGACATCTCGTTCGAACGAGACTTCTAACGAAGTTCTAGATTGAACTCGTTAGAAATCTCATTTGATATCTAGTTTGAACATAAGGTTCGTTCGAACGACATATGGAATGACATTTCAAAGGCCTATACTGGGATCTCGTTGGCAAACTCGTTAGAACGACTTGTGATTCGAACGACAATCTCATTCGAATGACACTTCGAACGAACTAACAGAATGTTCAAAATTTTCTTTTTAAGGCCACAAAGTTTATATACTTTTTATAAAAGTTTTAATAGAAAACATCTGAAAACAAAATACAGTTTTAAAACCGAACACCCAATATAAACATGTTCCAAGCTCCTATATATATATATATATATATATATATATATATATATATATGTAATGCATTCATACCTTGGGAGCATGGAACCACTATTGATGACGTTGAAACGAGGCACATAAACTCGACAAGTTGATGATGCTTTATACACTTGGCCGCTACGTCTTCAACAAACACATCATAGGCTTGAAAGATGATCAATATACTCTATCCTATGACACAAATGTTTTTGTCCAGAATTGAGCCAAAACTAAAAAAGACTCAATTAGAAATTTCCATCCTTACACTCTACCAAATCTATTCGTGGTGAAAATGTTCACTAGTTTTCACATTAGGATTATACGGCTCTACTGGGCTTAAATCAAAATAGAACTATTAAAATTCAGTTATATTCACGTATATATAATAACCAAGGTGCTAAACCCATGTACTGAAGACCAAACCTCTCCCAACTTCCAATGTTTGCTAAGTTTCATGCATGGGATGTCTCGTAAAGTAAAATCCAAACAAGGAACCCCCTTGATACACTATTATCTAACATTGCTGGTCATCAAAATCCATTAGGTCTTCAGTCCATAATATATACCCCCGAATCCCCATCTACTGACATAAAAGTCTACTCGTCCACTCTTATGCCACTAAAGACAAAAAACAACACGACGCTCTTACTATCACAAGTTCTTAGCGCTATAAAGATAACGAGTTGTGTATCTTCGCTTGACAAATAACATAAAGCATCCTGAATCACATCAGTAAAAGTCCCTACGTACCGAGATCAAATATAATGGGACAACATACTCACCGAAGTCCATAACATTTTCGTATCTATATATCTCTCTCTCTCTCTCTCTCTCTCTCTCTCTCTCTCTCTCTCTATATATATATATATATATATATATATATATATATATATATATATATATATATATATATATATATATATATATATATAACTCTATTTATTTTATCATAATATAGCATATAACATGTGTAAGTAGGCTCTACGCTCTTTCAGGTTATGCCTCATAAGTAATAAATTTCGCCCTAGAATAACAAGCATGATAGTTTTATCACACAGCCTACTACCGCTCCAACTCTCGGTATCCAGTCATTACACACAGTTATAATAAGTCTTACTTTTCTAACTCATAAAAGTAGTAAAATCAAAACACCAAATTCTTTCAGTGCCCACACCCGCTCCGCTACGGATGACACGTACATGATCCCCATTACCTAACGGTAGCTATATTTGTAACAACCAAGCCTATATTGCCAATGTATCCACTAAAATTTACTCACTCTCAAATTTTAGAGTTAAAAATCATACCTTCTGACCTATATATGTCACCCAAGCTAATCCCATATTTGTAAGGGTAAACCAAAGATATTACTTCTCTTTGGCATCTGTCTCTCGTGATCGTCGGTTCCCTAAATATGCTCCTATATCGGAACTGACCCCTGATCTGTTACAATGGTTGCACATCCAGGATCTCATCATGTAGTTTCCCCATACCTCGTTGTGGGTAGTCCCTTCTTTTATTATGGCCTAGACTTTCTTAAGTGAAGAATCGACCCAAAAATCTCTTTTCGATGTAACAACCGTCAGAGAAATGCCTATGTCCCTGACCCTAGCCCTACTGGCCTTTTTCGTCCTTCTATTTAGTCCCAACGACCCTGAGGAACGGATATGCTGCGGACCTTGCTGGTCTTACTTGAACCCACCACTTAGGTTGGTAACCCCTAACCTAACTCTCTTAGCCCAATTTCCCTTACTGAAAATCCCGTTCCTCCTGTTGTTGTGCTCCACTGGCATAATTCCTAGTTTTACTTGTCTCACTATCTTGTTGTGAATAAGTTCAACACAGGTGACCCTACTCTCTATACATAGGACACCTTCCAACTCAACCCCCTATCTTTGGCCTCACTGGCCATATCGGGGTGACCTCTTCTCGAACTTGGTAGTTTTGGGCCCTATTATTACTTTTGTTGTCCTTCTGGCTATGCCGGACCTATGGAACTTATTATTAGCCTATATGGCCCTGATTGACTCCATCATCATTTTGTAGGAATTTAATCAATCAAAATCATTGTTCCTTACCGGGTATTTTCTCATGTGGTGCTTCATTAACACCGTTAAGTCTAGTCTTGCTCTTCGTCTAGATTTTCTAACCCTCATGACTCACTTCTTCTGGAAGTAATGATATAAACTTGTGAATGTATAACATTGATGACATCGACATTAGTCATCCTAGCTGGATTTCTCATCCATACTTTTGTATTATACTCATGGGTCCTTTATCAACTATAACCCCCTTTTTTCTATACCCCCTAGCCAGGTACGAAGTTCGTTAAGCAAAAAAACTTTCTCTCATGATCGGTCTCTATCTTACCCACTCGTGGTAAGTTTTAAAATTCTATTCGCATCTCTATTATAACAGAATATGGAAGACCTCATGGTTAAACTATACTCAAATTTGTTGTTAAATTTCACACATACTTCTTTATATGTGGTGACTGACTCTCATCACTAATATTGTTCCTATGAGCTAAAAATTTGCTTAAAATTAAATCCTGGGTGTTGTTGCACTTCACCCTACACAGTTGCCTTTGGATTTTCTACTTCCATTGGCCCATCACACTTTCTCTTCCCCGTATTTTTATAGATGGATCTTCAAAGTAGTTCTTTAGACTCCCTTTCCCTTTTACCAACGAAGCTGGGCGAGTTTGAAATAGTACTAACATTAACTATGACGATATTTAGGGAAGTTACTGCATTCAAGCGATTTTCCCGTTATCACATGGTTGAATAATACTCATGGTCACTTTTATCGCGATCACCATTCCCAGAATACTTTATATCTTCTGTTGAGCTTCTTGTCCTGCAGTCCTTCCTACCGCCTTCGCTGATCATACTATAAATTTTTGGTGTACGAAGCCCAACCGAACTCGTATATGAATCACATAAATAATAATTAATTGAAGAAGAACATAAGTCGCAAGCGTAAAGGAATACAACAATCCTATGATAAGGCTCCACATCAGAGAACGCTACACTGAAATGCAATAATCCACACAGATGCTAAAAGATTCTAGAACCTGATGCTCTGATACCACCTGTGACACCCCGCCTAATTAAATATCGAGTTATCAGTCCTGTATTAAATTTAAAACAGAATATCTAGTTGGTTCAGTCTTAGCATCGCTGTTGAAAAACATTTATTAATTACTAACCACCTAGTAGTTAAAAAGTCCGGTGTCAAATTTTATCTTTTTAAATTAATATGCAACCAAATAAATGATTAACTAAACATTCACCATCTAATAACAATCTCATAGCAAGTAAAATGACATAAAGAAATAACTGAGTCCGGAGTAAACACATCCAGTCTAAATTCCAAATATAAGGGGTTGAAATGAAATAAATTCTAACTACTGAAATATAAATAATTGTCTGAAATCACTATCTTTGAATACATCTGAATAACAATGGGTAACATGCCTGACTGAAGTAAATAACTTGGAAAGAATCAAGGATAGGTGTGGAGGTGTCTAATACCGAGGTCCTGTAACTTCCATCCCCGCTACAACACGTCAACTGGTAAGAACTCCTATGCTTGACATCCCTGTGGCTGGGAACCCAAAAGGTTTTTACAAAAGAAAAATAGATTTGGAAGAAGTCGGTTCAGAGCCCGAGTTGAAAATATTTTAAAATCATCAAGTGTTTAACATGCATTAAACATTAAATATTATATACATGTTAGTTCCACGTGCCCTTACTTGAGATTCTCACCTCTTAGATAAATGTGCATGCCTAACGTATGCTCCTAACCCATCTTAATTACGCTATCCCACTTATCTAGTTTAAATCAAGTCTCTTTTATGATTCCTAAGTCGTTGTGCCCACTCATATTACCCGAATAATACATTATTGCATTCTCAATATTAATTTAGTAGAATTCAAGTATCTTATTACACATTCATGTTTTCACATTCTTGATTATTATATGTCGTAATCTTTATCATCTACTAATAAACACAGTAGAATAATCACAAGTGTAAGTATATAAATCACTATCATACATATGTACTAATACGACACCACAAAAGGCTAAACCTACGGTGTATTCATATTCTACTATCAAATCCTGGTACACACGTACACACGGATTACGAGTTCTGAATCACTCTGGAACCGTATCAATACAAATGACACATATTGGAGGCGAACATAGTTCCCAACCCTATAGGATACGCTCATACCTACTCACCCACACGACCGCAAACTTATCAACTCATCGATAACTCTTTCCCAGACCTATGTTCTAAGACACCAATCTAGAATCCACTGAAGTCTCATCAAGATAAGACTGTCCCTTTTTCTAAAACCTCGCGCTATAGAAAGTAGCGTAGGTATGTCAGACACATAATAAATTATACTATAGGTATTCACACAACGTATAAAAATCAGTAGGTATACACACAACCTGAATACCATAATTCATACATAGTACTTGTTTTTACTAATAATACCAATATATTTATTAACTTACGAATATTCTCCCCTTAGTATTTTCCCAAGGATGATTCACTACCCAAGAATCTTTTAAGGTAATTAACCCAATTCTCCCACTATTAATTTACCCTAATAATCATCGTGGGTTATTCCATTTCCCCCGAATTAACTATGTCACAAGGTTGTAACTCAAACGAAATAATTTTCTCAATTATCCCAATATTTATTCATCTCACTTTATGTAAACCTAATCTCCACTTTAGGCCTAATTTCCTTATTATAAAACAACAATCATAATCAATCAATCAATTTGGGCAACCCCCAATGAAATAACAACTAAAATAACATTTCTTAAAATTTTCCCCCACGAACCTGCCCAGATTTTTAAAATGCAGCTTTGAGGCATTTCAGAGTCGTTTTTGGAGAAAATGTATCAGAGAACAAAATACAGAAAACAGGATTTGCTACAAGGCTACTCGAACATAATAGCCATTTTTCGAACCAAAACGACTCAAAATAGTTTCTAAAATGATGATTTAATTTGCCCAATTTCATAGACTTCTTCAAATTCAAGAAATTATTCTACAATTCAATCATACCCATCAAAACCCAGATTTCTTCATCAATATTCAATATAATTTAGCGGGTTTCATTCTGCCTACATGGAGGATCCTATTCTATATTGATTTCACCCAAAATAATGATATATGTCTTAAAAAATTCATTCAAATCACATGAATTTCATAGTTAATTCAAAATACACTAACATAGATATTATATATGCTATAAGTTTGCAATATTAAACACTTGCCTCTTTTGGTAGGTCTGATCCATTGAAGATGATGGGTATATTGGTGTGCTCCTCTCCTCGATCTACAATCCGATGGTGGTGGTGGTGGTGCAAGAAGGTGGTTCTAGCCTTGGAACTCCTCTCCTCTTCCTCCTATGGCCTCTATGTGGATTCTTTTTGTTTATCATGTAAATAGACATAACCCTCGTTATCTAATCAGATATATTTCACTTAAAAATTCATAGGTGTTATTTTCTCAAAAATGCAAATGACTAAAATGCCCTCTCCTACCTATGGTCATGTCCTTTGGTAGTGTGTTTTAGGCCTTTCCAGAAACTCAGTCGCAAAGCGCAAACCGTTGATCAGAATCATACATGGGGTGGACCATTGGAAAGGTAATTCAGAGACCTTCGAAAGTCCTTTGGATTGCTCCCGAGTTCGGGAGTTGACTTTGGGCCAAATATGGATCGGAAGCATTAGTAAGTCCATTGGACGGGGAATTATCGATCGCAAATGGATCGTTCATCTGCATGGTAAGTTTGAATCGCGCACGGGGTGGATCATTGGAAAGGTTAGGAGATGAAATTCAACATTCCAAAGAGTTTGATCTGGTTCAGGGAGTTGACTTTGGTCAACCAGGCCCTGAAAGCATTCGATGACCTTTCGGAGTAAAACATATTGTTCGTTCGTACCGTAAGTCGAAATCACGCACGGTACAGATCGTTGGAAAGGGGTTTTAGTGCCCTTCAAAGATTCATTTAGTCTCAGTCGAGTTGAAGAGTTAACTTAGGTCAAACGGAGCCCAGAAGAGCCTGGTAGCCTCCTGATTGAGTTTCGGGGGAAAATAGGTCGTTCGTCCGCATGGTAAGTCGGAATCGTGCACAGGATGGACCGTTGGAAAGGGTTTTTAGTGCCCTTCAAAGATTGATTTAGTCTCGGCCGAGCTGAAAACTTTGACTTTTTGTCAAACGGAGCCTGGGAGTGCCCGATAGCTTCTAGGTCAGTACTCAGGGCATGACCTGGGTTTGTAGTGATGAAGGGAGGTGCTAAGTACCTAAGGAGAGTTTAGGGGGTAACCGAATGGGGTGTCTATAGAGCCCCTCGATGGGTGAGTTTGGAACAAATAATAGCCGTCGAATGGACACCGCATGATGCTTTTGAGGGAGGATTACCAATTCAGAGGGTCGAGGCCGATTCTGAGGACCTAAGGGAGCGAGGATGACCAATTTGGAGGGTCGAGGCCGATTCGAGGACCTACAAAGTGTGCTGGGGATAACCAATTCTGTGGGTATAAGCCGATTCTGCGGGCTTAAGTTGAGATGGCCAATTCTGCGAGTCGAAGCCATTTTTGCGGGCTTAAGTAGAGATGACCAATTCTGTGGATTGAAGCCAATTCTGCGAGCTTATGTAGGGAGAACCAATTATGTGGGCTTATATAAGGATGGCCAATTCTGCGGGTCGAAGCCAATTCTGAGGGCTTAAGGTGGGATGACCAATTCTGCGAGTTGAAGCCAATTCTGAGGGCTTAAGGTGGGATGACCAATTTTGTGGGTCGAAGTCAATTCTGAGGGCTTTAGTTAAGATGACCAATCCTACGGGTCGATGCCAATTCTACGGGCTTAAGTTGAGATGACCAATTCTGCGGGCTTATGTAGGGATGACCAATTTTGCGGGTCGAAGCCAATTCTACGAGCTTAAGGTGGAGGTGACCAATTCTGCGGGTCGAAGACAATTATGTGAGCTTAAGTTGAGATGACCAATTATGCGGGTCGAAGCCAATTCTTCGGGCGTATGGTGGAGGTGACCAATTCTGCGGGTCGAAGCCAATTCTACGGGCTTATGTAAAGATGTTCTTGGGGAACTCTGTCGGGGAGATTTATCTTGTGGTTTTATTTTGGGCTGGGGAGCCGACTGTTGGGAAATCTTTTGCATCCTTTGAAGGAATAGCCAAAATTCCACTGGGGAGATTTAGGTGGCCCAGGGTTTAGATGCATTTCTTGGGAAAAATTGAGGCCTCTAGGGCATAGGGCGTGATCTTTAGAGATCCTATAGGGATGTTGTCGGGAAGATTTTTACTTAGTTTTTGAGTGTTCTGTTGGGGAAATAGGTTTTTTCTTGAGGAAGTACGAAATTTTCTTGGCGAAAGTGTTCTAAATCCTTCCTGGGATTTTTAGGAATTTTTTGAGAATTTTTCAGGGTTGTTTGGTATTTTCGGGGAATTTTTATATGAAATTTTAAGGGGGGGTGCCGGTTGGCATGGTTCAGAGGGTGCCATTTGGTAGTGGCACGGACTTTTGGACTACCTCGGGAAGGTAAGGGGTCAGTGCCAATCAGTGGGTGGGGGGTCAATGCCGATTGGCATGACCCTTGGCATCCTATATAAAGGGGGCGAATTCTTCTCATTTTTCACAACTTCTTTCTTTATGTGATTTTCCTGTGCAACCGATATCTAAGAAATTGCCGCCTTTGTGAGCACTGCAGCGCATAGGTAATGGTTGACTGTTGATGACTGGGTGAACGTGGAGTGGAGGGCCAGGGCGCCTCTCGCTTTGGGGAGTGATAAATCCTTTGATGCATTCGAGACGATTGTGGATGAGTGGACATTACTACGGGAGCCATCACGTCATCGATCTTCTAAAGTGGTGAGCCCTGGCGGTTATGTAAGCAACCTCACATTTGGCATTCTTCTCTTTTTGATGATTTTTCCTTCCTTCTTGAATTTTGACAAGGTTTCTTCTTTTGACAGTCTGATATCCCTTTAAAGAACAAGCATGCCCGCGGGATGACGGGGCTTAAGGAAGTTCGGGAGCATCTTCCACCTGTGGTGCGTTGGGTGGTATCATCAGCGGGCATTGGGAGGTTGGCGTCTTCGTAGGATGAGACGCCTCGTTCGACAGCGTTCTTATACGCTCTGGGGGGGAGATGGTGGGATATTACCCACACCTTCCATTTCAGTTTTGGGGAGATGATCGTGACTCCCATAGACGTGCAGTAGCTATTGGGGCTGGATTGCGATGGGGAGCAGATAGAGGTGGATCGCTTTTTGAGGGTGAGGGCGGCGCTTGGTGACATAGGGAGGATAGTTTCTGGGGATTCCATCCGAATTTCCTTGCTAAAGGTTTTCCTCCTGAGTAGGGTGGTTGATGTGGAGGACGGGCTACAGGTGAGGCAGATTGGCCGACTGTTCATATTGTTTGTGCTAGGAGGTTTCATAGTGGCGTCGAGCGACACGTCGTCCATTTGTGGTTCTTCTCGTATTTGAGGATTTTTTCGAACATCCCTCTCTATGATTGGGGGAGCCTAACTTTGGCAACCCTCTATTTCTCTCTAGATGCAGTCAACCGGTGCTACCGACAGACTTTTACTGGAACCACGTATCTCCTCGAGGTATTCTTCGATTTGCGCATTTTCCTTTCATGCATTCGCATTTTCCTTATGCATCTCTTTTTTATTGTGAATTCTTATCTTTGGCAGACGTGGTTCTATGAGGTGATTGGGTTCAATACCCAGTTGATTTCCTTGAAGGATGAGACTGTTGGGGACTTCTGTCGATTATATCGATGGCGGAAGGCTAATCGACAGTCGAAGGGATCTCTCTCTCTCTCTGGAGGTGGTGCGTCAGGTCTTGAATGGCCTAACCAGTGGTAGGGTAAGACTCTTTCCTTTTCAGTCTTGGTTTTTGGCATGTTCTGATTTTGTATTGACTTATGCCTGCTGGGGATTTTTAGGTGACTTTTTATCCTTGGGGGACAGCCATTCAGGATACGGGGGAGACTGGAGTGAACGCGCAGATGAGGCATTTACTGGCGCATGAGTTTGGTCATTCTTGGTACCTCGAAGAGCGAGTGGTTCTACAGATTGCCGAGGAGGAGGTGGTGGTACCACCTGCGCAGTCTTCTACGTCTATGAGGCGGGAGCGACTGCCACCAGAGGATGCAAGGATCGCAGCTATGATCGGCGAGTCCTACTTGTTGTATACTGATATGGCTGTGTCGTATGACTACATGTATTTTGTGAGGAGCTGGTTAATGGCTCCCAACATATATGATGCCTTGGATTTTCCTCTAGCGAGTTCGAGTCGGGCAGTGGGGTCCACCCACAGCGGTGGCGGTGGTTCGGCGACATCTGCGGCGGCGGAGACCTTAGAGGTTCCTTTCATGCGGTTGCATACCCCTTCGTACAACATTTGGTGGGCTGATGGAGGGATGGTGCCTATGTTGCACCGTCCTCATGCGATGGATTCGGAGGAGTTGGGCTTGACAGATGAGGTCCTTTATCCTGTGGTATAACTTTCTGTTCTCCTCTTTCTTTTCTGTTTTGATTGTTTTTGTTTGATACTGATTTTGCTTTTTATTTGCAGCAAGTCTGGGTGTCGACCACTTGGCTGAGGGACATCAGAGATTGGATATCTTCGGGGACAGCCCATATTCAGGATTTGATCTCGATTCCTTAATGTTTGGTGTCATCTGCTTCGTCCGGAGGAGACTCTGGCTCAGGTAGTGGTGGTGCGTCGTCTCACCGCAGGGGAAGAGAGCACGTCGCAGGGGTGGAAGCTCCTAGAGAGAGAGGTGAAGGGAGAGAATGTGGGTTCGGGTTGAGTCCCATTATTTTTTCTTTTTTTTCCTTATTTTCCTACAAAATTGATGTAACACAGAAAACAAATATATGCAATGTAATGAGAATTTTTTATTATCTTTTGTTAATGGTGAATGAATGCATGCACATGCGCTTTTTACTTTGATGCTGAGACCGTAAAAAGAGACATTTTTAGTATTTTTTGAAGAAATGAGAAATTATATAAGGGTGGAAGGTAGACTTTTGAAATTCCGTTGAGAATATCAATTTATTTTTATTGAGTTTCTGATTTTGATAAAAAAGGAAAAAGGGAAATTTCTAAAAATGGGGGGTTACCGATCGGCAAGCCCATTGCCCTACCTATCAGTAGTCAATTCCAGTCCCATCAATTCAAAGTTTTGATTAGTTCCCTCTTCAGCCTTCGGTACCTTGTGGGGTAGGATTCCCTCCGATTTCTACAGGGATTATGTATTTTGTGAGGGTTCTCAAGTATAAAAAAGGGTAGGGTGGAGTGTTTTCATCACACCTTCACATTCTTACTTACTTGTCTACTATCTCTTAGTCCTTCAAGATGGCTCTCCTAGTAGCATTGAGTTTGCTAACTACCTCGAAGCCTTGGAAGCGATGTGCTCTTATAATGTCGACTACGATGCTTTCAACATGCGTCGAGTCTCTTTATAGTGCAATCGGCCCATTGAGTGGAACATGCTGATGGTGACGGTATAATTTTGGTACCTCGAAGACCATGTATTCCGCTTTGGTTGGATGAAGTTTGTCCTACCTATGAGGAATTTTCTGCCATGCTGGGGATAAATCCCAATGTTGCTGCGGCTTTACCCAAATTTTCCCTTTCTCCTAAGGATTTGCTGGTTGGGCTTCTTCGTACTTTGCTATTGGTGACTTGATCACTAGTTACTGGAGGAATGATCTCCCTCCCGGTAGTGTTGCAGTCCGTGCATTTACGGTAAGTAGGTGATGATGGTTTTGCTAGAGCCTTTGCTCTGGGCTCAGTTTCAAAATTATTTCTGGTGATTGGGGAACTGCTGGTGTATCCTCAACTTGTAGCCATTACTTCATGGATATCATACCATCGCAATCCTGTGGCAGTGATACTGGTGGAGACCCTAAACGGTCTGTATTCCTGGCGAGAAGGTTGTTCTGACTTTCTGCGGGGTACCCCGTGATGCTGTTCATGTGGTTGTCTGAAAGACTCCGCCTGGTGACTCTTCCAAAATATCCTTTTTCGGTTATACCCAACTTTTTTTTTGCATCACTTCTTCAACATTGACCTGGATATTGAGAGCTGGGAGAATTGGCTTGTGGATCACGGGGATCGGAATTTGTACTGGTCAGTGCCTTGGTGGGTACAGTTGCTTCCTATTCTGGAGCTAGGAGAATACCCGTATGTGCGAATGGTTGGTATCAAACAGACCTATTTTTATTTCCATTGGCGGCTTCTGTGCCAATTTGGCTGGGCATAGGTCTTGCCACCTCGGACACTAAATTTCTTTTTGATAGAAGATTTGACCGGGCGTCTGCGTATGCGACTTGGTTCTTTATGGGAGAGTCGGCGTCTATCGACCCATCCCTCCCAGTCTGTTGGGAGAGTTTGGCATATCCCTAGGGATTATATGAAGTGGTTGTGGAGGAGAGTAGTTGGAAAGATGTTGGCAGTGGAGACTAGACAAAAGTGGCTTGTCTCTTTTAACACCATGGAAGGAGGTGTTGTGGATTTTTTGAAGCTGATTCGAGCTTATCGGTCCATGGAGTGTCTACGACACTCTATTCAGGAAGGGGAAACTTGGGGACCCCAGGATGTGGATGATGATGACGGAGCAGGCTCCTCTGGTAGCTGTGGATAGGACTCCTATAGAGTTTATAATGGGGAATAAATGTGGGGATTTTATTTTGTTTTTTTTAGGAAGGTGGGGGAAGGGAGTTATCCGTTCCTCTTTTTATGTAATCTGTACCGAAATTTCTTATTAGTGAAATAAACAAGTTTTTGATCATCCAGCTGTGCCTTTTGATGAGTTTTACGTTGTTTGAATTATCTATACCGATCGCTAAGGCATACATAATCCTTTTGTTCAAATATATGTTGGAATTGACTGTTGTTCTCGGAGATAAGAAAAGAATAGTATTTTGTGAAAAAGAAAGGGCCGTGCTCATGTAAGGTGTATGAGCTGCCTATGTACCTCTGGGGATTCTGAAATTTTTTAATTTCTTTGAAAATGTTTTTTTTTGTAGAGGATCAGGCCCATGTAGTTCTGGGTAGAAGGAAATGAAGAGATTTTTTTTAGAATAGAAGGGAGACGAGAAGTGTCGTAGCGTGCCGAGATTTTGGACTAGGGGTAAAACTTCTTGAGGCGGTCCAGGTTGACTGGACGAGCCATATCTTCCCCATCTAAGTCAGTGAGCATGGAGGCATCACCGGACAAGATTTTCTTAACAATGTCGGGGCCGTTCCAATTGGGCTTGAATTTCCCTCTGGGGTCACAGATGGGTTATATGATTTCTTTGAGGGCTAGTTCCCCTTCTTGGTCACCGCGGTCCTTGACTCTCTTATTGAATGATCACGCTATTCGGCGATGGTACCCTTGTATGTCTTATAGAGCTTTTAATCTCCTTTCGTCGAGGAGGGTTAGCTCGTCAAGACGTCTTTGGCGCCAGTCTTCTTCATTGACTTTGTTTTCAAGCATAACGCACAGTGAGGGTATTTTCAGCTCCACGGGTAGGATTGCTTCCATGCTGTAAACTAGAGGGTAAGGGGTAACCCCAGTAGAGGTTCGGATAGAGTTTTGATAGCCCCAGAGGGCATACGGGATCCAGTCATCCCAATATCGATAGCTTTCGGTCATCTTGTTGATGATGGCTTTGAGGTTTTTATTGGCAGCTTTGACTGCACCATTGGTCTGAGGTCGGTAGGGAGAAGATTTGTGTCTTTGAATCCCGTACTCGTTGATCACTTCTGTAACTTCTGCCTCGAAGTGCAAACCGTTATCTAAAACTAGATCTTGAGGGACCCCATATCGGCCGATGATGTTCTTCTTGATGAATTTGGCCACTTTCTTGGCGTTTAATACTGCATACGACTCGGCTTTGACCCATTTGGTGAAGTAATCAATGGAAACTAGGATGAATTCATGCCCTTTTGAAGCCTTCGGTGTAACCTTACCTATGATGTCGATACCCCAGGTGGAGAACGGCCAGGGAGAAGTCATGTTGTATAATTCAAGCGGAGGCAGGTGCTGAAGGTTGGATAACTGTTGACATTTGAAGCATCCTCGGACATAGGCGATCCAATCTTGGGTTATGGTGGTCCAGTAATAGCCTAAAATTATCCCTAAGAGACTTATCAAGTTCCTTTAAATCTAAAATTAATTTATCATTATCCACGTTCGAGCTTAAACACACCCTAGAAATTTTAGAATCTTTTAATTCTTTATATAAAAATGGGACTCTATCATCATTCTCTATCTTGGACAATTATAAAATTTTAAAATCACAATCCATGTCCCCAATCTTTTCACGAAACAAATCTCTTTGAGTTTGGACATCTTGCAAAAGTTCCATAGACGCTTTAAAACAAATAATTTATTTTTGAAGAATCCAATTCTTTTAGAAAACTTCAAATTCAAATGATTTAAGTCGTCGAAACTATGGGAATCCATCGAGATGAAAAACAAATAAACCAATACAAGAGAGATAAATAAATAACCACCCAAAAATAGCACTAAACGAGGATCTACATGATAAATTAGTGTAACCCACTCTGATACCAATTGTAAAGGTTAAAAAACCGAAATCTCTTATATCAATTTGTGAGTGCGCAAATAAATGTGCTCGACAAGGATGTTCGCAAAAAAAAAACTCTATTTTTGTAATTTTTCAAATTGAAACCCAATTAAACCTTTCTTGTGAAAGCCAATTTACCATGTTTTATCTTTTTATCCAAAACATGCATCAAGGTTATATAAGAGATAAATAAAACATGTAATCGCATGAAAAATAATGAAAAAATCCTTTTCAGGGAAAACCTATATTTTAGCACTTTAGAGAGTTTTACAAAACTATCGACTTATACTCTACTTGATATACTTCAAGAGTATAATGCACAGTGTCTTCAAAACTTCTAAAGAAAATGTAGCACCCACGCATTCAGGTGTGGGCCACCACCAAAACTACGTCGGGCGTTACTAAATTAAATATCATTCTCAACATGTGACAAATAGATGATACATTTAAAAATTATTCCACGAGATAATAATCAAATCGATTCAATAAATATAATCATTCATGCCATAAAAAAATCCATCACCGTGCCAGTCTCCAAAACAAATTTAACTCTCAATAAATATAAATCTCAAATGAAATATTCCAACTCTGAATATTTGATTGAACCGTAAACAACTGTGGAACCGATTGGCCCACCAAATCCATAAATAAAGTCTCATAATAAATACGGCGGAATCGAAGAGTAAATCCTAACTAATAAAATATCTAAAAAATGAAACTCCAGCAACAAGTTCAAAAATATATCCAATTACTCCTATGCAACTATTCAAATGCTACACCTAAAATGTTAGTCAACGCAATGGATCAGAGACCACCACATGGATACCAACTACTCCTCACAATTAGGGCCCTTGAACCCAGACAATAGTATTATTAATAATAACCACAACAATGGAATGTTTTAAATTAAATGAGATATGTTTATAAACATGCGAGTAAAATAAGCTACAACTATCTATTCATATAACCAAGCCACCCCAGTATATTAGTCTAAAAATTTCGTGCCAAAAATAATCTAAACTCCCGCTCTTAATCTTATTTAATTTAATCAACCAATTATTTTATTTATGAAACACCATTATGGTCAGTCAGGCCCTTATCAATTCTCCACACACTCTTGGCTCTCTTAAGGTTTTACACATCACACCCATTCCCTTTACTATATCTCGTCCACCCGCACTTACTCGTGAGGTTCCACACATGACACATCACTATAGCCAGTCAGCCCGATTAACAGTTAACCCGAACATACTTATGAAGCCACACACACCCACGTCGTTATAGTCAGTCGACCCGTATTCTATCAGCTCTTCACATACTTATGCCGCAAATTCATTTTAATACCCATTCTTAGTCTTAGGTATTTATTCATTAATTAAATCTAAATTTCTCATTATTTATTATTAGCCCCACCCTTTATTTTATGATAAGTCCTCAAAACACCTTCAAGTCCCATACCTAGAAGTATCCAAAATACAAGTGTATCCTAGCCTAATATTTAGGAGGAATACCTATTAGAAAATATCATCCATTCTCACACCTAGACTATCGAAACCACGGAATATCGTAAAAATCATCCTCATCCCGGAATACTCATTCGTAAACTTTCTACACTAACTATTCCCATACCTAGAAAGTGATAACAACGTAAAGTCCTACTTACTAGTCCCATACCTAGCAAGCATTCTAGAAAAGGTGAGAGCAACAACTACCCCTTTGTCCCGTCATTGGCGCGGTGTCGAATATAGTTTAAATCAATAAATAGTATAAGACGTAATATAAACAATTCTATCAATAAATGTTAACATCACTATACATCCAATTATTCATTTAAGTTAACATAAACAATTAAACAATCAAATCTCATAAATTTTTAAAAGTTTTAATCACATGCATAAATTTTTGTAATCATACAACGATAATTCCTCTACTTAAAGAGATACATGTTTTTAACATGGGTTATCCTTATTTAAACAAGTTATAACATTTTTACTTAATTTTCTACATGCAAACGTCATACCATCTCCTGAAAACCCTATCTCTAAACTGAACATGCAAGGATTTTGAGTCTTGATTCGTATTAATATTATGAGAAAAATCAATCCCAACTTTAGGTACAAATATCCTATTAGCATCTCTAATTAATTTTTAATAAAATGATGATCAGTAGTATTTAGGTCATGATCAATATGCATAATACTAAATAAGAGCAATAGAGATATCCATGACTTAGAAAAATCGAGTGTAATTTTAAATAGATGGTCACTTTCCTCTCAAAAAGTTGACAAAAGTATGTTCTTGGATGATGTTGAGAAAACTTGGTTTGACTTCCAAATCTTGGGTTGAATCTTGCTTTTAAATGGGGCTAGGGTTTTGGAGGTGGAAGAGGGCATAAAACACGAGTCTACTGCTCATAGAATTTGCATAAATGTATTTTTAAAAATCTATCCCCGAAATTCTTTTATATAAATAAGAGAAAGATATTTAGTCTAACTCAACATCGTAAACGAAAAGACATTTTGCTCTCGACCCTTGAACCGGTTTGGGTGCCCTGACACCCAAAAGTCCCACTTGTTTTGTATAAAAAGTTGTAATACTTAAACTTGAATTCTGATTTCAATTCTGATAAAATCCTACTTTCCGTAAATAAAATCCATCATTTTAAATTGCTAAAAAAATAATTAAATGATTTTTTTTTATTTCTCCAAGGTTGGAGTTAAATTAAATTATTAATAGTTTAAAATTTCGAGGTGTTACATACTTCCCCACTAGCACAGGAATTTCGTCCTCGTAATTCAACAAAGCGTAAATGTGCAAACTAAAATAAAGCTCATAAATGCCTACCCATAGAATGCCACGATCGGGCGCCCATATACCCAATCTTACAAGCACTTTCCTCACGATAAAAAATACAATATATATATATATATATATATATATATATATATATATATATATCACCTATATAGAAAAGGAATTTCTTCCAAAATTTGATGAAGCAAAAATGGACAAAATAAAATAAGGCTCACAAATGCCTATCCATAGAATGCCACGATCGGGCTCCCATAAACCCAATTCTACATGCGCCTACCCCGTGATAAATACACACACATACACACACACACACACACACACACACAAATATATATATATATATATCACCTATATATAAAAGGACTTTCTTCCTCAGAATTCGACGAAGCATAAATGCACAAAATAAAATAAGGCTCACAAATGCCTATCCATAGAATCCCACGACCGGGCTCCCAAACACCCAATCCTACATGCACCTACCCCGTGATAAAAAAATACAATATATATATATATATATATAATACTCCACTAGCAACGTCTTGGCTCCTGTGGCACCTGCCCTGCATGAGGCTCCAAGTCGGAAGCATATAACACCTACCCATTGTGGGAACTACGGGTACATTTCATGATCCCTGTGCACCTGGCATTGTTGGTATTAGAGGCCCTTGACCCTGTTGGCCCTATGAACCTTAACCCTGATGGTCTTGCGCCTTCGGGAACCTGGAAACTTGGTGCCTTATTTCCCCACAACTGAAACATGCACCCCTAAAAGGTTTATGCTGCCTATTTCATGCTCATTCACCCGACTGTCATTGCCCTTGTCCATGAGGAGCCTGTGGGTCACCATTGCCCTACTGCTCCTGACCTGTACTCTATCTCTTCCACGCTGGGTCTTTATGACCCTTGTTATCTCGTCCTTGACCATTTGGCTCCTGTCTCTTTTCCAACTTCTTTTGGTAGGTTATTTTCTCCTGTCACAACAATAGTGCGACGTCCACCACCTGGGTATAATTAATGTATGCTGGATTCCCCAACACCATCTCCTTAATAGGCCATAATAAACCCTTAATGAAGCACTCCATCTTCTTTGCCTCGATATTTACCTCCTCTGGTACAAACATGGACATATTTGTGAACTCTTGCTCATACTCATCAATTGATTTCAAACCCTGCTCTAAGTCTAGAAACTCCCTCCTCTTCGTATTCCTAATCCCATATGGGAAATACATGTCATTAAACTTTATCAGAAAGTCTCCATAGTTCATACGGTCCCTATCCTCCGATGTGGTGATAGTCTCCCACCACTATAATGCATTTCTGGTTAGCTTGAACGTATATAACATTTTCTTCTTCACATCAGCGTAGTTCACCATCCTCGAGTGTTTCTCCATGTCTTCCCTCCACTATTGAGAAATAATTGGGTGAGATCTCCCTGCGAAAGTGGGAGGATTACCCTTATAGAAGCTGACCCTCACCCTGTCCCAAGTCGAATGTGTGTACCGTGATTCTGCGCCTATAAAGTCACCCTCCCCACCTCAATACCAACCATTGTGAACTCACGCACAATAGTATCTAACTCCTCGGCATCCAAAATAATCAGCCGGCCTTTCCTGAATTGCAAAACCAGAAATTGGACCATCTCTCCTATCTCCACCTCGCCTAGTCTTTGTCATCTGAAAAGATAGGAACAAAATAACATTACACTCTGAATAACTAAGAGTACAAATCATCAAAAGGAATCAAAGATAAGCAACGTGAAAGCTAAAAGGGAATCACAATATACAAGACCTAATACCATGCTCTGGTACCATACGTAACACACCACGCGGCCACCACCAAGACTACGCCGGGCATTACTAAATTAAATATCATTCTCAGCATCTGACAGATGTATGATATATTTAAAAATTATTCTACAAGATAATAATCAAATTGATCCAATAAATATAACCATTCATTCCATAATAAAATCCATCACCATGCCACTCTCCAAAATAAATATAACTTTGAATAAATATATATCTCAAATGAAATAATCCAATTTTGAATATCTGACATAAACCATAAACAACTGTGAAACCGGTTAGCCCACCGAATCCATAAATAAAGTCTCATAATAAATACGACCTCAAGGAAAAGTAAATCCTAACTAATTGAACATCTAAAAAATGAAACTCCAGTTGCATCTTAAAAAATATCTCCAATTACTCCTATGCAGCTACTCCAGTACTATACCTAAAATGTTAGTCAATACAATGGGTCAAAACCCACCGCATGGATACCAAATACTCCTCTCAATTAGGGTCATTGAATCCAGACCATAGCATTATACATAATAACTACAACAACAGAATATTTTAAATTAAATGAGATATGTTTATACACATGCAATTAAAATAAGATCCAACTATATATCCACATAACCAAGCTACCCCGGTACATTAGTCTAAATATTCAATGCCAAAAATAATCTGAACACCCACTCTTAATCTTATTCAATTTAACTAACCAATTATTTTATTTATGTGACACCATTATGGCCAGTTAATCCCTTATCAAATCTGCACACAATCTTGGTAAGCTCAAGGTTCTACACATTACACTCATTCCCCTCACTACATCCGATCAACCCATTTCACTGTTAGCCTACACATAGTCATGACGTTCCATGCATGACATGTCACTATAGATAATTAGCTTGTTTAACTATCCGCCCGCACATACTCGTGACTCCACACACACCCACGTCGCTATAGTCAGTTGGATTATACTGTCAGCCCTGCACATACTCATGCCGAAAATTAATTTTAATACTGATTCTTAGTCTTAGGTAATTTATTCATTAATTAAATCTCAAGTTCTAATTATTTGTTATTATCCCACCCTTTATTCGATGATAAGTCCTCAAAACACCTTATAGTCCCATATCTAGAAGTCTCCAAAATACAAGTGTATCCTGGACTAATTTTTAGGAGGAATACCTATTAAAAAATATCATCTAGTCTCTCACCCAGACTACCAAAATCATAGACTAATGTAAAAATCAGCCCCACCTCAAAATACTCATTCGTAAACTTTTTACTCTAACTAGTCCCATACCTAGCAGGCATTCTAGAAAAGGTGAAAGAAACAACTACCCCTTTATCTCGTCATTCATGCAGTGTCGAATATAGTTTAAATCAATAAATGGTATAAGAAATAATATAAACAATTCTATCAATAAATGTTAACATCACTATACGTCCAATTATTCATTTAAGTTACCATAAACAATTAAACAATCAAATCTCATAAATTTTTAAAAGTTTTAATCACATGCAAAAAATTTTGTAATCATACAATGATAATTCCTCTACTTGAAGAGATACATGTTTTTAACATGGGTTATCCTTATCTAAATAAGTTATAACATTTCTACTTAATTTACTACAAGCAAACATCATACCATCTACCGAAAACCCTATCTCTAAACTAAACATGCAAGGATTTTGAGTCTTGATTCGTATTAATATTATGAGAAAAATCAGTCCTAACTTTAGGTACAAATATCCTATTAGCATCTCCAATTAATTTTTAATAAAACGATGATCATTAGTGTTTAGGTCATGATTAAGATGTATAATACTAAATAAGAGCAATAGAGATATCCATAACTTAGAAAAATCGCGTGAAAATTCTAAATAGATGGTCACATTCCTCTCAAAAAGTTGACAAAAATATGTTCTTGGATAATCTGGAGAAAACCCGGTTTGACTACCAAATATCGGGTTGAATCTTACTTTTAAATGGTTATAGGTTTTTGGAGGTGGAAGAGGGTGTAAACTTCTCATAAGTTTTGTGTAAATGTATTTTTAAAAACTTATCCTCGAAATACATTTATATAAATAAGAGAAAGAGTTTTAGTCCAACTCAACAACTTAAAAAAAAAGACCTGTTGCTGCCAACCTGGGCGAATCAATTCTCCCTATCCCCAGAACCAGTTCAGGTGCCCTGACACCCGATAGTCCCCCCATTTTTGTAAAAAAAGTTATAATACTTAAAATTGAATTTCGATTTTAATTCCTATTGAAATCCTACTATCCATAAATAATACAACATTTTAAATTGATAAAAAAATAATTTAATCCAAAAAAATATATTTCTCCACGTTCCGAATTGAATTAAATTATTACCCATTTGTAACTTCGGGGTGCTGCATACTTCCCCACTAGAACAAGAATTTCGTCCTCGAAATTTGTCGAACCGTAAACGCGCAAAAAAAATATGTCTCACAAATGCCTACCCATAGAATGCCACGATCGGGCACCCATACACCCAATCTTGCACGCACCTACCCCACGATAAAAAATACAATATATATATATCACCCTTATGGCACAGGAATTTCGTCCTCGAAATTCGGCGAAGCGTAAACGTGCAAAATAAAATAAGGCTCACGTATGCCTACCCATAGAATGCCAAGATTGGACGCCCATACAGCCAATCCTACACGCACCTATTGCACGATAAAAATATAATATATATATATATATATATATATATATATATATATATATATATATATATATATATATAAGTAAAAATAATAATAATAATAATAATACGTAATGTGCTACTCCACTAGCCACATCTTGGATCTTGTGGCGCCTACCCTTCCTGAGGCTCCTGCGTCGAAAGCATATAACACCTACCCATTGTGGGCACTGCTGGTACTATTGACACTCCCTGTGCACCTGGCACTGCCGGTACTGGAGGCCCTTGGCTCTGTTCACCTTGACCCTAATGGTCCTTCTCCTTCGGACACTTGGAAGCTCAGTGCCCTATTTTCCCATGACTGAAACATGCGCCTCTAAAATGTCCATACTATCTATTTTTCACTCGCTCACCCGACTGTCTTTGCCCTTGGACCTGAGGTCCCTGTGGGCCACCATTGCTCTATTGCTCCTTACCTGTCCTATGTCTCTTCCACGCCTGGTCATTATGACCATTGTTCTATCGTCCTTAACCATTTGGCTCTTGTCGCTTTCCCAACATCTTTTGGTGGTTTATTTTCTCCTGCCACAACAACAGTGCAATGTCCACCACCTGGGTGTAAGTTGTGTAAGTCGGATTCTCCAAAACTATCTCTTTAATAGTCCATGACAAACCCTTAATGAAGTACTCCATCTTCTCCGCCTTGGTATTTACCTCATCTGGTACAAACATCGACATATTATTGAACTCTTGGTCATACTTAACAATTGATTTTGAACCCTGCTCTATGTTCAGAATCTCCCTCTTCTTCGTACTCCTAATCACATACGGTAAATACTTGTCATTAAACTTTATAAGAAAATATTCATAGTTCAGAGAATACCTATGCTCCTATTTGGTGACTGTCTCCCACCATTGTAATGCATCTTCGGTCAACCTGAACGTAGACAACATCTTCTCCTCTTCACATCTATGTAGTCCACCATCCTTAGGTGGCTCTCCTCCCCTAGTGACCAACCGTTGGTTAAGATCCCCCTGCGAAAGTGGGAGGATAGCCCTTACGGAAGCTGACACTCGCCCTATCCCAAGTTAAAGTGAGTATACCCTGCTGTTACACCTCTAAAGTCACCCATCTCTATCTCCCTACCTTAATAGTAGCCACTATGGCCTCACGCACAATATCCTCTAACTCCTTAACATCCAAATAAATTTTCCTCGGCCTTTACTGAATTAAGAAACCAACCCTCCTAGTGTTCATCATTTGAAAAGATAAGAAAAAACAACATTAGACTCGGAATAACTAAGAGTACAAATCATGAAAAAGAATCAAAGGTAAGAAATGCGAAAGCTAAAACGAACTCACAACCAACGAGACCTAATACCATTCTCTGATACCATCTGTAACACCCCACACATTTAGGTGTTGGCTGCCACCAAGACTGTGTCGGACGTTACTAAATTAAATATGATTCTTAGCATGTGACAAATATATGAGACATTTAAAATTATTCCATAAGATAATAATAAAATTGATCCCATAAATATAACCATTCAAGCCATAAAAAAATCCATCACCATGCCAGTCTCCAAAGTAAATCTAAATCTGAATAAATATAAATCTCAAATGAAATAATCCGACTCTGAATATCTGACATAAACTATAAACAACTGTGTAACCGATTGGCCCACTAAATCCATAAATAAAGTCTCCCAATAAATACGACAAAAATAAAAAGTAAATCCTAACTTATAAAACATCTAAAAAATGATACTCTAGCTTCATCGCTAAAAATATCTCCAATTAGTCCTATGAAGCTGCCCTAGCGCTATACCTGAAATGTTAGTCAACGCAATGACTCAGAGCCCGCCACATGGATACCAACTATTCATCTCAATTAGGATCCTTGAACCCAGACAATAACATTATACACAATAACCACAACAATAGAAAATTTTAAATTAAATGAGATATGTTTATGAACATGGGAGTAAAATAAGCTATAATTATCCATCCATATAACCAAGCAACCGCAGTATATTAGTCTAAATATTTCGTGCCAAAAATAATCTAAACACCCGACCTTTATCTTATTTAATTTAATTAACCAGTTATTTTATTTATGTGATGCCACTATGGCCAGTTAACCCCTCATTATAGCCCGTCGTCCCATTTAACTTTCAGCCCGCACATGCTCGTGAGGTTCCACACACGACATGTCACTATAGCCAGTCATCATATTCAACTGTCAGCCCACACATACTCGTGACGCCATAGATACCCACGTCGCTATAGTCGTTTGGCTAGTATTCTAGCAGCCCTGCGCATACTCGCGCCGCAAATTCAATTTAATCCATATTATTAGTCTTAGGTATTTATTCATTATTTTATATCTCATGTTATCATTATTTTTTATTAGCCCCACCCTTTATTCGACGATAACTCCTCAAAACACCTTCTAATCGCATGCTTAGAAGTCTCCAAGACACAAATGTGTTGTAGACTAATATTCAGAAAGAATACCTACTAGCTAATATTATCTAGTCTCACACCTAGAGTGCAGAAACCATGGAACAACGTAAAAAGTAGCCCCACCCCGAAATACTCATCCTTAAACTTTCTACACTACCTAGTCCGATTACTAGAAAGTGATAACAACACAAAGGTATACCTACCTGTCCTATACCTAGAAAGCATACTAGAAAAGGTGAAAGGAACAACTAACCCTTTATCATGTCATTCGCGCTATGTCGAATATAGTTTAAATCAATAAGTGGTATAAGACATAATATTAACAATTCTATCAAGAAATGCTAACATCACTATGTGTCCAATTATTATTTTAAGTTAACATACGATTAAAAAATCAAATCTCATAAATTTCTAAAATTTCTAATCACATGCATAAATCTTTGTAATCATACAATGATAATTCATCTACTTAACGAGATACGCATTTTTAACATGGTTTTTCCTTATTTAAACAAGTTATAACATTTCTACATAATTTCCTACATACAAACATCATACCATCTACCAAAAACCCCATCTCTACAAGGATTTTGAATCTTGATTCGTATTAATATTTTTTTTTAAATCAGTCGAAACTTTAGAGACGAATATCCTATTAGCATCTCTAATTAATTTTTAATAAAACAATCATCATTAGTGTTTCGAAAATAATTAAGACCCATAATACTAAAGAAGAAAATTAGAGATATCCATGCCTTAGAGAAATCGTGTGAGAATTCTGAATAGAGTGTCACGTTCCTCTAAAAAAGTTGGAAAAAATATATTCTTGGATGATCATGAGAAAACCCAGTTTCATTTCAATTTCTTGGGTTGAATATTTCTTTTAAAAGGGGATAGAGATTCGAAGGTGGAAGAGGGTGTAAAAGAGGTGGCTACTGCTCATAAGGTTTGTATAAATGTATTTTTAAGAACCTATCCCCGAAATACATTTATACAAATAAGAGAAAGAGTTTTAGTCCAACTCAACAACTTAAAAGAAAAGACCGCTTGCTGCCAACATGGGCGATCTAGTTCGCTCTACCCCCCGAACCGGTTCGGGTGCCCTGACACTCGAAAGTCCCCCATTTTTCTATAAAAAGTTGTAATACTTAAAATTGAATTCCGATTAAAATCCTACATTCCATAAATAAAATCCAATATTTTCAATTGCTAAAAAAAATAATTAAATCCAAAAAAATTTATTTCACCAAATTAAATTAAATTAAATTTTTACATGTTTGAAATTTTAAGGTGTTACAAAATACTCCTCAATACTGAGCAGTCCATAGGAATCGGTCCACCCTTGGTATTCTCCAATCATCCTTTAGATTTCCTCTACAGTCGTGATCACTCGGGTCATAAGGTCAGCCATTAAGAATCCTCTCCAGAAAGATGTATGAAAATATACGAAACTATCTAGGGTTTCAAAATGATTCAGAAAAACTATTTGGGGATGCAAAGTTGTGAATAAAAATTATTTTGGTTACACAAAAAGTGAAATTTTGCAACAGATATGCAATAAATTTTTTGGTAAAAGATTAATAAAATTTGGAGTCAAAATAGTTATTTATAAATGAAACACAAATTTTGAGGCGACGGTGCATTCGAACGAAAGTGAAACTCGTTCGAACGAGAATAGTAGCTCCTCAGAATGAAAACCAATTTTATTCGAACAAAATAGCTATCTCGTTTGAACCAGCTTCAATCGACATTCAAATGATGCAAAATAGTATGCCTTTGTTTGATGATCATTTGATGTAGAGATTAAATGATGCTTCGAACAAGAATGTAAAGTTGTTCGAATGAGAAACGAATCTCGTTTGAATGAGGTTAAAAATAAAAAATTTATTTTAAAAACATTAAATAAAATACCAGCCTCGTTTTTCAATAAAAAAATAAACCTCCCGAATAACTTTATGAATAATTTTAGATTGTTAAACATCTTTATACCTTCTTGAGATGTAGAGGAGTCTTGAACTTGGAGATATTGGTGTTTGGTTCAACAAATCAGTACGAGTCGATTTGTAACGGGATATACTAAATATGATAAAGTGAAAATAAAGCAAGTTATAATCCTAAGCTAAAATATTTGCTCTTACAATCTACAGGTGTGTGGTGTGAGTAGACGAAATCCATATTACCGAATGACTGCAGTAGTTTTAACTAATAGTTCATTTGTATTAATTATCATTCTTTTGTTGTAAACTAGGTTTAACGGCTAGGTAATATTTTTTCTTTTATTTTACTACGTGTATAATACAATGTAAACCAACGTGATATAGTAAAACAAGTATGTTTCTATATCTCTACCTGCAATTTACCTTTTGATTCATTGTCTATATAGGATGGTTAATACTCGAGAAACTACCAATGGAACTCAGGAGGAACGATCTATTTCATAAATGCCTAATTCGACTACCACTAATGAAGCAATTTTATATTGTCTATAATAATTAACTGTACGAACCTATCAACAAAAGAATATACATCCAACCCTCGTTAATAATGATCTATCAGAAGAACTTGGAAGAATGAACACCATTAAGGAATTCTTGAGACAAAACCCCCCGGAATTCTATGGGAAGCCTGACGCGGTAAAAGCAGAAGGATGGATTCATCAAACACTTAAGGTACCTAACGAGGTAGGTATTGACCCTGAACTTAGGGTAAGATTTTCTTCATACCTATTCGAAGGAGAAACAGATTTCTGGTGGCCATCTATTATATGTTCCAAAAATTTGAATGAACTAACCTGGGAGCAGTTTCAAGAAATATTCTTCAACAAGTACTTTTTTGAATCTATAAGAGATCAAATGACCATAGATTTCCTAGACCTACAACGGAAACAAATGATGGTAGCTCAGTATGAGACTAAATTCATTGAATTATCCCAATATTCTCAAGAATATGTGGACACTGAACATAAAATGTGTAAGAATTTCGAGCGAGGGTTACGATAGAACATCAAATCTTTCATCATTCCTTTACACGTTCGAGAGTTTAACCAGATGATTGAAATAAGCTCACTTATAGAAAAACACCCTGCCTCTACCAACATGACCCGAATCTCTACTCATTTTTGAAATCCTTATGTTATTAGGAACTAGCCAAATCAACAAGATCATCCTTATAACAATCCCAAGGATGGGTAAGTGTTCAGTCAGATCCAACACACTCACGGTAGGCTTCTGATGTGTTGTCATGAATGCAACCAAGTAGGACATCTTAGACCTCAATGACCTATTCTACACATGACTCATCCTTCTACTTCTCCCAATTCTACCAAATCTCTTATTAAGAATCCAACCAATAAATCAAACCGATTCCCGCAATAAAATCCTTGTGAAAAAAAGCAAAAACCCTTCAATAAGAACAATCGTGGGATTTCTTCCTCTCTCATAGGAAAAAATCCAAATTACCATGGTATGGTTAAAGGTATTCATCTTTTTTATAATATTTCTACACATATATTATTTGATTCTAGATTTACCCATTCTTTCACTTATCATTTATGTATGACTCATCTACAATTATCCTTTAGTCCATTAGCTCACCCTTTTATTATAGGAATTCCAATAAGAATGATAACCATTATCGATAGGATTTGTAAACATAATCTTTTACATTTTGGAATGAGGACATTCACCATAGATCTTATAATCCTAGATTTAACACAATTTGATTTAATAATAGTAATGGACATATTATCCCCGAACTTTTCTCACATTGATTCAATGCAAAAATGGTGACATTCAAACCGCCCATCAAACTTCATTACATTTTCATGGATAAAATCCCCACCAAACTCTACTTTTTAAAATGTGTGAAAAGGAAACCTACACCCTTTCCAATATCTTAATCAGTGACAAAGATGTGTTTCTTGGAGATCTACTCGGAATACATCCACCTTGAGAAATTGAATTCTGTATCAATCTGTTTGCAAAATACCACTCCTATCTCAATAACCCTTTGTCGTTCGGCTCTTCTAGAATTGCAAGAACTTCAAATACAATTAGAAGACCTACTCAGGAAAGGATTCATACACCCTAATACATCACCTTGGGGAGCTCCAACTTTATTCGTATGAAAGAAAGATGGATATTTTTGGTTATGCAATGATTAATGTAAATTGAAGCAAGTGACCATCAAGAACAAATATCCATTACCAATAATAGGTGATTTGTTTGACCAATTGCGAAGGTCAACTATATATTCAAGAAATAATTTAAGATCTAGATACCACCAACTTCGTGTTAAACAAGAAGATATACCCAAAACCGTTTTCTAAACAAGATACGACCATTTTGAATTCTTTGTTATGTCCTCTGGATTAACGAATGCCCCTGCCGCTTTCATAGACCTAATGCATAGAATATTTCACACTTTTCTATATCGGATCATAATTGTCTTTATAAATGACATATCCATTTATTCCAATATCAAAACAGGTCACAAAGAGAACCTATGTATAGTGTTGGAAACCCTTCGTAAACATGAGCTATACGTAAAGCAGAGTAAATGCCATTTTCTAATAAATCAAGTAAAGTTACTTGGACATATAGTCACTTAAATAGGTATATAAGTGGACCCAACAAAAACCAACGCAGTACTCGAATAGAATCAACCTGCCACCATAATAAAACTACATAACTTTTTAGAACTTGACAAATATTATAAATTCTTTATGGAAGGTGGAAGATTTTTCTCGAATTACCCTTTCCTTAATTAAGTTTACTCAAAATGATGTTCGATTTATATGGACTTTCGAATGCGAACAAGCCTTTTGTACCCTGAAGGAAAAATTAACCACTACCCCCGTCTTTCCTATCCCTTCCAGTAAGACCATCTACGATGTGTACACCGACACTTCATTATAAGGACTCGAGTGTGTATTGATGCAACAAGGAAAAGTGATAGAGTATGGATCACGATAATTGAAAATTCATGAGCGTAACTATCAAGTACACGAGTTATAATAAGTTGTAGTACGGTTTGTCCTGAAAATTTGTCGTTTTTATCTATATGGAGAAGTATTTCAAGTATTTTCTAATTATAAGAGTCTTAAGTGCATCTTTACGCAAAACGATCTCAACCTTCAGCAAAGATGATAGTAGAATTTTTAGAAGATTATAAGTTTAACTTACTTTACCATCTCGAAAAAGGTAATGCAATCATTGATGCCTTAAGTCATAAAACCTGGGGAAATATCCATAGCATGTTTGTGTTCTTAGAAACCATTGGAGATTACAACCTACAACGAGACTCCTCTAAGACCCAAGTTATTTTACGAAACGTTGTCTCTCGTCCAATTCTGCATAAAAGAATCATTGATCTTCAAGAAAAAGATGAATTTTTCGATCACCAAAGAAAAAACTTAGAAACAATTTTCCCAAAAAGGATTGGACTTCGAACATTGAGCATGGATTAAAATTTAGAAATCAAGTATGTGTTCCTTTTATCACCTCACTATGTGAAGAAATCCTGTAGGAAGTTCACCATTCTAAATTCACGATTCACCCTGGAAGCACCGGTATGGAGAAAGATATTATTATTGGTTTACTCTCAAGAAACATTATTATTGGCCCGGTATGGAGAAACATTATTATTGGCCCGGTATGGAGAAAGATATTATACACTTCAAAACAAAGAGTCAAACTTGCCAATACGTGAAAATTAAACATCAACACACCAGTGGTTTACTCCAACCTCTCCCCATACCGGAATGGAAATGGGATCATATAACCATGGACTTTTCCAGTGGATTGACCCAAACTTATCAAGGATACTATATAATATGGGTTATCATCAATTGTCTTAAAAATCTTCCCATTTTTTACCATCCCGATCCATCGATTCCTTTCAACGACTAAGTGAACTTTATATCAAGGAAATTGTTAAACATCAGGGAGTACCTATTTCTATTGTATTTGATGGAGACCCTAAATTTTTTGAAAGATTTTGGCAAGCTTTACAAACCTGTTTAGGAACTAAACTCTACCTAAGAACTACTTTTCATCCTCAAATGAACGGACATTCCGAATGCGTAATTCAAACTCTTGAAGATAAGTTACGAGCCTGCATAATAGACTTTCCTGGATCATGGAATAATCATCTTGCCTTGATCGAATTTTCTTATAATAATAGTTATCAGACCAACATTTAGACCACCCCCTATGAAGCCCTCTGTGGATGACCCTATTGTTCTCCCTTATGTTGGAATGAATCAGGATAAAATCACACACTTGGACCCGAGATCATCATTAAAACAACCAAAAAGATATGCCTTATTCCAGAATGATTACATTCAACCCACAGTAGATAAAAGAGTTATGTCGACACTCGCGGAAATCCCCTAGAATTCCAAGTAAATAATCAAGTGTTCTTACACGTATCTCCAAGAAAGGGGACAATTCGATTCGAAAAATAAGGAAAATTAGCACCTCGCTACGTGGGACCCTTTAAAATCATCAAATGTATTGGACGAGTAGAATATCATCTAGAAATAGCTCCTAAACTATCCAATCTCCATGGCGTGTTTCATGTTTCACAGTTGTGAAGATACATCTCTGACCCAAGTCACATAAATACTTGGAAGAATATGATAATTGAATCTTACCATGAGATTGAAGAAATCCCTATTCAGATTCTCGATCGACAAGAAAATATTCTACGATAAAAAACCATACCACTAGTCGAATTTCTTTCGTTACACCACAGAATTGAAGAGGCAACATGGGAAATAGAGGACACAATGAGACACCAATATCCGAAACGTTTTCCAGGTAATTTTGAGAACGAAAAGTTTTTAGGTGGAAATATTGTGATAACCCACTCTAAACATACCTTAAGCATGCCTTTAGTCCCTTTAATAGATGGAAATTCAAATAAACCCTAGACTTTTACCAAGTTACCAAAATGCCCCTTAAAGAAAATTTAAGATAACTTACACTTTCCTATATCAATTGAACCCCAAATTTAATTCAAAGTTTAAGAAAATGATTTATATTTTTGTACGAATATGAAGAACCAACCCATTAGGTTTGAATAAATTGCACCCAAACCCCTAAAATTTAATAAAATAGATTAAAACCCTTAAAACTTATTCAAAAACTATCCAAGGACCAAAATCAAAACCTAAACTTATTTACCCTTTTCCCCAAGTGACATGGTATTTGTTGGACAACCAACATGGCTTATAAAATGCGAGTTAAATAAGATACCCATTTCACATCCAATAAAACCTTGGTGAAAACTTGTGCAATTCATCTTCATCTCCACCTCCAAACCTACCAATCAACTCCTCTCCACAAACAGTGTAAATACCCTATTTTACCTAAGTAAAAAATCATCACATCCCAACTAAGAGCTATTTCATTGTAGGAATTTGAGAGTTTGTGCTTTTATGCTATTTTATGCCTGAATGCTTGTTTCTTCAATTTAGTTATGTTTCTACATATATATAGAATACAATTTTGAGTTTTCATGTGAATGATAATGTATGTATGCACTAAAATGACTCAAAAAATAGAAAACTCCATTAAAGCTTGAGCTTCAATGGTGGATTATGCTTCCTTGGATTTGAACTAATTTCAAAGCAAGGTTTAATTGGACCAAAACCTGATTTTAATACCCCAAATTGAAGCTTGATGTTTCTGGCCCTGAAAATTTAAGAAAACTAATTCTAAAGTTTTACTCCACCGAAATTCCTCAAACTATGCTTATTATTCCACATTTATGATATAGAACAAAAACCTTATGGTGCTAGAATAGGAATAATAGCTTTCAATTACTCATATTTGGTAAACAAATTCACCACTTTTACAGAAATCTAATAGCTCTATTTAGCCCACCAAAATTCTTGGAACCAATAAAGTAGGATTCCTCTTAAAAAATTAGCAACTTTCATTCAAGAATCAACTCAAGAAGATTCATAAAATCAAACTGTTGAAGGTTGAAGATGAGTGGGTTAAACGTGCATGGGTGGGAGTCAAACCAGGAGCATGATTAGTTTGACTTGGCTCATGAGGGAGTGTTTTTGATGTTTTTTCCAAAATTTTATTTTTTAATTCTAAACAAAATAGTATATTTCATCACCCAATTTGGATCCCTGGAAATCATTTTCTTGAGAAAACCAGTTGTAAGTTTAAAAAACCAAGTTTTGGTTTACATATAAACCCTTGGCAATTTTTCAAGTATTCTAAAATGAACCCAAATGTTTTCCACAATTTCTTTATCTTAAATAAAACTAATTTGTTTTATATCATTAAGTTCAAATCCAAGTAGAAATTTAGGAAAATGAATAATTATAATTATAACATTTCTAATTAATTTTATACAACAATTAATTTCAGTTTGTATCTTACCACATTACATAAGAATTATATTAGGCCTTTATGACCTACTTACACTTTTGGTGATTTTAGAATTCCTAATCAACCCTGTGAATTAGACAGATACATCTGCAATCTATAGAAAATTTCAAACTTGGTGATTTTAATTTCGGTATTAGCATTGAGCTTATGTCTTTCACAATTACTGATTGTATATCACTGTGTGGTATAGTTGAAGTCATATTTAAAATATGAACTAATTTGTGTAGTTCATGTTTATTCTGTATATTGATTCTCTCGATATTCAAGTTATTCCTAAAACTAATAAACAGTTACCGCTTATGACTCAGTAAAAACCAATGAACTCATTTGTTTACCCTTAATTGTGGTATAGCACTACAACCTACTATAATTTCGTATTAACCTTTAATTTATGACCATTATCAATGAAACCCCTAGTAGCATACCTTACGATTCAGGGATTAGACCCTAGTATATCACGATAATTCTAATTGGCCTCTAGGACTTCAATGTTGAGTGCGTAATTTGTATTCTCTACATACGTACGAGTGCCACTCTATCTAAGTGTGGCATGTCTTTATTATGTTTCTTATTCCTCGATATTTCGAGATTTCCTGTCCAAGTATATATTATTCTTTGGACGATATTGTAATGGTATGTCCATACAATTAATGCCCCTTTAATCGATAATGTATGGGTTATCTTGTTATAGTATGAACCCTTACTATATCATTCATTTACATATAATTAAACGCCAGTACACCCTTAACAGTTTTGCGATACTTTAGTTGCCTCTAGATTTTATAACATAAATATTATATCCAATTACTCTCTAACAATACATTTTTCTCCCGTACCTTGTATAGAAATAAAAATTATCTACTTGACATACTGGATTAATTATTTTCCTTCCAGATGGATGATGCACCTGAAGAAGATGAGATACCTCCTGCACCTCTAGACTTTTATTCTATTTTACATCGAATTTGTTTTCCGATTACATGCGTATAGGTGGTAGCAGACAAAGATGGTAGTCCCCGTTGGACTATCTACATCGCGACTTATCATCTCTTATGATTATTGAATGTTTTTTACCAGTTTTACCTTATATGTGGAATGTATGAATAAATTATGTACTTTTGTTTATTTTAGACTTAGTTATGTAATAAGATGCTAGGCATCTCCCTAACAAAAATCTTTCAAATATTTGTTTCCTTTAATTTAGTTGTTATATTTATTTTATTTTATTCTTTACTCACCATTAAAATAATAGAATTCGTGGATGCGACATAATGCTTAATTGTTTAGATATAGAGACTTCTAAAATAGTTAGGCCTTAATTAGGAACATGTGCATCATATTGTACTTGGGTGAGAGGTGAGATACTCATTTCATGTGAGTTCTGATGGGTGGCATGTATTGCGAATTGAGTGTATCATTATTTATCGGTATTCAAAGTTAATTCTTACAACTTTAGGGAATTGAACCAAATTATAAAATGATTTCCCACGGGTGTTAGTACTGTATAAATGTGTTAACAGGTCTGAGCGTTTAGACGTGAGATTTTGGTGATCTGGTTTGGTATTTGTAGAGTTTGAGTCGCTAGTTCATTATAACGGTTGGCGAATTCGTGAAAAGTGATTACTATGTTATTTTAAAAATAGTTATAATGATTTAATGAGTTGCAATATAATATTTGAGGAAACTACTTCAAAAATCTTTATAAAGACAAAAGATGTGTAAAATAGTTTTGAACGAATTATTTCAGTCTGTTGGAAATAGGTTTTTTATTAAACCTAAGTCTGATTTGTAGAATGTAGGATTAAAGAATTAAAAACCACACACAAGAGACAATCAATTTTTAACGTTGTAAAACCCCACCCAATTGGGGGTAATATACCTAAGAGAGAATCCACTCCTTGTGGGGTACGTATTCTGACTTCTTTAAGCAACCGGTTCATCCTTTCTTTGTTACATGCCCTGCTTTCGTTATACTGTAATTTGATGTCAACTCGTTAGTCCAAATCCCTCAACCAACAACATATTTAAGTGTTTGTGCGTGATTGTCTAGTGAGTGATATGCCTAAATTCTATGCATGTACTCACTCACACTTAATACAGACAGATCATATGAAATGCAATAAATCTAACAAATGAGATATATTTTCACACTTCTAAAATTTAAACTCGCTCATTTGGTGTAAAATATTTCAGGAACTGATTTCCTTTTTAGATATTTAAAACTGAGATGCATAAAAATTATTTATGAACACAATTTTTCGATACAAATTTGTTTTCATATCTTTAACATGCAAGTCTTTATTTCAGTTTGTAAAAACAAGAGAAGTTCGATTTAAAGTTTCTTTAAAACTTTTTAAAACTAAATCCAACTGAGAAATAACATTTCTTGAAACAAGAAATCAAAACAGTCGAGAATCTAAACGTGAAATGTATCACAGTATTTAGATCTACAAATTTCTAAAAAGAAATGAGATCTAAAAAAGTGAGGTTGTTGAGAGAGAGATTCCGACAGTGAGGAATAGCAAGCCTAATCTATGATATGAAAGAAACATTTTTCTAAAAATATTTTCTCATAATTTCTATATGAAAAACATTTTTGTCTAAAAAATATTCTCTCTTCTCTTTGTTTTCTCTCAAATCTTAGACTCTCCAAAATCTTTGAATTGTAAAGACTAAGGTTCCTCCTATAGTTGCAAGGAAGGATCTGGAAGGTCAGTTCAAAATCAGGGTTGGGATTGATTTGGAATTAAACCGTTTAAACCTAAAGGTTGGTAAACAACCACACAATAACAAAAGCGGACTTGTTCAAATGAACGCATAAGGATTAACTCTTAAAACATGTAGACCATTTATTAATTAGATCAAATGGTTCAGATTAGGTGAAACGGTGTGAGATTAAACAAACACACCTTAAGCCAACGACACTCAACCGATCCACAAACGCGTGTTTTAAGTTTCTAAAAAATTCCATTTTCTACCATATATGTATGTGCTGGTTTTGGATTCTGCCTAAGCCAATTTTTAGGAACTTCTGAAACTTAAATTTCAACCCCAAAACAATTTTAACCCTCTTTTAATTATTTTTAAAAAAGATTTTAATTGTTTTAAAATTCCCAAAAATGATAGAAAAATTATTTTAATTCCAGTTAACACACACCAATCAATTATGATACTAAATGCAATCTTATGTGTTGGGAGTGTGTTGGAATACTACCTTTTTTATTGATCTTTGCTAACGTTGAAGTGGCACATGAAGAGGCAATGATGTACTTGAAGGAGGGGCTAAAATTTTGTCAATATTTCCAAGCTAGTTGAGTCTCCTATATAGTGTAGACTCAAATGAGTCAACTATATAGTATGGTTCAATCCCCCCCCTCCCCCCCTTTGTAAATGAGAGAAAAAAATCTTCTTTGAGTCATCTAGGAATCGTTGGGATAAAAAAATAAAAAAATTATTCCCATACCAAAATTCTAACTACCTCATTTCCTAGAAACCAAAAAGTACATAACTCAACTATGAACAGACCAATACCCTAAGAATATCTGATGGTGTTGATTCCTGAAAAATAATACAGCAACTAATGGCAAAGATCTAGAATTAGTCAAGTTTTACAACAGTTGTCCTGATGTACTCAAATATCTTTTCCCCATTTTGTATCCATTGGATAGAGGGTGAAAAACATAAAATGAAAATAACAATAAAGGTAAACATTATTGTAAGGACACAAATTTCCAATTGAGTCCTTTGTAGTTTTGGATCAATTTCGGACAAAAATGTTTGAGTCATAGGATAGAGTTATTGATCATCCTTCAAGACTATGGCGTACTAAAGTTGAAGACGTAGCGGCCAAGTTTAAAGTTTCATCAAAATGTCGAGTTTATAGTGCCTCATTTCTACGTCATCAACAATGTTTCGTTTACTCCTAAGGTATGAATGCATTTTAATATATATATATAAGAGCTTGGGACAATTTATATTGGGTGTACGCTTATTTAAATCTGTTGTTTAATTTCAGAAAGATTTTATTAAAACTTTAATATAAAGTATATAAAGTTTCTGGGCTAAAAATAGAATTTTTCAAACCTTCTGGAAGTTTGTTCGAAGTGTTGTTCAAACGAGTTTGTCGTTCGAACAACAATGTTGTTCGAACGAGTTTGCCAACAAGCTCCCATATTGGCCACTGAAACTTCGTTCAAAATATCATTCGAACGAGATGGTTGTTCGAACGATATTTCTAATGAGTTCACACTGGAACTTCATTAGAAGGCTCGTTCAATCGAGACTTCGTTCGAACGAAAATCTCGTTCAAACGAGTTTTTACGGGAACGGTTAAATGGCAGTTTTGAGCAGTTTTCCCACTTTTTTTACTACTTTACCCCCACTAACTTTTCACAGAATATCTAAGTGAGGGAACCAACCTTTTTGGTTTAAATTTTTCACACCTTTCCATCTCCAAGAGAGAGTTTTCAGAGTTCATCTTTCCTAAGAAAAAGTTCAAGTTTAAGGGTTCATTTTCCAAGAAAAATTTTTCAAACACTTTGTATACACCCATATTGTTTATTCCAAGTTCTCTTTATATATATATATATATATATATATATATATATTGCTTGGAGTTTGGCACCGATTTTTCATCTCTACCGTCTTGAAGAGACGTTTGGGTTTGCTTCTAAATCCCACAAAGAAGAAGAAGTTTGTGTTAATTTACCAACTTGGAGAAAGGCTCCCAGTTTGGGTGACGGTGACCATATAAAGTCCGATCAATGGATTTCGAGATCGCGGTGGAGATTCGTGGTTATTATCTAGGCGAAGGTGTATACAAGAAGAAGCGTCAAGGCTTGAGAAGGATCGATTCGAGTGTTATAATTCTTACTTTCTTGTATTTGTAAAACCATACTTAGTGGATTTGAGGCTAGGGCCGTCCGAGATTTTTTCCCGTTGTGGGTTTTTCCTCGTACATCGCGACGTAGTGATCCATTGTTTAATTTTATCTTGCTATATCACCTAGAACGCATGCTTAGGTAAAAATATAAAATTTGGTTTAATCACTACTTATGTTTAATTTGGTGCTAAATAAATATTGGGTAATGTGTAGTTAATTCAAGTCTTCAATTTAATTTGTTAAAATTGGTTTGGCCTAATTTGATAAAATGAAAAAAATGACTTAGGATAATTTCTAGGACTTGGGTTAATTGAATTGGTTTAAGTGAAATTTAAATTGTGTGTGTGTGTTAATCTAATTTTACTTGGTTTAATCTTAATTTGAAAATAAATTAAAAATTTTGTTAATTTGTTTTATTTGAACCATCATCTTACGCTTTCGCATATATCTATAAAAAGGACATTTCATTTTGTAATGAAAGATTTTAAAAATTGGGGGCCTACGGGACTTGTCAAATTGGTATTAGAGCCAAAAATAATAAATTATTTCGTTAAAGATCGTTTAAATATTTTTGGCTAAAATGGAATTTTCTCCATTCTCTAAATTTCCTATTTTCGATAGTTCTAACTCCGCGTACTGGAAAGCACGAATGAAATCGGCACTTATATCTATCGACGAGAGGGTTTGGATGTCTGTAGTTAACGGGTGGTCCCCATCAACTCATTTAGTAGATAATGAACGTGTTCCCAAACCGTCCGATAGATAGAGTGAGAATGAATTTAAACTTTCAAATTTTAATTCTCGAGGTTTAAATGCCTTGTTTAGTGCGGTCACACCGGATGAATTACGATGCATTACGACGTGTGAAACTGCTAAAGAAGCTTCGGATATTTTACAACTCACTCATGAAGGTACAAGTGTCGTTAAAGCTTCAAAACTCGAAAGCCTCACCACTCAATTTGAATCCATCAAAATGAACGAAAAAGAAACTTCTGATGAATTTTATGCTAGACTTTCAGATATTGTTAATTCATCTATTAACTTGGGAGAGAAAATACCCAAAAACTGAGAAGTAAAGAAAATTTTAAGGTCCCTACCCGACATATTTATTCCAAAAGTGACTGTTTTAAATTCTTTACCAACTTTAGCCTCTATGAAATTAGAAGAGCTCGTAGGTGATTTACAAACCTATGAACTGGACATGTTTCCCTCTAAATCTGAAAAGAAATTTGAAAAGGGCAATGCTTTAAAAGACCAAAAAGAGGATAAACAAGTAATAGAGAGCGAGAGTGATAGTGACTCAGAAGACATGGCCTTGTTTGCTCAAAAATTTCAAAATTTTCTTAAATTTAACAAAGATAAATTTAAAAATGGGTTTAAGAAATTTGAAACTTCTAAGAATGACAAAGCCGAAAGGATCCCTAAAACTCCCAAAAAAAAATTAAATAGAGCCGAGTCAGAAAGGTGTTTTGGTTATGAAGGGTATGGCCATAGGGCTTTTGAGTTCCCCACTAAACTAAGGAGAGAGGGTAAGCAACCTATTTCATATAATGCGACCCTTAGTGATAGTGATAAGGAAGAGGGACCCGATTCCCCCACTAAGCCCAACTTTTTTATTTTTATTGCTAGTCATGTGAGCACCGATAGTGAATCTTCTCATGAAGATATTCAAACACATGACACTTCCGTGGTTAAAGTTTTTGATTCCCTTATTTTTTATGGTAGTGAGAGAGAGAGAGAGAGAGAGAGAGAGAGAGAGAGAGAGAGAGAGAGAGAGAGAGAGAGAGAGTGAAAATGATGAGCTTGATGTGAGTGAACTTCAAAATGCTTTTCAAGAACTTTATGAAGAATCTATTAAATTGAAAAGAGCTAATTTGAAGGTAGAAGCTTGTTTAAGAGAAGTGTCAAGGTCATTGATGAGAGTGTGTTAGTGGAAGACCTTAAGACACGAGAGAGAGATCTTCGAGAGAAGCTAGAATATGTTGAAGGCAAAAGAGATAGCCTTAGAGGTTTAATGGAATCCTTAAAAAAGGAGCTTCTTGAGTTTGAAGAGAGAAATGTTTTATTAGAGTCTAACATCCTAGAATTAGAAAATAAATTAAAAGACTCTAGTAACGTCAAATTTGATTTGGAGTGTAAGTCTGAAAAGCTAGATAAAATCTTAGGCACGGTCCAAATAAAAAATTACACTTGTGGTTTAGGCTTCGATACTTGTATTGAATCAACTCATAAAGACAAAACCAATGTTTTAGGAGAATCCACTAGGAAAGCTTTTAGAGATCACTCCTTAGGTAAATCTTTTTGCCTTGACTTTAGGTGTTCACATTGTGGTCGAAAAGGTCATCTTAGGAAATTCTATTTTGATCTTAAAAGAGGTCCTAGAAAATCCTTTCGTAAGGCAACCAAGGTAGATAAGATACCTACACCCCGAAATTATCATTCGTCATTAGTTTGGGTTAGGAGATCCGATTTGGTAGCTTTACAAGATAGGATATTTGTTTCTCATTTGCTTTCACATGCTTCTTCCCTTGAAAAATCTAAAGGTTGAATGTGTTAGTTTTTTTTGCATACTTTAGCTTTTGTACTTCATGCATATCATCATGCTAAATGTATGCTTGTTTAGTCATTTTCTAGTCATTGCTTTATTTCATATCTTATGCTAGAAATCATGACTTGTTTATCTTTTGTATTATATTTCTTTCAATTTTGTTTGCATTAAATGAAAAATACAAAAAGATTTTTGTTTAATCATTTGTGTTTCATCTTTTTATAATTTAGGATTAATGAAAAATTCAAATGATTTTTGTTTGTCTTTTGAGTATATATATTTTTTTTTTGTTAAAAAAATTTCAAAAACTCAAAAAGATTTTTATTTTATGTGTATTTAAGTTTGACACACTTTATGTGGCATATACTTGTGTTTGAATCCCATCGTTTACGCTTCCATGTGGCTAGAACTTTTGGTTTAGATTGTCAATCCTTAGTATGTTCTTTACCATGCTTACATAGAGTAGTTGGATTTTGTGTTGATATAATGGATTTTATTTTTATATGCCTCTTTTCACACATGCACGAGCTCTTTCAAAATTTTAACTTCATATGTATATTTCAGCTTTGTGAGGTGTTCTCCTACCAATCTTGTCATGTACATATTTGTAACCTAGGAGGACTAGTGCATGTCAAAATCCATTGCAAGTGAGATTTGTGAGATAAAAAATGATATATAAAAATGTGCACGGGGAAGGGCTCCGAAAGGATTTATTATCCTTTGAGATAGTAAGCCACGATTTGTTTGGACCTAAATGAAATACGTGGTCGAAAGCCTAAAAGAATAATGGCATTAAAAGAAAAATAATTGCCAAGGCCTATGTTTAATTGATATATTCATTCAAAATATATGCTTATTGAGGGAGATTGGATGGTATATCAGCGGTTTGCACAATGTCCGTTTATCCTAGTTGCGTTTTCAATGTCATGACTCTATTGGTTTGTAGAATCATCAACATACTAGGCTTGTATGCATTGTGTATGTTTGTTCATTGAGTTCAATCTATATTGTCACGTGATGTTATATTCAAATGTGATGAAGTTTGCAATCAATTGAGAATTCCGTGAACATGTTTTAAGTTATTGGGTCTAAGTTTAATTGTTGCTAGTTCACACCCCAACACTTCCGTTTCCATTTGACACATTTTTGCCTCACGAGTGTGGAAAGATTATCTTATTTTGTGTCATTTGTGTGTTTATATCTATATATGTGTACTCGAGTCTATAAGGTATCTATTATGTATACATATATTTCATATTTTTATTTGGTATTTCCCTTGCTTTCTAGTCCAACTCTGCTTTAATTCATAATTGGTATCTATCTAGTTGCATTCTTTGTTGATATCGCATGCTTGATACTTCATGTATCATATTGGTATCATTTTCTTACTTCCTAGTTGGTATTCGTTATTATTTATTGGATTAGTTGTAAATTTTTTGTCCATGTGCTTTAATGTTCTCATCACTTTATGCACAATTATATTTTTTAGCTTGTTATCCTATTCTATTTATCCCTTGCTTAGTTTAGAGGGTGTATAAGCTTTTATTAGGGAAGATAAGTTAATGTTTTGATTCTTTAGCCTTTGACTATTGTAAGGACATTTTTGTCCATTATCAATTTGTAAGTCGTACGTCGTTACACCGTTGAAGAAATTCAAGATCGCATCTACATCAACGGATCCGAATATCAAAGCGTCTTCAACATCATAACCTCTGCGAGAATGAACTTGGTAAAGTTTTGTTTTTAAGTCCCTTAAAGTTTCATACTTAGTATTGGGAAATTTTTATAAAATGTTTTTATAAAAATAAGAAGTAAGCTTTTTCAAGCAAAATGAAGTTTTTAAAAGAATTTTATTTTTCTGGAAAGCCGGATCGGTCCGCCTTCCTACCGAACCGATCCTCTTTGCACCAGTTTACCACGGACCGATTGCAAACCGAAGAAGCCTATTTTAAAAAAGAACCTATTCGAGGTCGGACCGATTCGCCTCCAAATCGGACCGGTCCGCCTGGGATAAATTCGAACAGTTCTGTGTGATGTTTATCCACCAACTCATATTTCCTATATATATAAATTTTTCGGTGGTGTATTTTTCAAGTCTTTGAGAAAACTTTTCTAAGAGTTCAAACACAACAAGAGTTCGATTTTTGATGTGCCAAATATCTTTTTGATTCACACACAAAAATCCCAATTACTTTTGTGAATCTTTTGGAACCCTAGAACACAAGATTTGTTATTGTTCAACTTTTTGGAGAGATCTTTGCAACCGAGGACTATGTGTCATTGTTGAGGGAGTCTCTACAAAGTATTATGGTTGCGTGTCATTGAGGAGAGTTGCGGTTCTTCCTTTGTTGTTTGGGCTGCGAGTCCTTGGAGGGTGCTGCGTGTATTCTCTTGCTGAGTTCAAGACTGCGTGTCTTCGTGGGTTGGCTGCACGTTGATCCATTGTATATTTCTCCATGTAATTGTAAGTTGCGATTTATATATTCATAGTGAAATAAAGGTTTTACCCGAAAAGGGGTTTTTCCTGAAATCTGTGTCTCAGCATATTTTTGTGTCACGTGCTTTATTTATTTATGGATTGGCACACGCACCTTAGATGCATTTTTAGGGGCTGAATTATATAAAGGTTGATTGGAAACTTGTGAATTTAATTTAAATCATTATCACACAATCGTACTCTTCAACTATTCCTGAACAAAAAGGATGAGAATGATAAGGAGAGAAATGGTATATATTCCTATTATAATCGGATCTTAGTTTAGGGGAGATTTATTTTAGGGGGAGACGTCTTTATAAGTTGATCATAGTTGATAAAGGGAGAGAATTACTTTAGGAGGATTACTTACTTTACTTGCATTAAATATTTTGATATTCCCTATGCGTGTAATGTGTTTTCTTAAGTGTGCAGGAACTATATTCTAAGTGGCAACTTTCACCGAAAAAGATTTTAATCCTTCGGTTATTTGAGTTAAGCTTTGTAATTTTATTTTGGATGGGACTTTTTGTCAGTCTAGTAGAGCTTGACGGCCCTTTAGGATTTTTATTTGGTTTTTGTCCCGGAATAGCCAAAGGGGGAGATTTTTAAGGAAACAAATTTCCAATTGTGTCCTTTGTAGTTTTGGCTCAATTCCGGACAAAAACATTTGAGTCATAGGATAGAGTTATTGATCATCCTCCAAGCCTATGACATACTCAAGTTGAAGACATAGCGACCAAGTTTAAAGCTTCATCAAAATGCCAAGTTTATAGTGCCTCGTTTCTACGTCATCAACAATGTTCCATTTACTCCTAAGGTATGAACGCATTTTAATATATATATAGGAGCTTGAAACAATTTATATTGGGTGTACGCTTATTTAAATCTGTTGTTTAATTTCTGAAAATTTTTATAAAAACTTTAATGTAAATTATATAAGTTTTTGCGCTAAAAATAGAATTTTTCAAACATCCCGAAGTTCGTTAGAACGAGTTTGTCGTTCGAACAACAATGTCATTCGAACGAGTTTGCCAACGAGTTCCCATATTGGCCACTAGAACTTCGTTCGAAATGTCGTTCGAATGAGATGGTTGTTCGAACGAGATTTCCAATTAGATTTCTAACGAGTTCACACTGGAACTTCGTTAGAAGGCTCGTTCGAACGAGTTTTGGCGGGAACAGTTAAATGGCAGTTTTGAGCAGTTCTTTCCACTTTTTCTACTACTTTACCTGTGACACCCCGCCTAATAAAATACCGGGTGATCAGTCCTATGCCAAATTAAAACAGGAATCCCGATTGGTTGATCCTTAGCATCACTGTCGAAAACTTTTTAAAACTTACTAACCACCTAGTATTCCAAAAGTTGGTGCCAATTTTATCTTTTTAATAAAACAAAACTGTACATGGGAAAACAAATATAAACCATTCACACAACTGAATAAAACTCAACTGAATCATTAATTAAATAATTTGCCGAATAAACCATCGGCCACCAAAGTAAAATAATCCAATACAAACATACAACACCTGAATATATACATATGAAAACTGTACTGAGAAGTCTGGGCGACAGGCCCTAAATAAAACTGAAACTGAGAAATGACTCCTACTCTAGGAATAAATGGCCGATGCGTCTAATCCAACTCCTGCTAGCATCCACATATGCCGCAGCTCCATGTCCCTGGAATAGAATATCAATCCTGGCATCCCTGTGGCTGGACACCTAAAGGTTTTTGAAAATAATTTTATAGCAAGGGTTAGAACCCAAAACATTTTGAAAATATTTAGCAACTGAATTAACTGCAGCAATTTAAAATGTATGAATGCGCTTCATATTTAAGTTAGTGTCGCATCCCCTTGTTGACATTCTCACCCCTCCACTATTGTGCACACCTAACGGTTACATTAACCCTACCTAGTTGTACTACCCCGTCCAACTAGTCCTGGTATAACCTTCCCTTGCCACACTACTCTAACTCGAGTATAATTATTTATGAATGTATAAGTTATTTCACCAATTAACTTAATTAATTCCCTCTTACATAATAGCATATAATTGTGCCACAAGTTATAAAAAGTAAATACATCACACACTGTATTATTACCCGCATATAATATTGAATACCATTATATACGTACCTTTACTAAAACATCCAAACATATATCATACTTATATCCATCCTTCCGAGTATTCCCTCACCGGATGATTCCCTCTAAAGTGTCATCTCACTAGGTGTGCTCACATAACCTAGTTACCCAAGTTAGAATCACTCACCAACTTGGTCTAAAACATGAACGAAGTGGAGGTCGTCATATTCCTTCCCTGAAAGTGAGATAATCCCCTCACCCATATACCGGACACTATGACCTGGGGATATACTCACCTGTAATAACCCGCGTAATTTTTGGGGTATTTTCAAAATAAAGAGGAAAAATAAATTTTTTGATAAAATTATTTTTATTGCTCAAATATGTTGGTTATTATTTTTTAAAGGCGAGAATTTCAAACGATTTCGAAAATGGAGTTAAAACGGATTTTAAAATGATTTTTAAATGTTCTTAACTCTTGGAGTTGTTTTGACTTCCAACTCTTCATTTCTTTACCTTATTTAAAGGAGTCTTTTGGATTCCAACTCTTCATTTCTTTGCATTATAAAAGGAAGTCTTGGGCAACCTTTTAACCTACTTTTGACACAAATTTTGGCAGCAAATATATTTTATATTCCTCTTCTTTTTATATACACATTGGCCCTTAAGATTTGTGAGTTCCAACTTTAGATTAGAGGTGTTCTTAGGGCTATTTTGTTGGAGGTTCTTGGAGGAGCTTTTGTAGATCTTTTGAGTTGATCTTGAGGATGTGATCATTGGTTTCTCATCATGGTTTGAGGTATGGGGTTTTACGTAATATGCTCTTTAAATCTCGCGAGTGTCATTCTCTTTGAATTCTTGTTTAATTGAACTCATATTTGAATTGTTAAATTCATTGAAATCTAGAAAATAATTGTTGAAATTATTTTTATTCATGTGGTATTATTATATTGTTGATGAGCACGTTGTCATGAGATTTTATTATGGCACGGATGTTGGGCACCCGCCAAAATTCCTATTTCCCGGACTATGGCTTGATAAAGAATATACGGATGTGGTGAGGCCTGGTGACCCGGTTAAAGTGTTGTTGAGAAATTATATTGATAAATTCTTTGAGATTTGCATTTTGATTTGAATATTCGTACTCGTGTTGTTACGCTTTGTTCATCGCTAACATATATTTGTTGAGCATCTTTCTTGTCGTATTGTGTACTTCCCCATATTTTCTTTTAGGGGCAGGTTAGCGCGGATTTTGGGTTGCTTTGGAGATTGATTTTAGCGAGGATTGTTTGGGAAATATTTGTATTATTTTAATGTATAGATCTTTGGAGATTTGTATTTTTATTCGAGTTAGATAGTTGTAATTTTAATTCGAAAGACTTGTTGTAATTGAAGAGATTGAGATTAGTGGATTTATATTATTGTGGGTTTATTTAGATGCTCTTTACCTTGTCACTTGTGGATTTGCGTTTATTTTATCGCATTAGCGCTCCGTTCGCTCTCCCCGGGCGGACGGGGTATTACAAATGGTATCAGAGCTTAGGTATACGACAACCCTCGGGGCTTGGGTTTTGGGTTCATTGCGTGGTTAGCAATTTTTGGAGATAACAAATTTTAGGTGATATTCGTGTTAGGTTTCTAGATTAGAGGTGAGGAAATTATTTTTGGAGACGAAATTATTTTGGGAGATTGTTGGCCTGATTTTTTGAGAGTTAGGCATTCGACGAATTTTGAGGGCGAAATTCCATTGTTAGTGGAGAAGTGTAATAACCCGCGTAATTTTTGGGGTATTTTCAAAATAAAGAGGAAAAATAAAGTTTTTGATAAAATTATTTTTATTGCTCAAATATGTTGATTATTATTTTTTAAAGGCAAGAATTTCAAACGATTTCGAAAACGGAGTTTATACGGATTTTAAAATGATTTTTAAATGTTCTTAACTCTTGGAGTTGTTTTGACTTCCAACTCTTCATTTCTTTGCCTTATTTAAAGGAGTCTTTTGGATTCCAACTCTTCATTTCTTTGCATTATAAAAGGAAGTCGTGGGCAACCTTTTAACCTACTTTTGGCACAAATTTTGGCAGCAAATATATTTTATATTCCTCTTCTTTTTATATACATATTGGCCCTTGAGATTTGTGAGTTCCAACCTTAGATTAGAGGTGTTCTTAGGGCTATTTTGTTGGAGGTTCTTGGAGGAGCTTTTGTAGATCTTTTGAGTTGATCTTGAGGATGTGATCATTGGTTTCTCATCATGGTTTGAGGTATGGGATTTTACACAATATGCTCCTTAAATCTCGCAAGTGTCATTCTCTTTGAATTCTTGTTTAATTGAACTCATATTTGAATTGTTAAATTCATTGAAATCTGGAAAATAATTGCTGAAATTATTTTGATTCATGTGGTATCATTATATTGTTGATGAGCACGTTGTCATGAGATTTTAATATGGCACGGATGTTGGTCACCCGCCAAAATTCCTGTTTCCCGGGCTATGGCTTGATAAAGCATATACGGATGTGATGAGGCCTGGTGACCCGATTAAAGTGTTGTTGAGATATTATATTGATAAATGCTTTGAGATTTTCATTTTGATTTGAATATTCGTACTCGTGTTGTTACGCTTTGTTCATCGCTAACATATATTTGTTGAGCATCTTTCTTGTCTTATTGTGTACTTCCCCATATTTTCTTTTAGTGGCAGGTTAGCGCGGATTTTGGGGCGCTATGGAGATTGATTTTAGCGAGGATTGTTTGGTAAAGATTTGTATTATTTTGATGTATAGAGCTTTGGAGATTTGTATTTTTATTCGAGTTACATAGTTGTAATTTTAATTCGATAGACTTGTTGTAATTGAAGAGATTGAGATTAGTGGATATATATTATTTTGGGTTTTTTAGATGCTCTATACCTTGTCACTTGTCGATTTGGATTTATTTTATCGCATTAGTGTTCCGTTCGCTCTCTCCGGGCGGGCGGGGTGTTACATCACCCTTCTCCTCAAGCTAGGGGATTCACCCACCTCTTGGAACCTCCCTTGATATCACTAAAGTATATAATTAAATAAATATCAAGTCACTGATATTTAATGGCACACACAATATATACACATATATATATATATATATATATATATATATATATATATATATATATATACTATCACTACACCGTATATATACATATATATATATATATATATATATATAAACCCCAGCTTCACCATGTACTCACAACCCGTAACACTAGCCTGTAATTTCCCGAGTCTCTGGCCTGACTCAACTAAATAAATTATCTCACTTATTAAATTATCATTACCCCGAGTCTGTGGTCCGACTCTAATATATTAAATTCACACCTCAATTAATATAATATTTCTTCCTGAGTCTATGGTCCGACTCTCATATAAATACTCTACACATTAATTTATATGAAATTTGCCCAAGTTTGTGATTCGACTCTCATTTAATTAATTCACACATTAATTAAATAAATACTAAGCTGAGTCTGTGATCCGACTCTCATTTAATTAATTCACACATTAACTAAATAAATACTAAGCTAAGTCTGTGGTCCGACTCTCATTTAATTAATTACACATTAATTAATTTATTACCTTCCCGAGTCTATCGTCCGACTCTAATTAAATTAATTAACACACCTATTAATTTACTACCTTTCCGAGTCTACAATTCGACTCTAATTAAATTAATTAACACGCCTATTAATTAAATACCTATCCGAGTCTACAATCCGACTCTAATTAAATTAATTAACACACCTATTAATTTAATACCTACCCGAGTCTACAATCCAACTCTAATTAAATTAATTAACACACCTATTAATTTAATACCTACCCGAGTCTACAATCCGACTCTAATTAAATTAATGAACACCTCTATTAATTTAATATCTACCTGAGTCTACAATGCGACTCTAATTAAATTAATTAACACACCTATTAATTTAATATCTTTTCGAGTCTACAATCCGACTCTAATTAAATTAATTAACACTCCTATTAATTTAATACCTACCTGAGTCTACAATCCGACTCTAATTAAATTAATTAACACACCTATTAATTTAATACCCTCCCGAGTCTACAATCCGACTCTAATTAAATTAAGTAACACACCTATTAATTTAATTACTTGGTATCGCCCAACCACTATACCCGGACTTGCTCACTTGGCCCATAACTTAATATTTCCCGAGTCTCTGTTCCGACTCTAAATTTAAATGTTCTCTCGGTAATTAATTTAATACTTTGGTTTCACTTAACCAACATACCCGAACACGCTCACTTCGTCCGTAACTTAGTATTTTTCCGAATCTATATTCTTCCCCATAACTAGTTTATTTCACCTCCATTTCTTTACTAATGTAGCGTCACCCAACTACAATCCCCGAATTTTATTCCTCGGCCTAAAGTCAATACTTAAGAATTATTTCCCCAAACTCGTTCATCTCATGACACACAATTTTCACCCACCTAAACCCAATTATATCACCCTATAATTGTTAAGGAATATATGCCCCAAATGAATTTCTCACTAAATAAAAGTAGGAGTTAACTCTTAAACAATTTTCTCCTTATATACAACACTGGGCGAATTGCCAAAATTCCTTTATCATCGATCAATCGATCCCCCTGGGTCGATCGATCGATCATTCCAGACTTCGTCTTCTCCAGCCCTTAATTCGGCCATTGACGAAAATTAGGGTTTTCTTTCCTCAAAATCCAACCTCAAACCAGCCTGTTAATCATCTTATTACATCTCTCATGAACTATAAACAACATCAAAACCTTTTAACATGATTAACACTATAAATCTTTACCCAACTCATGAACACAAATCCCTATGGTATAATCCCAATTTCAGGTTCAAATTCCACCATTTATGTTTCGCGTTTCTCATTCAAATTAGATAATCATACTCAGAATCATCTAACACAACTAATTCTTACTTTGAATCTCATTCAATGGTTTCATTAACAAAAATCCCATTTTGTACCCATTTATCCCCAAAATGAATTTTAGTTTACACATCACTAAAATATAAATTGGATATCACAATTTAGAAATCAAAACAGTTAACCACTTACCTGGAATTGTTCGTAGGGTCTGATCCGTTGGTGTAGTCCCTTAATTTGACTCCAAAATCCCCAAATTGGCTCTTGATTTGCTTTCCCCCAAATTCCTCTGAAACCCTTGGTTTAGAGTTGTGTTGACTGCCATTCCTTAGTCTCTCAGTTAGGTTGAAAGTCCTTAATCCCGTTTTTGGCCATATGGGCCTAATTAAAATGGCCCAACTCACCCCGCGTGGTCCCGATTATGCCTAAAAACGTCCCGTGACCCGTTTACTACCCCTGGGTACTCTTTTCCGACTATCTTGGTCCATCCGGACTCAACCGTATACTCGGAATTGGCATATGAATTAATTTATAAAAATCATTATTTCTCACCCAAATTAGTTTATACCGACTCCTGTCTGAGATAAGTACATATCCCGTCATTAATACCCGAAATGGCGTAAATACATTATTACTATTCACTTAGTAAATAAATTTCCCTAATATTAACCATTCACTCCCGGATTAATATTTAAATATAAATTTCCATAATTAATTCAATTAAAATTACGACACACACAAGTAATTTTTGAATTCCCGAATTAATTAAATATTAAATGCATAAAAATACGTGGTGTTACATACTTCCCCCTTACAAAGGAATTTCGTCCTTGAAATTAAGATGAGCGTAATATTCCAAGCTTCGCATATTACTCTATAGTCATGCGTCTCTAAGACCGCTATATCTATCTCTCCCGCTTCTAACTATAAGTTACACAAAAATGCATTTTAATTAACCAGGGCGCCCATACACCCTGTACCCATGCTTATCCGCACAAAAATTGCATTAGTTAACCCGGGTGCCCATACACCCTATCCCCATGCTTTACCGCACGAAAAATTTACCCGACTATGCTACTTGTAACCCGTAATATGACTTCCAACCCGTAGTGATATCCCACACATATATATATATACTGGTCGGGGTACCCAACCCATGTACTAACGACCAAGCATCTCCCCGCTTCCAACTTGAGCTAAGTTTCATGCGTGGGATGTCTCGCAAAGCGAAATCCAAACAAGGAACCCCCCAAATTCTTATCTCTTAACACAAAAGTATATACTCCTACCCTCATGCTACCAAAGACAACATAAAATATTGCGCCCTTACTATCACTAGTCCTTGCGAAAAATAAACCTCGAGCTATGTCTCTTTGCTCGAATATAATTCTAACCACCCTGATTCACTTTAGTAAACACTCTTACTTACCGGGATAAATTGTGAGAACACAAGACCTCACTTTGTGTCTTTCGCACCACACAATATAACATATATACACACATATACATAGGCTAAACACCCTCTCAGGTGACACCTATTACCAATCATATCTTGATGTCAAGAACTCAAAAATTTAACACCACTATCCACAATAGTTAAATTCCATCACTATCCAGCCGATATTTAGAAAATTTTATCAATCCTACTCCCATAATTCTCGAAATTAGTAACTCTTCTCATAATTCAAACCTTCACTCAGTGTACATCTCCACTCTCCCGTGAAGAACACCAAGGAACTCCACTACCCCACGAAAAGTTTATCCACATACTATGGCTGCTAAAGCCAATGCACCCACTAAACTCGATTCACCTGCGAACTCTAGTGAAAAATAAGTCTTATATTGTGACATCCTCTTTGTCACTCAAAAATATACCCCATGCCCATAGGGTAAAATTAATTACCTCCATACTCCAGCTGCAACGGCTGATTCTCGATTCCGGAGCATCTTCTCCCTGCCCGAATGCACCCATGACTTGATTTAGTGGCTATATATCCAGGACCTCTTCCTATAGTTGACCCCTAACTCGCTTAAGTCAATCTCTCTTCATGTGACCCGCTTCCCCACAAACTAAACACCTCCGATGAAATTCACCCTGCCACTGATTCCTTCCTTGCTAGCCATCCTGTCGATCGCCTCCATCTCTAAATCGTTTGGCATGATTTCCCTGTCGGAAATCTTGCCCCTGATCTCCCCCTGTTTGCTGCTGGGATACCCCACTGGTACTGGTCCCACCTTCTTTATCCAATTAGCTGGCTTCCACTCCCTTCCTGCTTCCATTCACGTAGAAGCGATATTCCTAACAGTGCAGGAGTGTTGTGTTAACGACATCAGTAATAGCTACTAATGCGGGATTACCAATTAAATATTATCTAATTCTCAACCCACCATGAACCTTGCTTTCTTTCTCTCTTCATCGCTTACCTCATCCGATAAAAAAATTGTCAAACGAGTGAATTCTTCCTCGTAAACGGCCACTGAACGTCTCCCTGATTCACCTCTATAAACTTTCTCCTCATTTCGGTCTCAACCGCTAGAGGAAAATACTTGCGGTCGATTCACACCCCAAAATTTTGCAATAGCTAGTGTATCCCTTTCCTCAACTGTGGTGATCGACTCCCACCACTGTAGCGCTGCTCCCACTAAACTAAAAGTGGTTTGTATTTGCTTTCACACCTCATCGCAATCTCCCGTGCGTGGGTGACGCTAGATATCTCTCTTTGTTGACACGCTAGCATTACATCATAACCCCCTTATAACTCTAGTGGATGCCCACTTTTGAAAAACTCTCGTACTTGCTGCCAGCCTGACGGCCCCTGCACGAGCCAGAACATCTGGCGCCACTAACACTTATGGCTGATCTAGTGGAAAGTACATTGCCATAGCGATCCTCGTCGCTGCAACTTCCTGCGCCACCAATTCAGTTACCTGCGCTACCAAAATCATTCTCTGGCAGTTGCTACAGTAACTCTTGCTCCTAATGAGCCTCCCCAGTCTCAACTCCCCCTGTTGCCCTAGCTGCTCCCTCTCTCCTGGGCGGCATCTGGAAGGAGAATCGAATCGTATGAGTTCACTCTCAAATATAATTTGGCAGAAGAACGTATATGCACATATGTATGAGAATAAAACAATCTTATAATAGGGCTCTATATCAAAGATTGCTAAGCCGAAATGTGAAAAGTCGCACAGATCATAAGGACACTAGAACCTGATGCTCTGATACCATCTGTGGCACCCCGCCTAATAAAATATCGGGTGATCAGTCCTATACCAAATTAAAACAGGAATCCCAGTTGGTTTATCCTTATCATCACTGTCGAAATTTTTTTAAAACTTACTAACCACCTAGTATTCCAAAAGCTGGTGCCGATTTTAACTTTTTAATTAAACAAAACATTACATGCGGAAATAAATATAAACTATTCACACAAATGAATAAAACTCAACTTAATCATTAATTAAATAATTTGCCGAATAAACCATCGGCCACCAAAGTAAAATAATCCAATACAAACATAGAACACCTGAATATATACATCTGAAAACTGTATTGAGAAGTCTGGGCGACAGGCCCTAAATAAAACTGAAACTGAGAAATGATTCCTACTCTAGGAATAAATGACCGATGCGTCTAATCCAACTCCGGCTAGCATCCACATATGCCGCAGCTCCATGTCCCTGGAATAGAATATCAATCCTGGCATCCCTGTGGCTGGACACCTAAAGGGTTTTGAAAATAATTTTATAGCAAGGGTTAGAACCCAAAACATTTTTAAAATATTTAGCAACTGAATTAACTGCAGCAATTTAAAATGTATGAATGCGCTTCATATTTAAGTTAGTGTCGCATTCCCTTGTGGACATTCTCACCCCTCCACTATTGTGCACACCTAACGGTTACCTTAACCCCACCTAGTTGTACTACCCCGTCCAACTAGTCCTGGTATAACCTTCCCTTGACACACTACTCTAACTCGAGTATAATTATTCATGAATGTATAAGTTATTTCACCAATAAACTTAATTAATTCCCTCTTACATAATAGCATATAATTGTGCCACAAGTTATATAAAGTAAATACATCACACACTGTATTATTACCCGCATATAATATTGAATACCATTATATACGTACCTTTACTAAAACATCCACACATATATCATACTTATATCCATCCTTCCGAGTATTCCCTCACCGGATGATTCCCTCTAAAGTGCCATCTCACTAGGTGTGCTCACATAACCTAGATACCCAAGTTGGAATCGCTCACCAACCTGGTCTAAAACATGAACGAAGTGGAGGCGGTCATATTCCTTCCCTGAAAGTGAGATAATCCCCTCACCCATATACCAGACACTATGACTTGGGGATATACTCACCCTACTCCTCAAGCTAGGGGATTCACCCACATCGCGCAACCTCCCTTGATAGCACTAGAGTATATAATTAAATAAATATCTAGTCACTGATATTTAATAGCACACACAATATATACACATATATATATATATATATATATATATATATATATATATATATATATATATATATATATATATATATATATATATATATACTATCACTACACCGTATATTTATATATATAAACCCCGGCTTCACCGTGTACTCACAACCCGTAACACTAGCCTGTAATTTCCTAAGTCTCTGGCCTGACTCAACTAAATCGATATTCTCACTAATTAAATTATCATTACCCCGAGTCTGTGGTCCGACTCTCTTATAAATACTCTACACATTAATTTATATGAAATTTGCCCAAGTCTATTATTCGACTCTCATTTAATTAATTTACTCATTAATTAATTAATACGAAGTTGAGTCTGTAGTTCAACTCTCATTTAATTAATTCACACATTAATTAAATAAATACTAAGCTAAGTCTGTGGTCTGACTCTCATTTAATTAATTACACATTAATTAATTTATTACCTTCCCGAGTCTATCGTCTGACTCTAATTAAATTAATTAACACACCTATTAATTTACTACCTTTCCGAGTCTACAATCCAACTCTAATTAAATTAATTAACACACCTACTAATTTAATACCTATCCGAGTCTACAATCCGACTCTAATTAAATTAATTAACACCCCTATTAATTTAATACCTTCTTAAGTCTACAATCCGAATCTAATTAAATTGATTAACACCCCTATTAATTTAATACCTACCCGAGTCTACAATCCGACTCTAATTAAATTAATTAACACACCTATTAATTTAATACCTTCTTGAGTCTACAATCCGACTCTAATTAAATTAATTAACACTCCTATTAATTTAATACCTACCCGAGTCTACAATCCGACTCTAATTAAATTAATTAACACACCTCTTAATTTAATACCTTCCCGAGTCTACAAGCCGACTCTAATTAAATTAATTAACACACCTATTAATTTAATTACTTGGTATCACCCAACCATTATACCAGGACTCGCTCACTTGGCCCATAACTTAATATTTCCGGAGTCTGTGTTTCGACACTAAATTTAATTACTCTCTCAATAATTAATTTAATACTTTGGTGTCATCTAACCAACATACCCGGACTCGCTCACTTGGTCCGTAACTTAGTATTTTTTCGAATCTATATTCTTCCCCATAACTAGTTTATTTCACCTCCATTTCTTTACTAATGTAGCGTCACCCAACTACAATCCCCGAATTTTATTCCTCGACCTAAAGTCAATACTTAAGAATTATTTCCCCAAATTCGTTCATCTCATGACACACAATTTTCACCCACCTAAACCCAATTATATCACCCTATAATTGTTAAGGAATATACTCCCCATATGAATTTCTCACTAAATAAAAGTAGGAGTTAACTCTTAAACAATTTTCTCCTTATATAAAACACTGGGCGAATTGCCAAAATTCCTATATCATCGATCGATCGAGCCCCCTAGGTCGATCGATCGATCGTTCCAGACTTCGTCTTCTCCAGCCCTTATTTCGGCCATTGGCGAAAATTAGGGTTTTCTTTCCTCAAAATCCAACCTCAAACTAGCCTGTTAATCATCTTATTACATCTGTCATGAACTATAAACAGCATCTAAACTTTTAACATGATTAACACTACAAATCTTTACCCAATTCAAGAACACAAATACCTATGGTATAATCCCAATTTCAGGTTCAAATCCCACCATTTATGTTTCGGGTTTCTCATTCAAATCATATAATCATACTCAGAATCATCTAACACAACTAATTCTTACATTGAATCTCATTCAATGTTTCCATTAACAAAAACCCCATTTTGTACCCATTTATCCCCAAAACGAATTTTAGTTTACACATCACTAAAATATGAATTGGATATCACAATTTAGGAATCAAAACAGTTAACCACTTGCCTGGAATTGTTCGTAGGGTCTGATCTATTGGTGTAGTCCCTTAATTTGACTCTAAAATCCCCAAATTGGCTCTTGATTTGATTTTCCCAAATTCCTCTGAAACCCTAGGTTTAAAGTTGTGTTGACTGCCACTCCTTAGTCTCTCAATTAGGTTAAAAAACCTTAATACCATTTTTGGCCATATGGGCGTAATTAAAATGGCCCAACTCACCCTGCGTGGGCCCGGCTATGCCTAAAAACGTCCCGTGACCCTATTACTACCTCCGGGTACATTTTTCCAACCATATCGGCCCATCCGAACTCAACCGTACACTCAGGATTAGCATCCGAATTAATTTATAAAAATCCTTATTTCACACCCAAATTAGTCTATACCGACTCCTGGCTGAGATAAGTACATATCCCATCATTAATATCTGAAATGACGTAAATACATTATTACTATTCACTTAGTAAATAAATTTCCCTAATATTAACCATTCACTCCCCGATTAATATTTAAATATAAATTACCACAATTAATTCAATTAAAATTGCCACACACACAAGTAATTTTTGAATTCCCGATTTAATTAAATATTAAATGCATAAAAATACGGGGTTTTACATTACCCACTAACTTTTGACAGAATATCTAAGTGCGGGAACCAAACTTTTTGGTTTAACTTTTTCACACCTTTCCATCTCCAAGAGAGAGTTAATCTTTCCATAGAAAAACTTCAAGTTTAAGTGTTCATTTTCCAAGAAAAATCCATCAAACACTTTGTATACACCCATATTGTTTATTCCATGTTCTCTTTATATATATATATATATATTGCTTGGAGGCTGGCACCGGTTTTCCATCTCTACCATTTCGAAGAGACGTTTGGGTTTTCTTCTAAATCCCACAAAGAAGAAGAAGTTTGTGTGCCAACCCGGTAATTCAAAATAAGGGGTGGCCAGCCCGATACTCCAAAATACAGGAATCATGGATGGAATCATCCTCAGCACCATGACAACATAAAGAGTATATGGGACAACCACTCAATATTTCAGAAAACAGGTTGTCAAAAATTTTGTTTTGAAATTTAAAGAAAGCAGTTAATAATCCATAATTAAAACACAAGTGGAAACCCCAAGGGTATATATGTTACAAATATGACAATATAAATTAAAGGACCGAACATAAGGTCGGGCAACAGAATTACATACAATGTACAATGGGTTCCATGAGTTACATATTACATTCATTATACATTTACAAAGGTTGGGCCACACGCCCGAATAAAAACCCAAACATAACTAGAAAATAACAAAGGAGGCGTCTACTCAAAATTGTAACAACCCGCTCAAAATAATAACTGGTGGCCAGCCCTAAACTACATTAAATCAGGAGTTTCAAATGGTCCAGTCTCAACATCAACTGTCGGTACTATATAATATAGGACTAACTACCAAATATCAAATAAGCGAGATGTTAAAATTTGAATAAAATGTACAACATACAACCAACTAACATTACTAATAAAAGAAAGAAAGATGGATGAAAGAACTATGAGAAAGGAAATGCTCGAATAAAACGAAATAAATAGCTACAATAGAATGTACTACAAAAAGTAGACCCGAATAAGCTGTCGAGTAACAGCCAATACAATAACTGGAATGGAATAAATATAAACATGTTCATAAATATCCCTTGGGTACAGACCCGATATACAACATGAATCCTACCTAGAATTTTAAAGAAGTGGGAAGCGGCTACAAGATACATCCCGCAACAGTCCGCACCTGTCACGGCTCCCAAGACTCTGGATAGAAGGTCATTCGGCATCCATGCGGTAAGACACCTGTAATTGTATATATATATATATATATATACAGGCAGGAGAGAAAAGTAAATGGGTCGGAGCCCGAGTTGTGAAAAATATTTAGCAAGTGTGTTAACCGTGCATAATAAATATCGGTGCACATATTTCATAATTAAAGTGGAATCGCACTCTCGTGGAAATCCAACTCACCTCTCATCTAACGGCGCGCACCTATTCGCGTCCTCAATTTTAATAGTTAAAATTACCCCCATCTATAAGGAACACCTAACTTGTCATAGGCCTAGCCTACAACCACGAGATTTTCCTTACTACCCTAACCCTAGAACCCACTCTTTCTAAATACACTTAAGTATTTTTACAAACATATATGCCATATTAGGCTTAATGGATTCCAATTTATAATTTAACTAATTATAAATCTGAATAAGTTTCCCATATGTATTTGGGTAGAAACATATGATTTAATTTCGAATTAACATGCATACAAGATTATTATTGACAAAACTTCTCACCAATTTCAACGCTGCGCTGCATTTCGTGCATGGGGTGTATCGCAGAGCGAAATCCAAGCTAGGAACCACCCCGTTACACTACTCCTTGACAATGTCGATCCTACAGATCCATAATGCCATACATACCATATACTACTACTACTAAATCTTTTAGACTACAATATGAAAACAGCTACAAACTCTAATAATATCCTTGGGATGATGTAACCGAAATATTCCTTAAATGCGATACATCAACCCCCATCAATCATCTAGTACACCATAATCATCCAAGATGTACTCCATAAAATTCCATATCCTTTCATGTATAGGATATATATAAATATACATGTATAGGTATTTTATTCTAACCATATATATATATATATATATATATATATATATATATATATATATATATCATCCATCCAATAGCCAAGTGTACATACTGCATATGATGTATAAGGCCATGCACATAATATACCCGGCTATATATATCGCCGATAAACTGCATCAATGCTATCATCTTCCCAGTGCCCGGCTCACGTAGCAATACTAGGGCCACCATGGTGGGACTAAACGACACCCATCCCGTGGTAACTCACACACATGACGTCCCGGGAAGCGGTCATAGCTCCTAACCGGCAATGAGACGAAACATACCCACCACGTCTCATCCCAAAAATAAATATATATATCATATAATAACACACGGGACGACTATGACCTTGGGAATATCCACACCCTCCTTTTCTAGCCAGGATGCTCACCCTCTACGCGTGCAACTTCCCAATGATAGCATGAGCGGGGTATGCTTAACCACATAAGTATATATATCATTCACATGCACAATATATATACATCCCTTTGATCCACTCATATAAATAAACCATCACATAAGGTTTAAATATCCATACCATGTATATCCACAACATAAATATATCCATATATTCATATTTATATAGATATATATATATATATATACACACATTCACATATCCATATATCTATATATAGATAACAATTCTCGTTCATATGAATAAGAGCTATAAACATGGCTATAAGTATACTTAATCCTCAATATACAAGCCGTCACCACAATTCATTTAATTTACCTCGATATGTTAATACAATCCCTCACTTGAAGCATATTCAATCATTTTTCCTATGATGAATAGTCTCCCAAAATCATATGTATAAATATATACATATATATTCAACAATTGGGATATCACCCAAAATTTTGTGTAGGTAATAATCACTGCACACTCCATATGTATCTAAAAGGACTTTCATGTCTCCAATACTAGTTCCGACAATTGATGTATAAATGTATATATAAACAATTAAGAGTCTATAAACCTCAACTTAGCCCAATGCTATTTCAAGTATTGGAATCTCAATTCGGACTACGGTTCATTTACCCTCATGATTACCCTTAGTCCAACACTTCTAATTTACCTCTTAAATTTACCATTTCTAAGGTTAATGCGACCACTCTCACTCTCATTAGCCCCCAATTATAACCTAATAGAATCCTATCGCTATTAGGATTCAATTTAAATATCGGCCTATAATTTTCCCAACATACCTTCGCAACTCTCTCTAAGAGTTATTAACCTCCCATCATATATATACTTACTTTTGGTCTAATATTAGGATACTCAACCCCATTGAGGCTTCTCACTATCTCCATAAACACACACAACTCCTATGCAAACACATATTTTATCCCGGACTATATCGAGAATCCCCATGATCCTAACATGTGAGAAACCCCTAATAAATCTCCACAATTATATCTCATACATCATAAGAGAAATCCCCAAACCAACAAACCTATTTAAAAAGGTTAGAGATCATCCAAGAAAACCCCCGTAAACAGCCCATTCCCTGAGAATAAACTCCAAAAGAAAAGGGGGAAGAAAGAACTCCAAACTTTGGGCTAAAAATAGGGGACCGATCGACCAGTCCCAGACCCCCAGTCGATCGCGGGTCCTAATTTTGCCTACGAAGAAATGCAGTAGGCTTTTCCCTTAAGGCGCGGTCGACCGGTCCCCAAACCGCGGTCGACCGTCCATACCAGTTGCCTTGGACGATTTTCCAATTTCAGCAAACCCACAACCCTCAAACCCCCAAATCTTTAACCCAATAGTATTGGTAACAAGAAAATCCATCCTACGTCTCATCCCAACCAATTATATGTCATCAAACCATACATAAACATTGATTTCAAGATTTAAACCCAAAAATCTAGGTTTTGATATTTATACCCAAAATCCATTTCTTTAACCCATAAATTAAGAAATGAAATACACAAATAGCTATTCAGCAAGATTAAACACTTGCCTCAGATTTGTAGAGGTTGGACATCCTCGATGTCGCGGTTGGGCCGAAAATCTCCAAGCTTTTCTTCCTTTCTCTCTCTTTTCTTCTTCTTTCCTTCTTCCTTTCTCTTTCTCTCTTCCTTTCTTCTTCTAGGGCTTTTCTCTCTCTCTCTCAAATGAGAAATGGCTTCATCCGTAAGCCTCCAAATCCTTTAAAACATAAACCCAATTTTAAATGTTAGTACACAATTTAAATGACTCGTTTACACCAATTCGAGTCAAACTAACTTAAAAATATTCCGAAGCCGAAATAAAATCGAATGACAGTCATTTTGACTATCTCGACCCTTCCGGGATCAATGGTACCCTCAAAATCATCATCCGGAATACTTTAAAATGTCCTCTATTTTTGGACTTAAATTCCCAATTTTAGAATTCTCCAATTTAATTAAATTTTATTTTCCCAAAAATTTAATTTCTCAGTCTCCAGAATCGAGGGTTGTTACAAAAATATCCCGTGAAATTCGCAAAATGTAACGGCTCCTCGAAAGACACTAGAATGGGGAAGTCATTACGGGTGTCCTTGGGGTGGAACACCTGAATGGTTACAATATATATACATGCACAACAAGAAAGAAGAACCGGTCAGAACCCGATTTTATGTGATCACCAGATAAATGACAAGTATGACAATAATGAATGATTAAGCATGGATGATAAAGATGACATTCTAGCATGATAACATCATATAATGAACTAATTCAGTTGAATGATTATAAAGTGAAATTAAATTATATAAGAGAATAAAAATAATCATAAACCTTTTTCATCTTTCACCATTTCATCTTATCTTTCTATTCCTTATCAGGAATACAAGTTTTATCACGTGCTCTTTGTGGCACTTATCTCAATTGTATGCTCTTTGTGGAATATATTATGATCTTTATGGCATTGCTTTATGCTCTTTATGGCATTAATATCCATCAGGTCCAACTTGATGATTAAAATAGTTATAAGTATATATATATATAACGATTCTAAGATCGCCCGTCTGGGTTTCCCCACTGTGCGTGCCCCTAAATAACCATCATCTTCTAAGGTCTATCATAAGACAACCTGGGATCCTATCGAAAACGTCGGGAAGCGTCCATATGCCTGCGGAATAGTCAAGACCACACCCGGAATCTCCTACCCATCGCAGAAAGATATAAAACAAGCGCTCATATGGCCTAGGACTATATCCACCCTGCATTCATTAGCCAGGGGACTTCACCTTACGCACGAACTTCCCTTTAGATGGTATTTAGAGAGGTGTGTTTAACCATTTCTTTAATTTCTATTTCATGATTTAGTAAATTATCATTTACTTTGTCCATTTTACATTTTACCAAATGCATTATGATTATCCGGAACTATACGTGCTTAACATCATTATAATGACCTCGAAGAACATTTAAACTCCCAAGTTATTTTCCCAAGCTATCTTTTGGGCTTTATAATACCATCATTCATCACATTATCATCTAAAGTCTCCAAACACAACTTCAAAGTCTCCTAGACTCTTACTATTTGAAAAATAAAAGTGATGCCTAAACATCACTTCACACACCCTCAAACTAAGTCCCCTATATACTAATTCTAATCTATGGTACTAAATTAATCCTCCTAGAACTCTAGGACCCTAAATTTACTTCGTAAAAGAAGGTTCCGAGACCTAAATCCTAAAGAAAAGTGAGTTAAAATTCAATTTAAAAAAATTAACTCAAGACAGCAAGAAAACGAATCGATTCGCCCAAGGGCTGAATCGATTCGGACAAAAGAAACTCACTTTCTGTAAACTACCGAATCGATTCGGATTGGCCGAATCGATTCGGTCCAAGTAGACCTGGAAACTGGACCTAGGCGAATCGATTCGCCCCTAGGGCCGAATCGATTCGGTCATGCGAAAATGCCAAGAATGGCTATGGAGTCTTGGACTCCAATTTCTACCCCTACTCAAAACCTTTCAAACCAAACTCATTTATTTCATCCAATACACCATAAATACTACCAACTACTACTACTACCATCAATAATCATCCAAATCATTCTTTAATGATTCAAGACCCACAAATACACAAAACCCTAAACTAGTTAAACCATAATCAATACACCATTATCACAACTAATCATTTATCTTAAACACATATAGCAAGTAGAAAACTTTCCTCAATCTAGCAAATGCACATTTTCCTTGTATAGTTGCAAGAATCCCTCCTCAATCTTCAAGCTCTTCTTCTTTCTCTACTCTTTCTCTTCCTCTCTCTTACTCTCTAGGTTTAGGAATACAATTAGGTGAATAGTGACTTAATCAAGACATAAATCGTGCCTTTAGTCAACAATCCCAACTTAAATGATCAATACCACGATAAAATAACACACAACTGCATATTTAAGGTATAATCAGTCAAAAGTGCCAAAAACCTCAAAATACAATATGGCACATAATTTGACTATCTCGCACGTTCCGGAATCAAATACGGCCTCCAAATTATCATTTGTATATTTTATATTTCATTTTAAGTTTCGGTTCCATTTTAAATTAAAATGTCATTTTAAATCTTATGACACTATAAAACTCACTATGAGGATATTTACATACTCATACAGTAAATATACAACAAGTTAGTAAATATTAACTTTTCTCCATTAAATTAATACTTACTCTATATCTCAACATTTTGTATATATTTACTTTACATAAAAAGTAGATTTAAATTAGGCTCTCATAAGCGAGGGTTATTACAGTTTGCGTTGATTTACCCATTTGGAGAAAGGCTCCTAGTTTGGGTGACGGTGACCATATAAAGTTCGATCGATGAATTTTGAGATCGCGAGCTCCGTGGTTATTCGGTATGCGGAGGTGTATACAAGAAGAAGCGTCGGGGCTTGAGAGGGATCGAGTCGAGTGTTGTAAGTCTTACTGTCTTGTATTTGTAAAACCATACATAGTGGATTTGAGGCTAGGGCCGTCCGCGATTTTTTCCCGTTGTGGGTTTTTCCTCATACATCGCGGCGTAGTGATCCATTGTTTAATTTTATCTTGTTATATCACCTAGAATGCATGCTTAGGTAAAAAGATAAAATTTGGTTTAATCACTACTTATGTTTAATTTGGTGCTAAATAAATATTGGGTAATGTGTAGTTAATTCAAGTCTTCAATTTAATTTGTTAAAATTGGTTTGGCCTAATTTGATAAAATGAAAAATATGACTTAGGCTAATTTCTAGGACTTCGGTTAATTGAATGGGTTTAAGTGAAATTTAAATTGTGTGTATCTGTGTGTTTTAATCTAATTTCACTTGGTTTAATTTTAATTTGGAAATAAATTAAAATTTTTGTTAATTTATTTTATTTGAACCATCATCTTACGCTTCCGCATATATCTATAAAAAGGACATTTCATTTTGTAATAAAAGATTTTAAAAATCGGGGGCCTATGGGACTTATCAATTATTCTATCAACGTAAATCATACAATGGTTTATCTCAAGGGTCTCCTACATAAAATAGAGATATGAGGCATCTTTTGTCATTTATTAAACGATCGTGCCCTCAAAGACCATTTATAAGCATGATAGTAACCGAAGGATATGATAGGTGATAGATAACTAATCGAGCATAATCATACCGATCGATTTTCTTTGAGATTCAAGACGTAATTTATCCAAGGTTTGGTGAACAATTCAGCTAATTGATGTTGAGTGGGTAAATCGTTAATCTCTAATTCTTTTGACTCAACAAGTTCACGTATAAAATGATGTCCAATTTTAATATCTTTAGTACGCGAATGTTGAACATGATTTTTAAAGATATTGATAGCACTTTTGTTATCACGATATAAGTTTAATTTATCTTCATTAATGTCGTAGTCACTAAGCATTTGCTTTATCCATAATAACTGAAAGCAACAACTACCTGTCGCTATGTATTCTGATTCGGTTGTGGAAAGTGATATGCAGTATCTGCTCCACCCGACTAAGTTGTTACCTATGTAATAACAAGCACCGAAAGTTCTTTTGCTGTCATCTGAGAAGCCGACCCAATCAGCATTAGTGTACCCTATAATTGTGCTTGTGGTGTCTTTTGTGTACCATATAACTAGGTTTATCGTGACCTTAATATATTTCATTATACGTTTAACACAGAAAAGGTGAATTTCCTTAAATACACTTTTGTAACGAGCGCAAACACAAACAGCGTACATAATATCGGGTTGAGAAGTTGTTAGATACAATAAACTACCTATCATACTTCTATATAGCATAGGATCTACGAGTTTTTCATTTTCATGGGAGTCCTAGTAAATTTAGCATTATCTAGACCAAATTTTTTAACTATTTTAAGTGCGTATTTGGAGTGTGATATAAACAACCCATCATCTTTTTATCAAACTTGAAGACCTAAAAAGTAATGAAGCTCCCCCATAAGCAACATTTGGAATTCACCGTGTATAATATTTGAAAATTCTTTAACTTAAGCCGGAGAAGTAGATCCAAATATATTGTCGTGAATATATACTTGAGCAATTAAGACCCGTTTCTTAAAATGTTTGACAAATAATATCTGGTCATTTTCACCACGTCAAAAACCTTTATTGATTAAAAAGGTCGAAAGGCATTCGTACCAGTCCTGAGGGGTTTGATTTAAATCATATAATGCCTTCTTCAACCTAAAGACATGGTTCTAGTAATGAGGATCAATAAAGCCTTTCGGCTATTCAACATAGATCTCCTCTGTCAAAGTACCATTTAAAAATGGGAATTTAACATCCATTTGATAAAGGCTAAATTATAAGTGATAGGCAAAATCTATTCCTTCAACTTGAGAGTAGCCCTGCGCAACAAACCTGGCTTTATTTCTAACTATCATCCATGATTCGTCGATTTTATTTGTAAAGATCCAACTAGTGCCAATAGCCTTTTTATTTTCGGGCCTAGGGAGGCAATTCCACACATGATGACTCTTAAAATAGACTAGCTCTTCTTGCATAGATCCAATCCAAAAGGAGTCACTAACTAAGTGCCTCATTTAGCTTCTTTAGTTCAATTAGAGAAACAAAGCACCCAAAATAGGCCACGTTATAAAATTCGGATCGTGTTCACATTGGCTCATCGGGGTTACCAATAACATTAACAATGGGATGATCTTTAGAAAACCAATTCGGTACTTCCGGGTCTCAGTCTGTAAAGGGTCATTTATCTCTGGAGAGTCATAAGAAAAACTTATTTCAAACTCTTCCACAATAATTAATCCTTATTCTTTACTCTTGACATTAGTGTCACTCATTATCATATTTATTGATTACATGATTACTTTAGTATGTGAATTATAAACGCAATATGCCCTACTATTGGGGGAGTAACCAAAAAATACGGCTTTGTCTCCACGAGTTTCAAACTTAGACATGTGTTATCTATTTTTACAAACATAGCAAGTACTCCCAAAAGTTCGAATAAATTTTAGATTGGGCTTTTTACCATACCAGATTTCATAGGAGGTTTGTTTGGTATTTTTTCAAAGATAGACCTGGTTGATGATGTGACACGATGTTTGAACTACCTCAACACAAAAGTATTTTTCCATGTTCTTAGCATGTATTATTACCCATGACATTTCTTGGATTGTTTGAATCTTACGCTCGACAACACAATTCTATTGAGGTGTTTTAAGAAAAATGAACTCATGATGGTAACCATTACCATTATGGTATTATGTTACACTTGAGTCCTTAAATTCACCTCCTCTACTCTACGTATTCGATTAACTGGAGTGTCTTTTTCATTCTGAATTCTCAAAAGGATTTTCAAAAATTCTCGAGTTTTTATTTTAAAAATGTTACCCAAGTGAACTGAGTAAAGTCATCCACAATGACTAAAATTTAACTGTTACCACCAAGGCTCGCAATTTGCGAAGGACTCATAAGGTCCATATGGATTAACCCTAGAGGTTTTGATGTTAAAATGTCTTAACTTTCTTGTGTGCATATTTAATAATTTTTCCTTCCTGTCACGACCCACAAACAACATTTGAAATCGATTTTATTTTTGGTAAACCTCTAACTATATCCTGAGAGCCCAATTTTCTATGATTATCGTAATTAATTTAGTCCAACCGGTTATACCAGATTTCATTTTCATCAAGTCTGACTTTCTTATAAGTCTCATTACCCGAATTTACTATGTAGTAGTTATCTGGGGTCCTGTGACCTGTAAGGATACAGTCACCATTCTCATTTAAGATCTTGCAATTGGTTTTTGAAAATTGATAGTGTGGTTGGAGTCACAAAATGGAGATATGCTCAATAGATTGTCTTTAAGACCTTTCACTAATAGGACATCTTTGAGAATAGGGAGTCTCTTTTCTTAGAGTGTTCCTTTGCCTATGATATGAGATGATACTCCATATCCAAATAAAGCATTTCCTTTTAAGAATTTAGTTATGTCAGAACATCAAGAGTCTAAGTACTAACAAAATCTTGTGCTCTCATCTTTTAAAGCTCTAACAACAATATTACACTTCACTTGGGGTATTATATTGTCCTTTCTAACCCCAAATAGCTCTAGTTTTGACATGTTCATGAGCTTTTAGTTTAGAAACAGATCTATGATTATTTCTCTTAGATATCTTCTTAGCACAAGATCTTTTCTTCCTACCTCTATAGTTAGAGTTTTTATTTAGCGATTTAGGAAGTACATACTTATTCCTTCTCTTCCTAGAATAGTTAAACTTTTATAAATAGGTGAATTATAGACAGATTTATACAGTCATTTTTGAAAACACTCAGTAAGATAGTGTCCATAAACATCACAAAAAGAGCACTATTGGTGGCTCGACGATTTTTCTCATTTTGAAAACCTTTAAAAAGAGGTTTATCCATTTTCATGACATTGACCTTAGGTCTAACTGCAACAACTTAAAATTTGGGATCAAATTGCCTAATAGGGGGTAGACATACCTAGCCTCAGGTTCAACAGTTGGCTTTGGAAGGTTCTCCATCTAATTGTTTGGCTACTTTTGCTATTTTGAAAATCTTTCTTTAAGGTTTGAAAATCTGGGCATAGGTCATCTGGTCTTTTTCCAAAAGAAACAAATTACTCATGTTAAATGGTTTTAGTTTGTGCCTTAATTTTTTTTATCAAAACCCACACTAGTTTTATCTTCAGAATTAGATTTGCTAGAAGCAATACAATCTTTAAAACAAATAAATTTGTTTTCAAACTTAGAAAATTCTTAAAGACAGTTGAAACATTTTGTTTAGCTTCTTCCAATTCTATCAATGTTGCCTTATATTTCATTTTAAAAACTTCATTTGATTCAAAAATTTCTTTAATTTTTGAACAACAGAGTTAGTTTTTTCTTCATGGGCGAGCCATTAATTTGTAAAGTCCTCTGCATTTTGTTTCACTAATAGGCTAAAGGATTCTACCTTTTAAGTTAAGTTCTTGACTGTATTTTTTAGTCTATTTCTCTTACTAAAAGTCTTAGTGTCGAGTGTGTGAATGTCAGGGAGGTCATTGTTATCGGACTCATTATGTGCAGTGTGTGAGTTGTCCCCTAGCATTTTATTTTTTGAACTCACTCACCCATTGAATTTGTCATCAGTACATACACTTTGACTCGTACACATCATCGAATAATTATTACTACCAATGTCTAAAGCATGTGTATTATCTAAGCAGTGAGTAGATAAGCTAGGAATGGACAACGCATCATCAGACATAACAGTACTAGGAACGATAGCATCAAGTTCAGAATTATGCACAAACATATCACCTATATAGATAATTTTTGCAAAGAAGTCCATACAAGGATCTAAACAGTTGGAAGACTCAGGCTCATTTTCTTTAGATGCACTTGAGTCATCCCAAGTCTTACACGTATTTGCTTTAGCAGTGTTATGTTTTTTAACCCTACATTTAGAGGCTATGTGACCCTTTTTACCACATTTATAGCATTATCTATTACTAAGGTCTTTTCCAGGTCTAGCATTGTTATTAGTGTTGTTTGTCATTATTCCTCTCATAAGGATTGTTGTTAAAGTTGTTTTAATATCCATCTTTCCCTTGTTTAAAAGAAATATAGTTTCTAAACTTTATTATTTTCTTGAATTGTTTCAACATTAGGGCTATATGGTTATCCAAACTCTCTAAATCAAAGTCCTCATTAGAGTCCAAGTCTATATTTGGCGAGACTAATTAAGGTGAGGACATTTTAGACTGAAAAACTACATTGGGATTGGACTGTCAATTTTTATTATTGGAAAGGTGATTATTAAACTTAAATTCCATTTCAACCATCCTAAGTTTGCTACTGAGGAGTTTATGTGTCAAGTATGGATCATCTATCTCCTCAATTGCATACCTTTTGTTATTAAACTTATAGGGAAGGAAACTAAGAATTTTTAAAGCTATTTATTTCCAATCACATGTATTCCGTATGCATGTAGTTTTGTGATTATTTTCAGTCAATCTAATATAGAATTTGCCAAATCTCTCAGCCTCATTCATAAATAGAGTATTATATTATTGTATCAACTTCTGAGTTTTGGCTGCCTGAACACGGTCATCACCATTCTGAGCAGTGACTAATGTGTCCCAGGCTTTTTTAGATGTAGTGCAAAAAGATATGTGTTTGGATTCATGATCAATAATAGACATGAATATAGCATTTTCTCCTTTATTATTACTCAGCGAGGCAAGTCCTTAGAAAACTTATTGAGGAGATTTTTAACCCTTTTAGCACTACCCTCTCCAACAGGATTAGTTGGAAGTAAATATCCATTTTCAATTTCTTCCCAAACATCAGCTCCCAATGTCCCTTGGATGAAAGCAACCATCCTTAGTTTCCAGCAAGGAAAATTGTTCCCATAAAAGAGGGGAGTTCGGGATAAATTTCCAAGATGCTCAAACTTTTCATCCATAAAGAGGTTTTAGAACATTTTCAAAGTACACGATTTAAAAGGTTCTAAAAAGTATACATCTCCTATACCAAAAATGTTTACTATGTTATTTTAACAAAAGTTAAAATGACCTAATGAGTTTCGAAATACTTTTTGAGGAAACTATTTCAAAAATCTTTATAATGACACAATATGTGTAAAATAGTTTTGAACAAATTATTTCAGGCTCATGGAAATATGTTTTAAGTTGAACATGAGTCTGATTTGCAGAATGTAGCAGTAAAGAATTAAAAACCACACACAAGAGAAAATTAATTTTTAATGTGGTAAAACCCCACTCAATTGGGAAAACATCCACGGTGACCTCTACGATAAAAAATAAAGTCCAGTTACAAATTATTTTATAATAAAGTAAGAGATTTCTTGCCTGAGATGACTCGAGTGAATGATTTTCGCCTATTGAATGTTCATTCTTCTTCTTCTTCTTCTTCTTCTTCTTCTTCTTCCTTAAACCACCTAAAGCTCAGCCTCTCTTTATCTCTTAAATGGATGTTGAGGTTCATAATTCTGGGGGAAATAAGAGATAAATGGTGTTAATTACAACACCCCATAATTTGAAAGTATTTCAAATTACACTTGTACACCTAATTTTAATTAAACCGTAAATTAAATTGGCTTAGATAAATATTAGTTAACGAGTAAAAATGATTAATATATGTATATTTAAATTTACCTGTGTGATAAGTAAATGGTAATGTATTTAAGTATGTTACGAAAAAAATTAATATATATGTAAATTTATATTGACTTTTGTGATAAGTATATGATAACGTATTAAGTATGTTACGTCGTAAGTGAGTTAAGGTGACAGATTTATCATTATTTCATTAGGGACATGTGGGTAGAGCAATTTTGGGCATGAGATGAAATCTTATGTTAGGTGACTCAAATGGTATTTTTGAGTGCACCGATAGTCCAGATTGATGAAATAGTCCAGAATAAGTACCCGGGGGTTACATTACGTGACACCCCGCCTATTCTAATCCTGGATGATTAGTCTATTATTAAATTAACAGGAATCACTAATGGTTTCATTCTTAGAATCATTTTTGAAATTCAATTAATTACCAATACCTTAATAGCCCGGTGTCAATTATTTTAAATCTTTACTATTAACATGCAGTAAATATAAACAGAATAAAATTTCATTCAACATTTCATGCACATACTAAAGGATAATGAGATAAAGAAATAAATAAAAATGTTTGGAAGAACACTTCAGATAAAATCCCAATACAGCCATCCAAAAGTAAAGTCTAAATCAAATACTGGAAATAACTAGAAATACAATGTCTCTGTAGATAATAACTAACTAAGAATGGGCGACATGCCATACTGATATAGACAATGATAATAAGAACTGAATAAGTGTGGAGGCGTCTAATAGTAAGTTCCTGCAACTTCCACAGTAGCGAAAACACGTCAAATGTAGGATCTCCTACGCCTGGTGTCCCTCTGGCTGGACACCTAAAATTGTATTCACATAAAGGATTTTAAATGAGTGAGAGACTAAGTAAAACAATTTGAAAAAGTTTAGCAACTGCTTAAAATTCATCAAGATAAGATATTATATACATGTTAGTACCGCGTGCTCTCACTTGAGATCCTCACTTCTCAACTATTGTGCACGCCTAACGTAAGCTACCTGCCTAACTAATCTGACTCACATCTCTTCACGTCTAATAATATATAGTTCTCACCAAAATTTCCCATACAATACTAAACCACATTTCCAATTCTTTTTATTTATTAGGTGTCACCAGTTTATGAATAAGTTCTCACACGATTAGAATAATTTAAATATCACTATTTATCTTATGACTAATATGATTATGTCCTTCTAAATTTGTAACAAATATTTCCTTTATCTCCCTCAACTTTGATATTTATCTTGGATTTTATAATATTTTGACTAATATAGATTTTTTCCTTCCAAATTGGTAACAAAATCTTGGAAAAAAATAACCTGTATATTAGAATAGGTGTAGATTTTCCTCTTTTGAGTTAAATTATTTGTTGGGTTTTTCCAAGATCAGTGATTTTTTCTATTATGTACTTTAAAAAGGGATTATTTTGTTTGGACATTCAATAATTTTGTGTAAGGACATTTTTGTCCAACATACTTGTATATGTCATTAGCCGTAACACCGTTGCAAAGATTCAAAGTCCATTCATCATCAACGGAATCCGAAGATCAAAAGAAAGGAAGAATTCAGAAATCCAGTCAGCCGGACCGCTCCGCCTGAAATTAAAACGAACCGATCCGCCCCGGACCGATCCGCTGAGACCCGGACCGATCCGCCTTGCTCTTAGAAGACCAGTAAGCACCGGACCGAATGCGAACCGATAGAGCCAATAATTAAAAGAACCGGTCCGCTATCGGACCGATCCGCCTATGGCCCGGACCGGTCTGCCCTGGATAACCACGAACAGATCGTGTGCAGATTTTTAGGGCAAATGAATTCTTATTTATACCACGATCGGGGAGTTGGTTTTCTTAAGGCTTATACACGATTTCCAGAGTAGATAAACTCTAAGGCCTTCATGGTATTTGAGTCCATTGATTCATACCCTTGATTCACACAAATTCCATACATTTGTGAGTCACTTTTGGTAACCCAAGAACACCATTGATGTTCAACCCTTTGTGAAGTGGACCGCTTCTTCCTCTTCATTGCAGCCCTACTGGACAGGGATAGTTCCAGCCGCCAGCCCTACTGGAAAGGGTTTCTTCCAGCCGCGACTACAGAATCCGATACCCGAGGGTAATTCTTAGTCAAACTGTATTTCATTGTAATCCGATTGTAAACCGTCTTTTACAAATTATAGTGATATACAAATGGTTTTGCCCCTGTGGGGGATTTTTCCTTAACTTTGTGTGTTGAATATCTTGTGCATGATTTCATATTGTTTCAATCACACCTAGTTGCATGCTTAAGGTTAATTTGGGTTAAAAATGGCAGTTATTATATTATTTCTTAACTGAACGCAAGCGCCAACTCTTTAAAATTGGTATCAGAGCAGGTTACGCTAATCTATCGCGTATTCCTATTTTCCGCAAAATTTTTCTAAAAGATATCAATTTTTGAAATAAATTGATTTTTGAAAAGAGCGTGTTCATATGGAGAAGTCATATTATAAAATGCCTATTTTTGACGGGTCAAATTATGCTTATTGGAAAGCCCGTATGAGGTCGACTTTAAAAGCCATTGATGAACGTGTCTGGATTTTGGTTGAACGAGGATGGACTCCTCCCACTGTGACTGTTGATAATGTGACCAACTTGAAACCTGACATTTCTTGGACTGATGATGAATTTAAATGGTCATCTTTTAATTCGAAGGGTCTAAGTGCTATCTCTGGGTCTGTCACACCTGATGAGTTCAAACGCATAATGACGTGTACCACGTCAAAAGAAGCATGGGATGTCTTGCAACTTACCCATGAAGGAACAAATGCTGTTAAAGAGTCAAAATTGCAAAATTTAACAACTCAATTTGAAACCATAACCATGCGTGAACATGAATGTTTTGATGAATTTTATGCTAGGCTTTTCTGACATTGTTAATACTAGCTATAATCTTGGTGAACATATTCCAAATGCTAGAGTTGTTAAAAAGATTCTTCGTTCCCTTCCTAAGCGTTTTATACCTAAAGTCACTGTGCTAAATTCCTTGGGTAATTTAAATACTCTAAAATTGGAAGAACTGGTAGGAGATTTACAAACTTATGAAATAGACATGTTTCCTAAATCTGCCAAGCCAAAAGATAAGGGAATTGCCCTTAAAGCCCAAGAGAGAAAAAGTGAGGGGTCAGCAAGAAAGAGAGTCGAGTCATCTAGAAAGATAGAAAATTCTGATTCTGAATGTGAGTTTGACCTAGATGATTTGGCATTATTTGCTAAAAACTTCAAGAAAATTCTGAAATTTAAGAAAAATGGGAATTTCAAAGATAAAAAGAATTTTCAGAAAAATAAGTTTGAAAAGAAAGATTTCAAAGAACCCCTAAAGACAGTGAGAGGTGTTTTGAGCGCGACGGTAAGGGACACAGAGCGTTTGAGTGTGCCACTCGTCTGAATAGGGAAAAGAGTAAAGCTGTCCTCAATGCTACCCTTAGTGACGACAGTGAGGTCGAGTCGGTGGACTCGGGAGATGAGTCACCGCATGAGCGTAACTTCACCGCGTTCATGGCTAGTCATGTCAGTACTCCTAGTGCATCTCACGATGATGAGGATGCTACTTCACAGGGATACCTCGACAGCGAGAGCGAAGAGAGTGAGGGAGAGGAGGAAGGTAGTGAGGACGAGAGTAACCTTCAACGCGCCTACGCCGAGTTATATAATGAGTCTTTCAAAACTAAAAAACGTAACAAGGCGTTAGTTCTTAGAATCACCGCGTTAGAAGAAGAGTTAGAAGAGATGAGAGAGAGAGAGTCCTCCACTTGCACCGCCATGAGAGAGAGAGAGTCTGCCTGGGCTAGTAAAGAGAATTTTCTTAAAGAGAGAGAGAGCAGTTTTGAGAAAGAGAAAGCGGACTTAACTAAACAAGTGGCTAGTCTTACGAGTGAGCTCCATTCCTCCCTGGAGACTCGGAAGAAACTTGAAGCCCTTGTTTCCCAGCTTACTCATGACCTTGAAAGAGCTAGGAAAGTCAAGGTACAAATCGAGGACAGATCTGGAAAGATGGGAAAGATGCTCATCGGTCCCGCTTTAGGTTTTGGTGACAGGAAAGGAATAGGTTTTGATGGTGCCTCCACGTCCCAAATTGCACCCGGACCAATTCCTGAGTTTACTACGACTCCTTATGGCCGTCATAAAAAACCAAGAAGGAGAGTTCGACCAAGAAAAGCAAACCAAGGTCCTCCTAATATTGTGTTTTTTTGCTCCCATTGCAAAAGAAATGGACACCTTAGGGATAATTGCTATAAGTTGGGTCGGACACGACGTACGTTTGCTCCACCACATCAGACTGATGAGTTTGCCAGTCTGAGAGAGCGTGTTGAGTTTCTAGCCGCCACATCACAGAGTTTGATGGAGGAATTTCGACAGATGACCTTACCATCAATGAATGCACCCCGCATTCCGGCTAAAACCAACAACAACAAGGGAATACAAAAAGGTACCTACTCTTGGGTTCCTAAGAAAGAGAAAAAGGCCCTTGTTGTCCATGTCGCTCTCAAAGCCCATAATACCTCACAGTGGTATTTTGACAGTGGTTGCTCCAGACACATGACAGGTGATGTCTCATATTTTACCCATCTTGAGGATTATAATGATGGGAGAGTCACCTTTGGAGATGGTAGCAAATCTAGCATAGTTGGACGAGGTACAGTAGAGTTACCAGGATTTCCAAAGCTAGAGAACGTGCGGTACGTCAAAGGTTTGAAAGCAAACCTTCTCAGCATCAGCCAGCTGTGCGACGATGACTTTGCAGTAAAGTTTGATCGGGAAGCTTGTAAAGTCTATAATCAAGCCGGTAAACTTTTAGTGCAAGGGGTGAGGACAGAGGATAACTGCTATGGGACTGAGCCCACATCCTCACTTGTTTGCAACAGCGCCACGATCACTCCTATGGATCTGTGGCACCAACGTCTAGGTCATGTGAACGTTAGAGAATTATCTCGTTTAGTCAAAAAGGACCTAGTACGTGGCTTACCATCACTTGGAAAGTCAACTTCCATGATTTGTGGACCCTGTCAGTTGGGAAAACAAATCCGTAGCCCTCATAGGAAGTTGAATTCCATTACCACTTCCCGTTTTCTTGAGTTGATTCACATGGATCTTATGGGTCCTACTCGCACGGAGAGTCTAGGTGGTAAGAGATACATTCTCGTGATGGTGGAAGATTTCTCCAGGCACTCCATTGTAGGTTTTCTGAGAGAGAAATCCGATGTTGTAGAATTCCTAACGACCAAGTGCCGTGTCCTGCAAAATCAACACGGAGTCACTATCAACAGAATACGTAGTGACAACGGCACTGAATTTAAGGAAGCAAAGGTGGATCTGTACTGTGATAGCCTTGGGATCAAACATGAGTTTTCTGCTGTGAGAACTCCTCAGCAAAATGGGATTGTTGAGAGAAAGAATAGAACGATCCAAGAGATGGCTAGATCTATGCTTCTAGGTCGTAAAGTTTCTAGGAGATTTTGGGCAGAGGCAGTGTCTACTGCATGCCACACGGTGAATAGGGTCTATTTGCGTCCACACACACTACAGACACCTTATGAGTTGTGGACCGGCAAGAAGCCCAACCTGGCGTATTTCCGTGTTTTGGGGAGTAAATGCTACATCCTACGGGATAGAGAGCAATTAGGAAAGTTCGACTCCCGGAGCGACGAGGGAATATTTATAGGATATTCATCGAATAGTAGAGCATACCGGGTATTTAACCTGAAGAGCTCTAGGGTTATGGAATCAATAAACGTTACCGTGCAAGATGACGAACCTTTAACGGTTATTGATCCTAACCTTCAGTGTGAGAATGAGGATTGTTCTGACAGTGATTTACCTGTTCCTCTCTCACACTCTGTGGACCCTACTCCTATTTTAGGGGACACACCAGCTTGGGTTCGCAAGAGTCATGATCCTTCAGCCATTGTTGGTGATCCCACTCTAGGGGTCAAGACTCGTGCTCAACTAGAGAACGTTGTTAGTCATCATTGCTACACGTCCAAAGTCGAGCCCAAGAATCACAAAGAAGCACTCAAAGATGAACACTGGATATCTGCTATGCAGGATGAGTTGCTTCAGTTTAAGAAGAACAATGTCTGGGAACTTGTCCCCCGACCTAGTGATACTAATGTTATTGGTACCCGGTGGATTTTCAAGAATAAAATGGATGAAAATGGTACCATAATCAGAAATAAGGCTAGGTTGGTCGCTCAAGGCTACACACAGATAGAGGGTGTAGACTTTGGGGAGACATTTGCTCCTGTTGCGAGGCTTGAGTCCGTCCGTTTACTACTCGCCATCGCATATCATCTGCACTTCAAGTTATATCAGATGGATGTCAAGAGTGCCTTTCTGAATGGCATTCTACAGGAGGAGCTTTATGTGGAACAACCAAAAGGGTTTGAAGACCCTCAGCACCCTGAGCACGTCTACTAGATGAGAAAAGCCTTGTATGGTTTGAAGCAAGCACCCCGTGCTTGGTACGAGAGGCTTACTTCCTATCTCTTAGCTCGTGGCTTCAAGAGAGGGGGAGTAGATATGACGTTGTTCATCAGGAGAGATGACGGTGCTATCTTGGTTGCCCAAGTCTATGTGGACGACATAGTCTTTGGATCCACATGCTCCCAGCATGCTCACCACTTTGAGGAGGAGATGAAAAGTGAGTTTGAGATGAGCATGGTAGGTGAGCTTACATTCTTCCTTGGTCTACAGGTTCGTCAGCTAGAGGATGGGATGTTCATCTCCCAATCCAAGTATGCTAGAGACCTAGTGAAGAAATTTGGTTTAGACTCCTCTAAGCATGCTCGTACACCTATGAGTACCACTACCAAGCTTAGTAATGACACTTCAGGCAAGGACGTAGAGCAAACCTTGTATCGGAGTATGATAGGCAGTCTTCTTTACTTGACTGCTAGTCATCCCGACATTGCCTTTAGTGTTGGAGTCTGTGCGCATTATCAGGCGTCTCCTAAAGAGTCACACTTACTCGCTCTAAAACGTATTATCAAATACGTGAGTGGGACTCTCTCATACGGTATTTGGTATTCCTTTGATACCGATGACCGTTTGTCCGCCTATTCGGATGTCGATTGGGCAGGGGACGTAGATGGTTGTAGGAGAACTTCTGGTGGATGTTTCTACTTTGGTTCTGCTCTTGTCTCTTGGCTGAGCAAGAAGCAAAACTCCATCTCTTTGTCCACTGCGGAGGCTGAGTACATCGCCGACGGGAGTTGTTGCACGCAACTCATGTGGATGAAGCAAATGTTGGAGGATTATGGGATTTCACAGGACACCATGACCATTTCCTGTGATAACACGAGCGCGATACACATATCCCGCAATCCTGTCCAACATTCGCGCACAAAGCACATCAGGTTACGCGAGCACTTTATACGTCAGTTAGTTGAGGAGAAGGTCGTAACCCTGAGTTTTGTTCCTACCGACCGTCAGTTAGCCGATATTCTCACGAAACCTTTGGATGCCCTTAGATTTGAGAGTCATAGGAAGTCTTTGGGAATTTGCACAGTTGACTGAGGGGTTGGTCTATGTCTAGAATAGGATGCTTCTTCATGATCATATCATATGCTTCCTATTGCTAGTCTGTTTATATGTACTATTCTTAGTTATACAGCTTTTATGTATTTTTTATTATTCTTAGAAAAATATAAAAAGATTTTCTTTTTTGAAAAATTTTGAGAAAAGCACAAAAAGATTTTATTTTGATAAAATTTTTGAAAAAGACCAAAAAGAGATTTGCCTTTTATGGATGAGCTTTTAAGATAGCCAAGTCACAACTTCATTCCATATATCCATGTGACTGTTTGATAGAGATTTGAGAGGCTACATCATTTCATCCATGTGCTTAACATTGATTGGAGTCCTTGAGATGTAATTAGTGATATTTCCTACATGCTTGACTCCTATATCCTTTATTGCACACATGCACGGCTATATTTGATTCTTGCACTTGTCAATCTCATGTTAGCTTGAGTGTTTCCATCTCAATCCTGTCTATACAATGTATAAAATGCGATAAAACTTGACAAGATTGGATTGCATGTAAAAACCGTTTTGGTGAGACTGTGTGTATTGTTTCATAACGGGGAGGGGCTGCGAAAGTTTATTCATATCCTTTGCGCAAAAGCCACCGTTAAAAAGGACCTAAAAAATGGAGGAATTGTAATATCCGAGGTCCTAAGAGGTTAAAAGAGCCCGAAAAAATTGAAAAGGCAATAAAAAGCAATACATGCCAAATATGGGCCATTTAGATTTCACCATCAATTCTCCAAAGTTTGAGAATTTAGTATACCTCTATTAAAAATATAAATCTGAGGGAGTTTGGTTGGAGATTGAAAAACGGGTTTGCACTTCCTTGAAAGTCCTGAAAAAGCATGAAAAACATTTTGGACGTTATTGGTGTAGAAATCACTTTGAGCTTTGATTTGTAGATTTGATATAGTCAATATCTTATTTTTCCACTCTTTTACACCAAAGGAAGTATTTGAGTTCATTCGTTAGGAATATCCAATATTCATCGTGCACATATGTCATGTCTGTATGCATTGATTTTCCTATCGAATTTTGTTCACACCCATTCTTTTACGCTATCACCGACTTGGTTGTTTTATGTTCATTCATGGTGTGATTTTATGCCTTGTGTCACCCCGGTTCTTGATTGATTGATTTATTTCTCTCATTTGTCTATTTGGGGACATCATAAAAAGGGGGAGAAAGAATTATCTTATTATGGGGGAGATTTGAAATTTTGAGGTTTGTTCATAAATTGGTATCTAGATTTATCTCATTTCAAACTCGATACGTCACTTGGTATTTGCTTTGTCTCATGTGTGTGGGTACATCCTTGATAATCCCATGATGCACACCCTGATGAGAAAAGCGGTGAGATTTCTGAAGATTCGAAGAACAAACGATGCAGCCTTAGTCATTTGTACCTCTTTCAGTTTTGGGTTCATGGAAGGGTAGATTTGTATAGGCATTGTTCATACTTGATAATTCGGATTTTTTATGTTTGTTCCGGCATAGTCATAGGGGGAGATTTGTAAGGATATTTTTGTCCAACATACTTGTATATGTCATTAGCCGTAACACCGTTGCAAAGATTCAAAGTCCATTCATCATCAACGGAATCCGAAGATCAAAAGAAAGGAAGAATTCAGAAATCCAGTCAGCCGGACCGGTCCGCCTGAAATTAAAACGAACCGATTCGCCCCGGACCGATCCGCTGAGACCCGGACCGATCCGCCTTGCTCTTAGAAGACCAGTAAGCCCCGGACCGAATGCGAACCGATAGAGCCAATAATTAAAAGAACCGGTCCGCTATCGGACCGATCCGCCTATGGCCTGGACCGGTCCGCCCTGGATAACCACGAACAGATCGTGTGCAGATTTTTAGGGCAAATGAATTCTTATTTATACCACGATCGGGGAGTTGGTTTTCTTAAGGCTTATACACGATTTCCAGAGTAGATAAACTCTAAGGCCTTCATGGTATTTGAGTCCATTGATTCATACCCTTGATTCACACAAATTCCATACATTTGTGAGTCACTTTTGGTAACCCAAGAACACCATTGATGTTCAACCCTTTGTGAAGTGGACCGCTTCTTCCTCTTCGTTGCAGCCCTACTGGACAGGGATAGTTCCAGCCGCCAGCCCTACTGGAAAGGGTTTCTTCCAGCCGCGACTACAGAATCCGATACCCGAGGGTAATTCTTAGTCAAACTGTATTTCATTGTAATCCGATTGTAAACCGTCTTTTACAAATTATAATGATATACAAATGGTTTTGCCCCTGTGGGGGATTTTTCCTTAACTTTGTGTGTTGAATATCTTGTGCATGATTTCATATTGTTTCAATCACACCTAGTTGCATGCTTAGGGTTAATTTGGGTTAAAAATGGCAGTTATTATATTATTTCTTAATTGAACGCAAGCGCCAACTCTTTCATTTTGATAAATATTTTGTTATATTGAAAGCACACAAAGGAAGATTGTTCATACTGGTAATTTCAACTGGCCATATCGCATCATTTTTTTCTTCTATTATCTTTGTAGCTCTTTTAATCCACGTGGGTCCATTGATTTGTAGTCGTTGATATTAGAAATTATGTTTAGTTTTAAACTACTTTTTGAGGAAAACGTATTAATTACATAAATGTATAAGTGTATATTTTACCATTTAAAGTTAGAGGTTTTGTTTTGTTTTTTCTAAGCTTCAAGGTTTTCTATTAGGGGTTTTGATATAATGATATTCGTATGATTGTACATGATATTGCACATTTTTAGTTAAATGTATGACTGTACATGATATTGTAACTTCTATTTTTGGGTTCTTTGATCAAGTATAATAACATAAACATATGGTAAGTTATTTTCATTTTGTCATTTCTTTTAGGTTTAGCTTTCCCATAATATTTTGGTACTTTTATGCACAAGTCTTTATATACATGTGGTTAAAAAGGTGTCTCCGTGGTTTGCTAGACTCATTGACCCAAGTATTATATATTCATTTGGATTTTAATTTGATACCAACTATTGCATGTGGTTGAGATGATGAAAGCTGTGTACTAGGAGAATGTGATGGGTTGAAGTCATCAAGATGTTTTGTGCTTAATTTACGGAAATTAAATTTCCACTCACATTATTAAGATTTGAAGCGTATTTTTTCTTTGAATGAGTCATCAGTTCTTGGATTTCTCTTAAAAAATCGGATTGTTTCTCTATGCCCGGTGTGACTTATATAAAAATTGTATCTATAATTTTTTTAATATTTTTTCATATTTTTAGGTCATTAATTATATATCTATGAAGAGACATTTGTTTTGCGGGGCTAAATGCTAGTATTAACAAATAACTAGTCCCTCAAATTCATTTTTTTCTCATGTGGGTTTCCTTTGGTTGGTTTGTCTACACTTTTTATCCATCTATCCTGGTTGTCCCCAGTGGTAAGGAGCGAACTTGATAGACTCGGATAACAACCGTTCATCTAAGGTTCGAGACTCCCCAACATATACGTAATAGTAAGCAGCGCATGTGTTAGGGTGACTCTGGAATAGTAAGTAATGACCCTGTGTTTATATTTTCATGCATATAGAATGTTTTTACAATTGCGTGTTACTTAGTATTCTATAATTGTTATGTTATTAAAAATGTGATATTCTGAGTTCTTAATATGACAAAACCCATTTTTAATTTTGAAGATTCATCTGTAAAATGGGTTAAATTTAAGTTTTATGAAACATCTTAAGCTAAATGATAAGTTTGGGGTAGAAAATGTAGTTTTATGAAATTTTAGGGATTTGATTTTAATTAAGAAAGTTTCAGGGATCAAAATGAAAAATACAAAGGGACCTTTTTGTAAATACTATATTTTCAAGGACCTTTAAGAAATATTGAAAATATATAGTGTGAAATTACCAAAATGCCCTTAATGTGTAAAATGAATCTTAAACCCTTAATACCCTTCCACCTCGTATTTGACACCTCATGCTTACACATGTCATCCATATAGATAAAGCTTAAAGCCATGATATCTTTGAAAAACTATAAATGGGGCCTTTAGGATCAATTGAACTAACACCAATTCCTTGACAAATAATTAGAAAAATTATGGAAACATTTAAGAAGAAGTTTCATCTTATTAAAGTGATCTAAGACTCAATATCTGTAACTTCGAACTTATGTTTTAAGTGAGTACTCTATGACATTCCTTGTGCATTTAAATTATATGATATTATCAAAACTATATATATTTTGTGAACTACTTTTATTCTCAAATTCATCTGATAGCGATGATTGATTCATTGTAATATGTTTATATTTGTCCATATAGACATATCGATTAAAATGAGTATTAAGAATGATATTAAATATTGAAAATAAGATTTGGCCTAAGGGACCTCTTCACTGATTGACCTTTACCATTGGGTTATCACTGGTGTGCCCTAGATAAGGTGTTATGAAGAATAAGTTTGATTGACCCTCAACTACTGGGGAATAAGACGATAGAAGAATGCGGTATTAGAGTGTACTTCGCTATTAAAATTATATGATTGAAAGAAGAAGATATTGCATTTGATTTTTCACATTCGTTCTATTCTGAGTTGTTTAATTCTATATACTGTCATTCACATATAAATATATTGCTACAAGTTTTTGTCCATATATGTATATGACTTTTGTTCTTGCTAGAATAGGTATCTATTTAATGTAAAACCTTGGAATGTCTGGAGATTCAACCTCATTCGGCTTTCAGATGACATTGTATAAATAGCAATTTTTAAGGAAATAATTAGGCTCGTGGATGGAACGTAGAAGGACTATGTTGAAGATTTAGCTTTTGGAGCTCTTTTTGTTATTTTAAATAGAATATTATTTTATCAGATAAAGCATGTTTAGATCTATAGTAATAGGTTTTAAAGTTTGTCTCAAGTTGTAACTCGTTGATACTTTTAATATATATATATATATATGAAGTTTTCTTTTAGAAATCTCTGATGACGTAATTCCTTCATTTTCAGTAGTTTACTATTCATGATCATGTGAATGTATTTTCATTGCATTTATTTTAAGAAATATTTTAAATCCAAAATATTGAAGGCTTTGGTGGCATGTTAAGATGCTCGTTCCCTTCTCATTTTGGTTCGGAGTCGTGATAAAGGTGGTATGAGAGCATAGGTTATGAACCTGTAGACTACTGAACATAAGTTTCGAACGTTATTGATTTTAAGTTTCCATACATAGGACATATGATTAAATATTTGACTTATGTGATATCCCTCCATATGTTTACATTATCTATAATTATTTATATATAATTTCTCTTATAATTTGTGATCTTGAGATAGTATAATACATCTTAAGTTTGACCATGACTATAGAAAATGACCAACACAAGATCAGCTACGGTAACCAATGGTTCTAGTATGGAAGGACTATAAGGTGCATACAAGGCGATTGAAAGTCGAGCAAAGATTGTGGAGCATCAAATGAATAATGGAGCACCAAGGAATCCTGAACTAAGTAGATGTATTATTGAACCGTTCAAGAAGTTGAATATGCCATCTTTTAAAGGTACTCCTAACCCCATTGAAGTAGAAAGTTAGGTGATGCAAATGGAAAAGATACTCGATGTTCTTAAGTGTACGGATAAACAAAGGGTTTCATTTGCAACATTTATGTTAGAAGGTGAAGCCGAACATTGGTGGAGAATGACTAAGAGAATTTATGAGGAAAGGAATAATACCATAGGTTGAATGACTTGTTAGTAATCTTCTACAAGAAATACTTTCCCAGAACGGTGCAAGGCCAAAAAGCTGTTGACTTCATGAGTCTAGCTCAAGGGAATATGACCGTTAGTCAATATGAGGCAAAGTTTACCAGTTATCCCATTTTTCACCTCATGTTGTGATAATTGATGTTTTAAAAGATAAAAAAAATTTGAACGTGGGTTGAGTTTGAATATTCGTAGTCGAATTTCCATCCTGAAGTTGACATCATATATTGATGTGGTGACTATAGCAGCAATAGTTGAGATGGATAGTGAAGAATATAATCAGGCTAGAGAGAGGAAGATAAGTTTAGAGAACAAAGAGGAAGGAACCCAATAACAACCCCTTTAGGACTATACCAAATACAAGACGACCTTTTGAAAACAAACCCTTTAATGTTGATAGATGCCAGGGATGTGATAATGTTCATAGAGGGCAACCATGTTATCGAGAGATAGGAAGTTGCTTTGGGTGTGGACAAAAGGGACATAAATTGAGAGATTTCCTTAACAAAGGGAAGGTACAAACAAATTCTTTTAATGATAATAATGATCATGGAATACAAGGTAGAACTTTTAATCTTTCCGATTCAAAGGCTTTTAATGCAATATTGTCAAGTACACTTTTTATATATACACAACCTTCTTAAGTTTTAATAGATCCTGGTTCTACCCATTCATTTGTTTCTATACAATTTGTTAATCACTTTCCTAATATTCCTGAACCCTTGAATAATAGCATACACGTTTCTACTCCTTCGGGTGAGTTATTGATGAAAACATTAGTATATAAGTCTTGCCCTATAGATGTCAGTAGTCATAAACTATTTGTCGATTTGATAGTTTTAGACATAAGAGATTTTGAGGATGGATTGGTTAGCATCATATCATTATAAGGTAGATTTTTTTTAGAAAAGAGTTACTTTCCAAATTCCTAACCATCCATAATTCAGTTTTGAAGGAACAGGCATCCTATCTCCCATGAGTACTATCTCTGCAGTGTAAGCCTATAGTTTTCTTAAGAAGGGATGTCAAGGATTTCTTGCAAGTGTTATCGATTTGTGAATGAAAGAGCCTAGTTTAGGAGATATTCCTATAGTGAAACATTTTTTAGATGATTTGCCCAGTCTACCTCCTAGTAGAGAAATAGAGTTTACGATTAACCTTATTCCTGGAACTATATCAATGTCAAAATTGCCTTATCGCATGTCACCTTTAAAATTAAGGGAATTAAAAGTTCAATTCCAAGATCTCTTAGACAAGGGTTTTATTAGACCAAGTATATCCCCTTGGGGTGCTCCAGAGTTATTTGTTAAAAAGAAGGAAGGAACGATGAGGTTATGTATAGATTATTGTGAACTAAATAAGGTGACCATTAAGAATAAATATCCCCTACCTCGTATGGATGATTTGTTTGACCAACTGCAAGGTGCGCAAGTATTTTTTAAGATTCGTCTTAGGTCAGGCTATCACCAATTGAAGATTATGAAAGATAACATTTTGAAATCAGCTTTCCGTACTAGATATGGTCACTATGAATTTCTTGTGATGCCATTTGGACTTACTTTTTTTTAATAAGAAAAATATTTTATTAATAAATGGAGAAATATCCTCTCCAAGGGCACTTACAAGCGCTAGAGCAAGGATCTTGAAAAAAAGAAACGACAAACTAAAGCCAATTTAAAAAATATTTAGGTCCTACGATTTCTTGAACGCGTTCTCCTACGGACGACGTTCCAATTGTCATTTTTCACAGTAGATTTTACATCATTTGAGATAAGATCGAAATCCACCGCAGATACTGAATCAAGTTTGGGGAGATCCACGATTAAATTAATGCCGCGATCATCGTGAATTTTTACACTAATAGGGTTAAGTTGGGATAACTCTTCACTTGTATTTTCTAAAGGAGTCATATCTTCACCACTTTTTAATTCTTCATCAGAAGATGAATTCTCCAATAGATCATTGTGCTATACAAGTGTATCTCCTATTAATATGATGGATTCTCGATGATTTAATTGATGAATATAGCTTTGTTTTTTATGGCAATTTCAGACAACTGAACATCATTTGACTCCTCATTATCAGATAAACCTCCCAATTTATGTAAAGAGTCATTCCTTTTATGGGGTAAGTTTGGAATGGCCTCTAGAGGAGGCATATCACCATAAGAATCTTCATTGTCCGAAGCATCCCCCGAGTCATTTACCGAAATGTCTCCACAAAATTATCACGTTGTTGTAAAAATACAGGGGTTTGCATTTCTTCTCGAATAGTCACCAGCTGATTTGAAACTACCTTGTTAATAGGAACAACACTTTGGCCATTCCTATTTTTCGATTTGGATGATAATGATTTAACATAAATAGCTGACTGCAATTCTCCAATATTTCTTGATATTGCAGCTATTTGTTTGGGCAGTTCCTGAGATACCGTTTGCTCCAAATTTAATGAAGAAATATTTTCCATAATATGAGGAACCGAAACAAGTTTCAACAGCTCATCATCCTTAATTCCAGTTTTACCTGATTTGTAACCAACCTTGTTATTTGAAACGTGTTGAATAGTCAAAACTACTTGACGATCAAATGGGGCTACATGCTGCGCCTGAGATGGCATTTCAAAATCCTGTGCTTCTTGATTATCATCAACCTCATTTACAACAGCCTTAGCCACTTTTTTTGGTTATGTTTCTCCTAATGCGGGTGGTTTCTTTGAGTTGATAGCATCCCTTTGCAGATATTTCAACCCGTTTTTGGCCAAAACTCTTGGTCTATTAGGAGCATGATTCTGCGAATTCTTCTTATACTGACCACTAACTTGAACTTGCTGGGTACTATCCAATGGACGTTTTAATTTGTTACAGCAGGAAATTGAATGTCTAATAGCTCCACAAAAATCACAGTAATCTGGACAGTGTTAAAAAATAATGTCAATTGTTTTTTTTTCCTCCAACTCCACCATAATCATTTTTGGGAGAGAAAATGAAAAATCAACCTCCACTAAAATCCTTGCGTACCAACCATATTTTTTTATCTAAAGTGGCATGATCAATTCGAATAGGAATTCCAACACCACGAACAATTTCTAAAAGAAGTCTAGGATGCCAAAACTCGTCTGGTAGATCCAGAAATCGGACCCAAACAAGAGCAAATGATGAAACGAAATTGGATGGACTGAAATTGGGACACCAGTGAATCGGTCGAAAAAAGCCCAACTTTAGACAAATTGGACCTATCATCCATGCACGTTGCATATCTTCAAGAGATTTAAAGAAAAGACTGTAAAAGCCCTTACCTTTGGGAGTGAGTCTCCATTATTTCTGAACATTCCATGTTTGTGAAAGCATTCTCTTCAGCTCTTCACATGTTGGAGCTTGTTGTCCATTTGCTATTATCAGTCGGCCTAATAACTTAGACTTGCAAGAGTCTAAAGATTATTTGTATATTTCCTGAGAAATCTTTATAATTGGTGTTTGTTTTTGATAATATGGTTTTGGGAGATTTGCTAGATGTGCTGATACATTTTGAATAGAAGAGGCCATGAAATTTTGAGTTTGATTTGCCTCTTTTGGTTAGACAATTTGAGCATAGGATTTTGAAGAAACCATTTGAAAAACTAGATCTAGGATTATTGTTGTAAAAATGAATAAACGACGGGAGGTTTAGAGAGAAGCTGTATCACCATTTGAGGTTCAAGCACATAAAATTCAAAAGGACGTTAATCATAAACATCAAGGTAAAAGAAGGAGATGAACCTCAAATGCACCAACCATTTTTATGGATATGATGAATAGAGAGTTTAGGAAATATTTAGATCAATGTGTGATTGATTTCGTTATTGATAGCCTTATTTATTCTAAAAGTATCGAAGAACAAGAGAAACATTTAGAGATAGTATTACAAATCCTTAGGAAAGAGAAATTATATACAAAATTAAAGAAGTGTGAGTTTTGGTTGCCTAGTGTTTCTTTTCTAGGACATGACATTTCCAAGGAGGGTGTGTCAATTGACCCTCAAAAGATCGAGGCTATACTAGATTGTCCAATACCAACTAATGTGGCGGAGATTCGTAGTTTCCTTAGATTAGACGGTTATTATCGAAGTTTTGTTGAAGGATTTTCTAGTATTGTCAAACATTTATCTAGATTAACATAAAAAGGGCAAAATATGAATCGTCCAAGGAAGTTGAGAATAATTTTCAAGAACTTAAGAATCGATTAGTAACTACCCTAATTTTGAATATTCCTTCTAGGACGGGGGGATTTATGATTTATAGTGATGCTTCTAAAAATTGTTTGGAATGTGTGCTAATGACAGATGGAAAAGTAGTATCTTATGCCTCGAGATAGTTAAACCCATTACTTAGAATTAGCTGTTATAATTTTTGCCCTCAAGATTTGGAGACATTATTTGTATGGTGAGACTTGTGAGATTTATACTGATCATTAGAGTTTGAAATATATTTTTACTCAGAAAAAATTGAACATGAGACAAAGGAGATGGTTAGAATTTATGAAGGATTATGATTTAAATGGTCATTATCACCTAGGGAAATCTAATGTAGTAGTTAATGCGTTAAGTAGGAAGTTTATAATAAATTTATCATGTCTCATTACAAATTAGGAACCTTTGTTAAGGGAATTGAGAAGTATGGAAATATATGTGCGTATTTATAGTAAATGAGTAATAATTGCGAACTTACAAGTAGAACCCATGTTGATGCAAAAGATAAAAATTGCACAAGTAAATGACTTACAACTGAAGAAGATTAGAGAAGAAGTTATCGAAGGGAAGAGAATTGAATTTGTGATACGATACGATATATCGAGGTTTGGAAATAGAGTGCGTGCCAGGTGATGCCCAACTGAAGAGACAAATTTTAGAGGAAGGTCGTTACTCAAGATTCACATTTCATACCGGATATACAAAGATGTATAGGGATCTTCGAGAAGTATTTTGGTGGAATAAAATGAAAACGGAAATAGCAGAATCTGTATCTTAGTGTTTAGTTTGTCAACAAGTAAAAGCTGAACATAAAAAATCATCGAAATTGTTACAACCTCTACCTATCCCTGAGTTGAAATGGTAACATATTACCATGGATTTTGTGACAGGTTTACTAAGGAGTTCAAATGGTAATGATTCTATTCGGGTAATTATTGATATTAAATCCGCTTATTTTCTTTCCATTAAGATTGCCCATTCTTTTGAAAAGTTAGCTAAGTTGTAAGTGAGGGAAATTATTAGGCTTCATGGAACCCCAATTTCAATTATTTTTTATCGTAACCCTAGATTCATGTCTCACTTCTAGAAAAGCCTACAAGAAGCCATAGGAACAAAATTGAATTTCATCACCGTTTTTCATCCTTAAACAGATGGACAATTTGAAAGAACCATTCAAACCTTAGAGAATATGCTTAGGGCATGTGCACTTGATCTGAAAGGGAATTAGGAAGATCATTTACGGTTAGTGAAATTTGCATATAATAATAGTTATCAAGAAAGTATTCAAATGACTCCGTATGAGGCACTCTGTGATAGAAGGTGTTGTTCTCCTGGATGTTGGGTAGAAGTTGGGGAAAGAATATTGTTGGGACCAGAATTGATCCAGATCACAACAGAGAAAGTGAAATTGATACAAGAACGACTTCGAATCGCTCAAAGCCGTCAAAAGAGTTAAGTCGACAATTGCCACTGACAGTTAGAATTCCAAAAAGGATATTATATGTTCTTGCGAGTATCACCAGTATAGGGAGTAATCTGATTTTTAAAGAAAGGGAAGTTGAGTACAAGATACATAGAACCTTTTGAAATCCTTGAAAGGATTGGAGTTGTTGCATATAGAATAACCTTACCCCCTGAACTCTCTAGTTTGCATAATGTGTTTTACGTGTCAATATTGAAGAAATACATCTCAAATCCAACACATAATCGCGAACCTCTTCAAGTTAGAGAATATTTAACATACATTAAGCATCTAGTAAAAATTTTGGACCATAAAGATTAAATATTACGAACTAAGGTTATTCCACTAGTCAAAGTATCATGGCATAATCATTCTGTTGAAGAAGCAACATGGGAGCTAGAAGATGAAATAAGTTAAAATATCCATACTTGTTTGAAAATTAATGTAAGTAAAGTTTGGGGACCAAACTTTTATAAGGAGGGTGGAATATAATGCCCTATGTTCATATTTTCATGTATATAGAGTGTTTTTACAATTGTGTGTTACTTAGTATCTTATACTTGTTATGTTATTACAAATGTGATATTCTGAGTTCTTAATATGACAAAGCCCATTTTTAATTTTGAAAAATCAACTGTAAAATAGGTCAAATTGAAGTTTTATAACATATCTTAAGCTAAATGATAAGTTTGGGATAGAAAATGTAGTTTTATGAAATTTTAGGGACTTGATTTTAATTAAGAAAGTCTTAGGGACCAAAATAAAAAATAAAAACGAACCTTTTATAAATAAAATATTTTCAAGGACCTTTAAGAAATAGTGAAAATATATAGTGTGAAATTACCAAAATGCCCTTCATGTGTAAAATGAACCTTAAACGCTTAATACCCTTCCACCTCGTACTTGACACCTCATGCTTACGCATGTCATCCATATAAATAAAACTTAAACACGTGTCTTATTTAGACAGAAAGCTAAAATACGTGTCGCAGTTCGGGGAAATAAGACTGCAAGACCCCTTCGTTACGTGACATTTCAACGCTGACTCATCGTTGTAAAAGCTTGGTTAGCTAGACACGTGTCAACGCCGTGATATCTTTGGAAAACTATAAATAGGGGCTTTAGGATCATTTGAACTTACACCAATTCCTTGAGAAATAGTTAGAAAATTTATGAAAAAGTTTAAGAAGAAGTTTCATCTTAACAAAGAGATCCAAGACTCAATATCGGCAACTTCTAACTTCTATTTTAGGTGAGTACTCTATGACATTCCTTGCGCATTTCAATTATAAGATATTATGAAAACTATATATATTTTGTGAACTGCGTTTATTCTCAAACTCATCTGATACCGATGATTGATTCATTATGATATGTTTATATTTTTTCGTATAGACAACCCGATTAAAATGAGTATTGAAAATGATATTGAATATTGGAATTAAGATTTATCTTAAGGGACCTCTTTACTGATTGACCTTCCCAGCTGGGTTATCGTCGGTGTGCCCTAAATAAAGCGCTGTGACAAACAAGTTTGATTGACCCTCAACTACCAGGGAATAATACGGTATTAGAGTGTACTTGACCCTTAAAATGATATGATTAAAAGAAAAGGATATTGCATTTGATTTATCGCATCCGTTTTATTCCGAGCTGTTCATTTCTATATACTGTCATTCACATATAAATATATTACTACAAGTTCCTGCCCATATATGTATATGCCTCATGTTCTTGCTTGAATATGTATCTATTTTATGAAAAATCTTAGAATGTCTGGAGATTGAACCTCATTCGGCTTTCAGTTGACGTTGTATAAATAACAAATTTTCAGGAAATAATTAGGCTCGCGGATGGAACGTAGAAGGACTATGTTGAAGATTTAGCTTTTGGAGCTCTTTTTGTTATTTTAAGTAGAATGTTATTTTATGAGATAAAGCATGTTTAGCTCTATAGTAATAGGTTTTAAAGTTTGTCTCAATTTGTAACTCGTTAATACTTTTAATATATATATATATATATATATATATATATATATATATGAAGTTTCCTTTTAGAAAGTTCTGATGACATAATTCCTTTATTTTGAGTTGTGAATGTATTTCCGTTGTATTTATTTTAAGAAATATTTTAAATCCAGAATATTGAATTCGTTGATGGCATGTCAAGACATTCGTCCGCTACTAATTTTTCGATGGAGGTCATGACACAACATCCCCTTGTTTAGCTCGCATGAATTATTATAAAGAGTTCGTAAGAAGGTTCATAATCATTAAAAAAAATGCACTTTTTTATTGATATATTGAATAGGATGTGGATGTTTGACTTTTTGTATTTATAACAAAACACCAAAATGATGGTTTTGTATAGTACTGGTATTATATTTTAGAATCTCCCTTGGATGAATTTACAAGATTAAAATATATACAGTTCTAAGTGATATTTCAAAAGCTCCCAACATCATGTCTTTCTAATATTTTCCTTATCCGGTGCTCTACACATATTAAGTACCGTTGGTTGGGTATAAAATATTATAACATTAACCGAAAACACATGATTCTGATTAGTTATCTTTTTTCAAATTAAATATTATACCATTTTGATGTATATTGCATTTGTCATTTTCGCATTTTTTTTTTACTTGGTCCTAGGCGAGTCCTAAAATCCAAAGGAACTTGTGTCAAAACTGAACATAAAGCAGTTTTTACTTGCCGAATTAAATTGTACAAATAAAAAAGGCATTATAGAATGGATATAAGTTATATAAATCAATATTTTTATATGCCACTAATGTTTATTACGACAACGTCAAGAATGAAAACAAGAATAAACACACTCATTTACAAAACAAGTGTAATTCGAATAAAGAATTGTATTTTATACAGTAGCCAACATTAAAAAGAAAACACTTATTTTTTTATTTTATTTTTTTGCCATCATTTCCCATCATGAAGACAGTAATTAAACTTATATTATATAGTCTACTGCATCATGTACAATCGACCACAACTAATTTATCACAACTAATTTATTGATAATTTAAATTTTAGGGTCATTGTGATAGCACAATAATTTTAAGGCAAATTTCAAAAAATTGAATTTTTTGAAAATTTTCACTTTTTGGAATGCTTAATAGCCTTAATTTGCCTTGAATTTTTTTCTTTTTGTGTGTGGACTAGGTTTTGGTTTGCCACCTTCGAGTGGCAAATCACTCAAAACCAATTTTTATAAAAACTCTATATATTTCATAAATACATAAACATATATATATATATATATATATATATATATGTATATATTTACTATATTCAGTATATATACAACATATATATTCCTTCAATAATATAATATATATTCAGTATATATATAATATATATATTCCGATAATATATTTAGTGGTATATATTTACTATATTCAGTATATATATAACATACATATTCCTTCAATAATATAATATATATTCAGTATATATCTAATATATATATTCCGATTATATATTTAGTGTACACACAAGAGCAGAACTGTATATTTATATATATATAAAGAAGAAGTTCAGGTTTTGCTACGACATTCTTACATGGTTAAAGGCACCATGTGTGGTTGACGGTGGTTCCTACAGCCTCATTGGTGAATTCCAAGATTCCAGTGGAGTTCCGGGATTGTCAACTAAGCGGAGGTCGGTACAAGAAGGAGCATCGGGGCTTGAAGGGATATAAATATAAATATATATATATATATATATATATATATATATATATATATATATATATATACATATAGTTCTGCTCTTGTGCAGACCGCACATATGTCACCTGACGGTGAATCCAGAAAAGGGGGAGAGTGTGCTTATAATTTAGGTGATAATTTCTAAGCGCACCGTTAGGTGACACATGTTCGGTCCGCATTCTTAAAATGCGGACTAGTCCGCACAAGAGCATATATATATATATATATATATATATTTCGTAAATAATATAATATATATTCAATATATTTATATCTAGTTTCAGCGCTCGTGTTTGATAGAAAATGCGAAAAATTATTGATTTTCCAACTTTTATCAAACAGACACATGTTGAAAAATATTCATTTACCTTGTAATTATTTTCCCTAGAATTAAATGCTCATTTACATTTTTTCACTTTTCTATCAAACAGGCCCTTAAAGAAATTCTTTCTATAAATGGGACGATAAAAGGTATGGTCAACAATATTCTATAACGATAATTGAATTTACAAATAAACTATTTTTGTATATAAATTAGTATATCAATTGTTGTATTTTTATCCCTGAAAAATTACGGTGAGGTTATTTGCAAGGTAAACTGCACAACTCCCCTGAACTATATCGGTTTAGCAGATCGCCCCCTAATCTAAAATAACCCGACAACTAGCCCACTAAACTATTGAATTTTTAGATTTAAAAAATGTGCATAAAAATTTAACAATTTTTTATGCATAAAATCATGTTTTTATCAACTCATTTTCAATGAAAATGTATTAGGAATCAAAATTCAATAGTTTAGAGATTTTTTGTCGGAATTTTTAGATTAGGGAGTTATCTGCAACTCAAAGGGGTTTGGTGTCGTTTCCCCTTATTAGTATCATTCCTCTTATGGGTATTATATAATATTGCACCATAATATAATCTCTAATTGAGTATTATAATATATATTGTTACATTGGGTCTTATTCTTGAAATTCAACTTGCCATTAAAACACTTTAGCTTATCTGTTTGCTTTTCTATAAATGCGTATAATTTTGTTGTTTTACTTGATGTTAGTTGTTGGCTTAATTTTGATTTCAGTATGTTTGATTGATTGAGTATTCTTATGATTTCAGCAAACTCAAGTTTGAATAATATAGTTTACAATGTTTTTAGAAGTAGTCCTACTCGTATCCTCGGACAAATACCAATTATAAATTCCATTGTCTAATCTGATATGATATGTAATGATAAAGCCATCTAGCTATCCGTCAACTAAAAGTGAGTGTTTACACCTAACTCCCCATTCCCCGGATTAACTTCAATAATGCTACCCACTAAACTCCATATAACCTCAGTACATGTTTTTATGTCATATCATGTTCCTCAACCTCAGTTTATCCCGTCAGACTATTTAATTTTTAATTCACACTTAATTATCGTCTACACCATTATACTATAAGTTGTATTCTCTTTAATTACCGTCTACACTTTTTTACTGCCCATTTATTATTCTTATTAGTAATTGTCTACCACATTATACCATTAAAACTTATTTTCATTACCAATATCTACATCGTCATATGAACCCGACTTTGTTATCATTAAGTATTATCTACATTTATAGACTATGAGAACACATTCTCATACAAGGCACACCACAATGTGTATATTGATAAATACATATGTCCACATATATATGTACGACACACGAAGACATCTATATTAGGCGTCATGTTTGTTCTCTATCGATAATACCCGGAGGAGTCCCTCATTCCAAAACGGGTAATAACAAAACACAAGCAAGTGGGGCAGTACATACGCAGCACACCAGTTCACGGCCCATGCCCAACGGTGACAAATGATCCCAACATCTACACCTACCTTTCGTAAGTGGCGATGCTACATAGTACCTATAATATGACCTAATACTATGCCTAACCCACATGTGCCGGCGTGTGCTCGGGTCTCGAACGCGCGCACCCCAACCGATAGGATGATCCATGAACCCAGGTATGTCCACCAAAAATAATATAATACATACTATCATCCAATTTGTACAAGCAGTTACTCTATAATTACTTTTATCCAAGGAATCTCCATCTATATAAATATACCCTTCTCGGCTTAACCATAACATATTAGTTAATTATAACATAACCCATGTTACGTCGCTATCCCAGAACGACTCTACAATTAAATATTAAGTCCCATAAATTGTTTCTTAGACTTAGTAATCAATTTATTTCATCATTTGTTTCTCCATAAATATATGGGTATAATTGTCCCCAAACTAACCTTTCCGAAACAATTAATGATTCTAGCATGTTGCCTTCTTGGCTTAGAATTTAATCCTTCTAGATTATTGATAATTATTCACTTCTTGTTTCCTTTACAAGAAGATTTATATGTACATATATAAGGACTCAACTAATATATATCAGGTAGTTACACTGTAACTACTATCACAACTGCTACCAACCATCATGACTTAACCCACTTAACTTAGGATACATTTCTACTTAGTGTCCTTATACGATAATAATTTGAGGGAGCTAACCATTAATTATATTCTCAAGCATTCGACGTATCTCTAATAAGCAATTCTTTTATTTAAGGTTACCTCATCCTTACTTATCATCTACCCGCTCCTACAAAAATTACCCAATCATCTAGGTACATCCTTACCTTTTAATATATTTATTTCATATAGCTTTATTTCAGAATCCCACATAAATAATCTTGGTCATATTGTTAACTTGTACTTTAAGTCATCACCATATCACAAACCCATCCCTATTTAACTGCGTATATAAGTTCATAACAATATCATTAATATCTTGGAATAAGTCTATGAAAATGGTCTTGCGCACCATTTCGTAAAAAAATCATAACTAATTAAAAAAAATCGAAAAATATGAGGTCAGTGTCCACGTGATCGTAACGAAAAGATCTGTAAGAAGGTGTGAAAAATCTATTCAGTACGTACGCCGAATCGACTCGGCTCTCTCAGTAATCCGACAACAGGTATGCTTCCAAGACGGGATTTTTCCAATGATTTCCAAGTGTGTCAAACGTTGTTCTTATGATTCAAAAATCTCAAATGGGTTATGAGAATGAGTTCTAACATGAAATTGAATGGTTTTAAACATGATTAAACCTCCAAATCATTCCTAGATTGTCATCAAATTATCAAGATTCTTTCAAGAATTCTATGAACATACAAGTCTTTATATCTCATCTTAAACTTCAACAAAATTTCATATTTAAGAAAAGGCTATACAACATGATTTCTACAATCAAATCCATGGATTAAATTACATGAACTCAGATCTAATATGGGGTTTATTGATCTACACACGGATCATTCAATTTTCATCAATTTTTACACAATTTAATGAACCTTTAAATATGCAGCCCTAAATCATGATTCAAATTATATTCTACACATGGATTGAACATTTATACAAGATAGATCATTTTGAATAAGAATGGCAAGAAAATCCTTATCTAAAAATAGTTGGGGATCCTCTATTTTCTTCCTCTTAGGGTTATTCTTCCTCTCTCCCAAGATGTGTGGCCTCCAAATGTTCGTGGGATGGATATGCGGGGTTATGAAACCCTAAGGATGATTTTAACCTTTTAAATTACACTTTAAATTAACCTAAATTTGTATGTCCCTATAGGCCCAGACTTAAGGCCCTTAAAAAGGTTCATATCCATACCCAATTTGACCCAAAACTCTACCCGAGGTCCCACCCAACCCATAGATCCATCTTTAAACACTTAAAATGCATATTTTAGTCTTCTAATCACATTTAAAAGTCCATAAACACCTTATACATTTATTTGTATGTTCCATCATTATCGTATATGTATATCCTTTACGACTTAATTAATTCACCAAGTCATCAAATTATTCGCGAATATCTTCCTTACTCGTAATATACCGTCATACCATAAAAATCATAACACTTGTATCACATTTACGAAATATTATATTTAAATTAACTACTCTAATATAATTAAACATACTCCTTTAATTATTACGCCGAATTTAAAGATAAAATTCAATTATTCCATCCGAATAAGAATTCCCACAATTTTAGTTAAATCAATATAACTTTAATTTCATACTCATAAAAATACGGGGTCTAAAATAATTAATAACCAAGGTTTTAAAAGGCGCGATGCGTGGTCGAGGCGTAGAGGTCAAGCCTCAAGCCTTAGGAGCCTAGGCGCGCCTAGGCGAAGTATAGGTGTAAAAAGGCGTTTTTCCCTTTTTTATTATTTTAATTATTCTAAGGCTAATAATATAACAAAATAATACATACCTTGAATTTTGAAGATATGTTCGTATGTTTGGTAGCCATGTTTCTCATATTCATGATCCATAATCAATATATAAAATGTATTTCTCAACATTCAATAAGCAATATACAAAATGTTTAAAAAAATTGTGCCTTAAGCCTTTTACCAAGAATAAGGCGTAGGCGATGCGTTTCTCTCAAGCCTCAAGCCTAGGCGAGCCTTTTAGAACACAGTTAATAACTAAAGAATTGGGTCTTTGTTAAAAATAATTTATTTACTCTTTTTATATAATCATCAGAATATTTGAGTTAATTTTTTGTACCTATTTAGCAATTGATCCATCCATGATCCAAGTAATTATGGTCCGACATAAACGAGGGCCTTAGGCAACCCCTACGCCTCCTCGAGTTGTGTTTTTAAGATTGTATGAACTCGTTACGCATCTTATTTAACTATACAATCATTATGTTTGATAACACTCATATAGGTGTACTATGTATTGGTCATGAAAATTTGTATCGGTTTGTTACTTGGTGTGCCAAATATTCATTCCTAAACCTGAAAATGAGCAGTGTCGAGCCGAGTTCATATCGTGTTTTATTGGGTTCGGATCATATTGAGTTCATGTGTAAATTGGAAACTTTTTTTTGTTGAATATAAAATCCTTCATTATACATTAAGATAATAATTCATGTAAATAGGTTACGTATGGATTGACAATATAAGTCCATTAAAGCTAATAAGACTTATTAATTCTTTAATATTTTTAAAACACTAATTTAGCAAATTCACTTAGGTTAAATTAATACTGAACTATATGAAATATTTCATTTTCCACCATTTAATAGTTAGTAATGTGTTATAACTGTTACACAGATATTTATAAAGATCGTGGAAATGTATTTCGTTCTCTTGCCGGTGTGGACTAGTTTTCTTATTAACGAATACTTGCTAATACACCATTACGATATGAATAATGATATGAGTCCCAAACATATCCCCTAAAATCTCCTCAAAGTGCATTAAGTGTTTGTACATTGCGGTGAGTCCTACGTATGGTACAAGCAGATAATGCATTTTGCAAATGTGTTGGGGGACATTTTGAGGCACGTAGCATTACTCATACGACATGTATGATAGTGAACTATTAGACACATGCTACCAAAGCATGTAATTAAGAAAAAATGATTATAAGAATCTGAATGAAATTAATTATTGGAATGGTGGTGGAAAGAAATCAAACCCGCCTAGTTGTTAAATATACATTAGACGATATTTTAAATGGAACTAATGTGGTTCCCACACACTAACCAATATATGTTTAACAACTCACCTAAGCTTGATTTTTGGTACAATTTAAGGCCTCCCTAAAATTACTCGAGAATAAAATGTATTTACTTAAACTTAATAGATCTTAACGAGTCTCAATGTTTTTGAATGGATGGAGTGACTAAACACCCAATCCATTCATTATTTATAAATGGGTTGAGCATGACGGAGTCAGCCTCGAGGTTGTTCGTGGCTGAGGCAAACTTTTAAAATGGGGATTTTTTATTAAATAAAAATTGAAAAAATTGACTCTTATGATGCTTTTAGGAAAAAATAACAAAAAATGCTAAGACTGAGACAAATCATCTTTTATGTAATTTTTAATACTTATTATGAAGAATGCTTTTTTCATTTTTTTAATGAAATTTGTCGTAAACACTCTTTTCCTTGGAAAAATTAGGTCCTTAAAATTCTTAAGATTTGTGTGCTTGATGCGCCCGCCTCTCTGGTTTTTTATTTATGCAAGTTATATCATAACAACTAACACCCAAACTATTAACATTTAAAAAACGAACTCAATTATGGCTATTCTTCATAAATAAAACATAAAAAAATGTGTTTATTTTTTTTATATTTGTCGGCCCTTAAAACTGCCTATTGATCCGAGGCAATCGCTTCCCCCCGAGGTCGGCCTCGTTAGTCCTAAAATTCAAAGGAACATTTGTAAAACATATCATCAATCAATTTTTATTTATTCAATTAAATATTTCAAATAAAAAAGTAATATTATTGAATGAACATTAGTTACAAAATTTTATATTATTATACTCAATAATGTTTATGATGAGAATGCAAAAAAAGAAATTAAACATTAATATGCAAAATGATTTTTAAGAAAATTTAATTCGTATAAGGAATTACCATTAGGGACTTGGTTCCACTAGAATTTGACATTGTTTAACAATTTTACGAGTGAAGATAAAAAATAAAAAATATATATAAACAAAAAAATTTATTGGGGTATTAGCTAATAAATCCCTTGAAAGTTTTCTGATGACTGCAATCGATAATCTTGTTGGTATCTTAAATTCATAAATCTTTTAATTACTTAACGATAAGTTTAAACGATAGAGTTACGCTTACTAATGTAGGTACAATTACAGTTATTAATGTAGATACAATTGCAATTGTAACCATATCTACATTATTAAGTGTATTTATATTTACATTAATAATTTTTAAAAAAAATTGTTGAGTTAGAGTTGAGTATCGTTTCTTATATGAGAATCACTATTTAAATCACGTAGCCGACCTCAAATAAATTGAAAAAGATTTTGTTGAGTTGACTTGAGTATCGTTTCTTACATGGGAATCACTAGTTAAAACTCCATAGTCATTATTGCCTAGTAATTCATGTATTGTTTTAGTGTAAACAACCCATATGGCCCCTAAACCATACAAGTTTGATCAATTTAGTCCATAAACTAATAATTTGATCAATTTAGTCCATCAAATAATAATTTTGTCAATTCAGCCCTTAAAATTTGATCAATTTATTCCCTAAACTAATAATTTGGTCAATTTAGTCAATAAACTAATAATTTAGTCAATTTAGTTCCTAAAATAGCTTAAAACTGTTTTTCTCTTTTCAAAGTTAAAAAATTACTCTTTTTCAAATAGGATGAAAATAGTTTCTTAAACATTTTTTTAAATGGAAAAAAAAACATTTTTTAAAATTTAAAATTGTTATTATTTTTTCAAAGTTGAAGAATTACTTTATTTTTTAACAAGAGTTAAAAACTTTGAAATATATCCCAAATAATAAATAAATGTGAGTTTTTTTCTTTAAAATAGGATAAAAAATAGTTTTTTTTCAAATTGGAAAAAATATAGTTTTTTTAAATGGGATAAAGAACTGTTTTTTTTTTCCTATTTAAAAAAGCAGTTTTTAAATTGAAAAAAAAAGAACAGTTTTTCATCCTATTTAAAAAAAAACTCACATTTTTTCATTATTTGGGGTACATTTCAAAGGTTTTAACTCTTGTTAAAAAAGTCGAGTAATTCTTCAACTTTGAAAAAATAAAAACAGTATTAACTTTAAAAAACAATTTTTTATTCCATTTTTGTATATAATCTTTAAAAAAACGTTAAAACAGTAATTTTTTTACAGATAAACTTCAAAAAACAGTTTTTTATTCCAATTTTTTACAATAAAACTTTAAAAAACAGTTTTTTTTAATAAAAAAAAAGTTAAAACAATCATTTTTTTACAAATAAACATTATAAAACGGTTTTTTATCCCATTTTTTTAAAACACACTTTCTTTAAAAACTCATTTTTTAAAAATTATTTGGGATACATTTTAAAAGTTTTGACTCTTTAAAAACTCAGAATTTTTAAAGGTTTTTAAAAACTCGGAATTTTTTACTTTGAAAAAAAAAAAACAGTTTAAAACCGTTTTAAATAGTTTAAAATTGTTTGAAAAAAAATGATAAAAAAAAGGTTCTTTTATCCCATTTTTTTAAACATTGATTTTTAAAATTATTTGGGGTACGTTTTTAGAGGTTTTAATTCTTATTAAAAAAAATACTAATTTTTTAACTTTGAAAAGAAAAGAACAGTTTAAGTCTATTTTAGCGACTAAATTGGTTAAATTATTAGTTTATGGGTTAAATTAGTCAAATTATTACTTTAGGAATTAAATTGACCTAAATTTAAGGATTAAATTGACCAAATTATTAATTCAATGACTTAATTGATCAAATTATTAATTTAAAAACTAAATTGATCAAACAAGTATAGTTTAAACGTCATAGGGTTGTTTACTCCTTTTTTTTATCAGATGTTGCATTTATATCCTTTTCCAATTAAGTCAAAAAGTGATAGTCTAGTCCTTTCGTTGGCAATTTCAGCATAACATTTCCCCCAAAATTTGACATTTTAAATGAACCGCAGGATGAATTTTCATTTAAATAACAATTTGTCTTACAATATATGTGGCAGTTACAAACCCAACTTCTCTATAATAAAATATAAATTGATCCATTCATTTATTTTGCTATGATATCCTCATATCAATAATCATGACTTTAGATCATATAATTTGACTAACTAAATTTACATCCTGAAAATTGCATGCGAAATAATAATGGCTAATAAAAATTTAAAATTTTCACGAGCATGAACGGCTAATATATGAGACTTAGATACTATGTTTGAAATTGTAAGTTAAGATTATTCTAATTTTGAATAAGATTAATTTAACGTCTTAAATACGGCTTTCCTAATTTACAATCAACTTAGAAATAATTTTACGTTGTCATTTAAAAATGCTATTTAATAATTAGGAAATATTGTCTAAATGGGTGTCATCCGGGATACAATAATCTTGGTAAACTGGACATGTTAGCATAATTAGTTAAAGGGATCTAACTATACACTATTCGAAGCTTTAAGACACTAGTACCTTCATGAGTAAGTTGTAAAATATCCCACACTTCTTTAGCGGTCTCACATGTCATAATGCGTCGGAATTCATCCGGTGTGACAGCGCTAAACAAGGCATTTAAACCTCGGGAATTAAAGTTAGAAAGTTTAAATTCACACTCACTCCATCTATCGGCGGGTTTGGGAACACGCTCATTATTTACTAAATGAGTAGGTGGGGACCACTCGTTAACAACAGATATCCAAACTCTCTCGTCGATAGATTTTAGTGCCGATTTCATTCGCGCTTTCCAATACGCGTAGTTTGAACCATCGAAAATAGAAAATTTTGAAAATGGGAAAATTTTCATTTTAGCCAAAAATTATTTAAAAGATCTTTAACGAAATAATTTATCGCTTTGGCTCTGATACCAATTTGCAAGTGCGATAGGCCCCCAAATTTTAATTTAAAACCTTTTTATACTCCAAAAAGTAATAATTTTCTTTTAGATATGCGGAAGCGAAGATGATGGTTCAAATAAAAAAAACAAATTCACAAACTTTAATTTCTTTTCAAATTAAAATTAAACCAAGTGAAATAAGATTAAATCCACACAAGTTGATTTTTCACTTAAACCAAATATTTCAATTCAAGTCCTAGAAATTTGCCTAATAAGAATAATCCATTTTGCAAATTAGGCCAAACCAAATTGTACCAAAATAAATTATCTTTGAATTGAATTAATTTCAATTTCACCCAAATATATTTTAACACCAAAGAACATAATTGTGATAATTAAATTAAATTTTATCTTGAATTACCTAAGCATGCATCTACGTGATTTAAGCAAGATAAAATTAAACAATATCACACGACGCGCCGATGTACGAGGAAAATCCAAATGAAAAAAACCTCGGACGACCCTAGCCTTAAGTCCACTAAGTACGGTTTTACAATTACAAGACAGATGACTTACTTCCTCGACTCGACTCCCTTTAAGCCTTGACGCGTCTTCTTGTAAACACCTTCGGCTAGTTGACAACCCCAGAACTCCACCGGAATCTTGGAATCCACCAATGAGACTTTTAGACAATCGTCAACCCTCAATGAAGCCTTTCTTTGAGTGGGAAAGTCATATCAAACAAAGCTCTTCTCCTTTATGAGTTGAAAAGAAAACTCAAACTCTCTTCTTCAATAGTGTAGAGAAAACCGGTGCCAAACACTCCAAGCATTATATATATGTTGAAACTTGGATATAGACAAACATATGGGTGTATATGTGGTTTGAAGGAATTTACTCCATAAATCTTAACACATAAAAATGAACTTTTTCTTCAAAGTATTTTGCTCTAATGACTCTTGAAAATGTGAAAAAGTTGTCTTCAAAAAGTTAGTTCCCCCACTTAAGAAGTATGTCAAAAAGGAAGTGGGGCAAAGCAGTGGAAAAGTGGAAAAAAACTGGCTTAAAATTGTTCACGTTGTTTTTTCGTTAGAAATCTCGTTCGAACGAGACTTCTAACGAAGAGACAGAAAGGAAAAAAAATCTCGTTTTAAAACTCGTTCGAACGAGGTCGTTCGAACGACCTATCTAACAATATCTCAGGCCATGGTTCTAGATAATTTCAATACGAACGTGTGGCCGCCAGTTTCGTATTTTTCTGATTTTTTTTGGATTTGATATGATTTTTCTACTGAAAGGTGTCCGAGAACAAAATATTTAGAACTATGAATTCAAAAAAAAGTTTAACAAAAAATTTTAACACCCAAAATAAATTTCTAACATACACCCAATAAATAATGTTCCAAGCTCCTATATATATATATATATATATATATATATATATATATATATATATTAAAAT